>JAPDVU010000001.1:191178600-191696100 GCA_026230045.1 Corynorhinus townsendii
CCTTCATGTCCTCCTTTGTTAGATTATATCTGCCTTTTAGGATTGTCCTCGGGGTTAAATGTATGGATAGTTGGTGCTCAATAGCAGCTGGATTCCCATAGGATAACTGGAAAGGGCACCTGCAACAACTCTATAAACAGGATCATCACTTAGCAAATCTCTGCTAATGTTTGCTGGCCCATGCATACCAGGTGTATGCTGCTTTGTAAGTAGACCGGAGACTTTTCAACCCTGTCAGGAAAGGCATTAACTGGACTTGGGGTTGAGGCATGGGGCTCAGGTCTGTGTCTCTCTGCTAGCCTGAGGGACTTGATGGAGTGGCTGGCTCCCTTTCTCCTCTGCACCTCCCTCCCCAGATCAAACAGGCTATCCCTTTTCAGGCATCTTGGAACTTGGGCAAGGATGGCCTGAGCAGCTTTAGCTGCTTCAACTGTGCACAGTAGCACAGCCACAAACAGGAGACGGGGTCACCGAGGGTCACAGGGGTGAGCTTCTGCCAAGCCTGTGGGTCATTTTGCAACACTTTTGCATGGAACATTTAAATTTTATGTCACTGCATTCTTTACAGCAAATATTGGTATTTAATTGTGGCTTGATGATCTCTCCAGTCAATATTAGCTTTCTGGTTATTATAAAGTACTCCTGTGTGTTCCAGAAATACACAAGAATGATCGAGGCAACCCTTACTTTCAGAAAATCCCATGTGGAGAAGTCTGTATTCACTGGCGTGGAATATGTACTTTTGTGTTATAAAAGGATATTTTAAAGGAAATGATTTATTGCAAGGTTTATTTTAAAATTGAATTTCTTTACCTCTGGGACTTTAATTTGGGGTTGTTTATCCCAAAGTGCACCTTTAATGTAAATAAGGCAGGTGTATTTTGACTTCAAAGGTCACAGGATACTGTCTTGTTGGTAAGTAACAACAGGCTAGTGTTAGATGAGGCGTATTTTTGAGAGCTTTGCAAACAAGAAAGCCAGCCCCCCACACTCTTCTTTGGCTTTTCCATTCAGAGACATGCTCCCTGTTCCCTTCACCCTCATAGACATAGCAAAACAGAGAAATGAAATCCACCCCCATTGCCAGAGGAGATGACTGTAGGCTTTAGGTGTTTTTATTTGTTTGTTTTTTTGAGCCGCTGAAACAAACCTTGCATATAGTGAGCTCATCTTGTATTCCATAGGCCAGGCTGCATCATGAGGACCAGCAAAGTAGGGACTTTTGCTTCTCCCTGCCTCAGTGTCCTGGCATCTGAGCATCAGATGTTTCATCTGTGGAATGGGAACAGTACTGCTGCTGTGCCTTTTTCAAACACAGGGAAAACCTGATGACTTCCCATTGTTAAGAGCACCCTTGTCCGGCGGCACAGCGACCTGTCCCAGGGGAGGAGGGGCAGAGGTGAAAGCAGCCTGATCTTAGGCCAGCCTACTCACAGGTGGGTGGGGTAGAGACACAGCCTCCCGATGACAGCATCAATGAAAATATCACAGAGGAGATTCAGACCCAGGGACTGGGGGAGGCTTTTCAAAAGAGGTGACATGGGGGTCTTGTCGGTTGAGTAAGCTCTGAAAACACTGGGGAACAGGGGAGGAAGCTCATATTCCTTGAGTGCTGGTTACTGTTTTGGGCCCTTTACTAATCTCTGCCATCCCTCTGAGTAAAGTATGAAGTGAGAGGAAACCAGTGCTGAGCAGGGCCTGCTTCGCCAGGTAGGCAACACATGCCTCGCTCAGGCCGGTGCTCAGAGAGGCCTCCCCTCAATTTAATGCTCCGCTTTCACCATTGAAATTCTGGATGATTTTTAAACAAAGAGCCCTGTTGCACTCCCCCCCCCCCCCGCCCCCCGCCCACACTCAGAGATGCAGTCGCCTGCCTGTAGTAACAGAGCTGTGAAGATTTGCACCATTTCACCTCTCTGCTGCCTTTGGTCTTGGGGAGCCTTACAGATCCAGAGACAGTGGGATGGACAGAGTACACACAGAGTGGGGTGTTAAAGGCACAGAGAGCTAAGGGACCCTGATAGCAGGAGATGACGAGGCCAGGGATTTGTGGGGGCCTCACCCGGTCATCCACTGGGATGTTTGTGTACTACTCTGGTGGGTTCCTGACCCTTAGAATTGAGACAGGCTGATAGGAGGGCAATTTTGAGGTACTTTGCTTTTATGGCTCTATATTGGGTCCAAGTAGAAGTCTGAGGCAGGAGGTTTGCTAATGAAACTCAAATTGTATTGGGGAAATAAAAGAAAAATTGAAGTGCCCCAAATTGTCCTAACTCTGGGAATCTGCAGAGCAGGAATGTTCCTTGAAGCACAACACTGCTATCTGCCACTGACCTGATCCATCCCTGCCCCTTGTGCCTGGGCTGTCCCCATCTGAACCCCCAAAGAGCCGGTTGTGTTCTCTGTGGTCTTGGAGTCAGCAGGGAAGTCAAAGTTGGATTGAATCAGTGAACTTTGGCACTTAAAGCCTAAGATGAAAACCCAGACTCAGCTCAGCACCCAGAAGACCAGCCAGGGGCCTGGTTTGTGTGTGAATTCAGGAATTCAGCCATCAGCAGTGCAGACCCCCAGGCAGGGAGGATCTGGAGCCCCTTCCCTTCTCACAATTGCCGATGCCGCTTCTTTCCTGGGGACCAAGCTCCTGAGCTTTATCAACTTCTCTTTCCCAGCCCAGTATGAAAGCCAGGCTTTCCCAACCCCTGGCCAGAGGGTCTCTGGGTAGGAAAACAAACAAACACACTGAGTCTGACTTTCTGATAAAACAAAAGAGGACTTGGAATGAGAGCAAAGTTCAGTGAAGCCTTTTGTTGCTGAAACTGGTTCTGAAAATGTGGGCTGATTTTATAAGCTGTTTATCACTTTCTCTTCCCTCAGACACTTGTCACCATCCTTCCCTCCCAGCGCACGGGAACCAGAATTCTCCCACCTGCCTGCACGTGCTTCTGGTGTGGAGTCTGATCCATCAGCTGTGATGGGGGAGGTCAGTCCTTTGGCAGCCTCAATGTGGCTCTTGGAAGCCGTAGCTGCCTGCAGTGTTAAGAAGGATGCACTGAGCTCTGCCGATGTGGCTCAGTGGTTGAGCATCGACCTATAAACCAGGAGGTCATGGTTCCATTCCCAGTCAGGGCAAGTGCCCAGGTAGTAGGCTCGATCCCAAGTAGGGGTGTGCAGGAGACAGCCAATCAGTGATTCTCTCTCATCATTGATGTTTCTATCTCTCGCACCCTTTCTGAAAGATATGTAACGAAGAGAAGGACGCACCAAGGCCTAGGCAGAACAGCCACTGGTCCCTGGGCCCAGGGAAGCCAGAACAATCTTGCCAGGGCTCCAGAGCAAGATGGATGCTGATGTAAGCGGGGCCCGAGGTTTTTTCCTCCATCAGGTCTGCCTCTTAGGGCCTGGGCTAACGCTTGTTTTATGTCAGGTTGCAAGATGAGTTCATCCTTTCAGGTTTTGTTTGAATACGGCACAAAATAAAAGAACGGGAACCTTACCACCTTGGCCCAGGCTGCCACTTTGTTCCACGGGAGATATGGGGCTGAGCAGGCTGGGGTCAGAGCGCCAAGGCTGAGAACAAGGCCTTCCAGCAGGGCTTGCAGGCTCTCTCTACAGAAGGCCAGTTACAGCCCATCTGGGTAGCCACTGACTGTCCTTCTATCTGTATCCCTCCTAAGCCCCTCTGGGCCAGGGACTCTGAGGACTCCCCAAAATAGCAGAGGGAGCCGACTAGGCAGCACAAAGGGGACACGGTGGGCCATCCAGTTGGATTCCCATGCTGCACAGCTGCTGGCCTCTGCCTTGGGGTCTGTCAGAATGGGCTTGGGGAGTTCGGAAGGGAGAACTGATGAAGAGCACAGAGCACCCAGCAACCTCCCACCCTCCAGTGACTCAGCCAGGATTAGCTGCCAAGATCTTCTTTCGTTACTTTGTAGCACAGGATTTGTTTGGATACTGCTTGGTTTTGGAGGGGTGATGGGAGCGTGGATTGTATAGGAGAAACTGAAAAACCAAAAAAGTGTATGTGTTTGCAGGGCTGTGTAGGGGCCATAGAACGTGGGTAGTGAGTGTGGGTAGTGGCCACACCCAAGGACCCCTTTTATTGTCCAGTCTTTATGGAGTGGACATAGCTGTGTTATTATAGCACAGTCCCTGTGCTCTTATCCTGCAGTCCTCTGGGGTTTTGCAGACCACAGGTTGCACCCATGGGAGTAATGCAAAGGCCCCTGTCTCTAAGCCTAGATAAACATGAGTTCAAATCCCAGCTTTGCAACTTCCTAGCTGAGGACTGTGGACGTGGAACGTGACTTTCAGGCCTCAGCTCCTTCATCTTAAAATGGGAAATGACTGAGAAGATGAGTAGTATGTCGTGATGGTACATTTAAAGTGCTTCATACTCTGCCTGGTATTTGGAAAGGTTTATTAAATGTCAGCTGACTTCTTCTTCTTATTATTATTATTGGCTGGTTGGTTTTATTATCACCACCACTACTACTACTGTTATGATTTCCCCTTGGTTCTCAACTCCATTGGTACATCTTATCTTTGCAGGTATTATTACCTAATATGAATACCCTCATGAAACTATACAAGCTGAATCAATCTAGTAAATAATTTACACAAATAATATATAGAGGTATGTGTACAGTGGTAATAATATTAGTAATAATAGTAGCTGTTGCTTATGGAGTGCTTTTTTTTTGAACCAGGCATTATGAGACACACTTGAAGTAAGCACTGTTGCATCCCCATTTTACAGATTAGGACACTGAGGCCCCAGGGGTGAAGTCACTTGCCCACGATTTCACTTCACAGCTGGTGAGTGGCAGAGCTGAGCTTTATATGCAGGCAGTTTGGCTCCTGGGCCCACATTAATCCAGGCCTGTGCAGGAGATAACCGATGGTCCTAGCCATGTGGCTAATTTCTGCTGTGACCTTGGGAAATCACTTTAGCTCTTTGGGCCTCAGTTTTTGCATTTGCAATGAATTTTGGCCACATGGACTGCACCATTTTTGGCCTTCCTCCTCTCCTCTGCTCACTGACATTCTCCTTTTGCATTTCTGTGTACTCTCTGTTTTGGGGGTAAACCCCGCCACTAGCAAATTTGCGGCTGGTTGACTGTCTGGTAAGCACAATCCTTGGCCTCAGGTGGCCAGCGGCTGGAAGAGCCCCCAAGGTGGACCCTGTGTAGGCGGCAGTGGTGGCCAGACCGCCCGTGATGTAATGACCGATTAGGAACTTCCTCTTGGAAGCCTGGTTTCCTCTAGGAGCCAAAGGTGCTGGCTCTGAGGTGGGGGGTTGGGGTTGGGGGGCGGGAGCAAATAAGAGGAAACTCCTGTCAGCTGGGCCCTGCTTTTGGACAGAGTTCAGCAGAGAGGCTTGGTCTAAGGCTGTTGACCATTAATGGGGTCTGTGTACATTCTTTCTCTGCTTTTACTGCCGGAGCCCAGTGAATAAAGGGCCCTCCCTTAACAAAGAAAAAAAGAGCCTTTAATTAATGCTGCATCTTTGGACTCACTGCAAAACCTGAAGCCATTTCTGCAGCTTAAAATGACAAAAGAAGGTTAAGTGGAAATTCCTTTTTCCCCCCTTAAGTTTGATAACAAAAACTACTTATCTAATGGGCAAACAAGGCTTTTAAAGGGGTGTTAGGTTAACCAGATGCAGGGCCACATAATTATTCCCAGGCCTAGGAGCCATGGATGAAAAAGCTGCCGGTTGGACTGGAACCTGAAGCCACAGGCATGACGGGGGACAGAAGAAAGGCGTTTTCCAGTGGGACTGGAGGCCCCAGCCTGGCTTATGAAAAGGGGATTGGAAAAGCCGGCCCTGGGTTTCCCTCAGGTTCTGCCACCAACTTGCTGGATGATCCAGGGCAAGTCACTAACCTCTTTGAGCTTCTGTCTCTGAATCTCCCTTCCCAGCTCTCAGTGGGTTCTGGGTCTGTTCTGCCCTTGCTTCCTGCTCATTGGGGTGTGGCTGGGCCGACCCTTTCCATCCAGACCTGGGAGGGGCAGGGGGGCCACTGTGGCCCAAGTGGGGTATGAAGCAGCAGCAAAGGCTGTGAACATAGAGGAGCATGGGGTGAGGTGGACGGCCAGGACCCTGGAGACCAAGAGGACTCTGGCTGGCCTCCTGCAAATACTCTGAGCCTTTATGTCTAGCTCCCTTAGAGTCTAAGGGATCAGAAACAATCTCGGCACGTCTTAGGTTCCCTTCACAGGATGGTGGAGGCCAAGGCGGTCTGGCCAAATGGAAAGGGGGGAATCAAGAGGAAAACAAGCTGCATCGAGTGTGCTCAATCTTTTGGAGCGTGCAGCCCACGGGGGAGCACACAGGAACGTTCCTGCCCTTTGTTTTGACAGAAAACTGCTGATTCGAAGAAGCTAAAGGCTTTTCTTGGGATTTCAGCTCTCCCCGCCTCCCCCAGACTGCACTTAGCCCCCTTGGTGCCTCAGCACCCCCACAAAATTACATGTTGGGCTCAAAGCACCCTCCCTGGGCAGAGCGGCCAAGAGGAAGGAATGCCAACCATTGGAGGGGCTGGCTCCAGTTTAGGGGAGCGGTCCTATTGTGAGCCTGTCTCCTCCAGCCCACCACAGCCATCCACCTCCCTCTGGTGGCAGGAATGTGGGCACCACCAGGAAGCTGAGCCACCCCTGCCCGGCCTGGAAACACAGGTCTGTCCCCTGGGCGACCACAGAGCCCTGCTGAGCTACTCCATGACTAGAGCTGGCCTGGGCAGAACAGTTTTACTTTTTAATTTTAATTCTTTCATGGCCTCATACATGCAATGAAATCCACAGCTCTTAGGTGTATAGGCCATGGTTTTTTACAATGTGTATACCTGAGTTCCCATTGTACCAATCAGGATATCAAACATTTCCATCACCCCACCCACTCATGCTCCTTCGCAACCATCCCTACTCCACAGAGGTAATCCCTGTACTAATTTCTATCACGATAGATTAGTTTTGTCTACTTGAGGATTTCATATACATGGAAACAAATAGCACTTCTTTGGGCTGTTGGCAACCTAGGCTTCTGATATGCATTGTTATAAGTTTCTAGTAGTTTGTTCCTTTTTATTGGTTAGTCACATCCTATTGTATGGATGTACCTTGTTCTTTGTGGGGTTTTTTATTTTATTTCACTGTTTTGTCTTCTTTTTAACTTTTCTTTTGCAATTTCAGTTTATATTCAGTATTATTTTGTATTGGTTTCAGGTGTACAGCATACTGGTTAGACAATCATATACTTTACAAAGTGGTCCCCTTCTGTTTCAAGTACTCAACCTGGCACTGTACATAGTTATTACAATACTAGCGGTCCGGTGCACGGATTTGTGCGTGTAGCGGTGGGCGGGGGTGGGGGGGGGTCCTTCAGCCTGGCCTGCACCCTCTTGCAATCCAGGACCCCTCAGGGGATGTCCAACTGCCAGTTTAGGCCTGATCCCCGAATTGGCAGTCCGACATCCCCCAAGGGATGTAGCAGTGTGTCAAGCTGCAGGCAGCCAGGGAGGAGCCCAAGCCGGGGCCAGGCGCCACACTGCTCGCGCTCATCCCGGCCTGCTACCACCTCTCAGTAGCACTGCTGTGGAGTCGGAAAAGGCTCCTTGCTACCGCAGCTGTGCTTGCCAGCCGTGAGCCTGGCTTCTGGCTGAGCAGTGCCCCCCCGTGAGAGTGCACTGACTACCAGTGGTGAGTGCGCGTCATAGCGACTGGTCAACCCGTCGTTCCAGTCATTCGATTGTAATGGTAGCTTAGGCTTTTTTATATATATAGATTATTGACTGTATTCTCTATGCTGTACTTTACATCCCCATGACTGTTTTGTAAATACCAATGTGTACTTCTTAATCCATTTACCTTTTTACCCAGCCCCCCAACCCCACTCCCCTCTGATAGCCATCAGTCTGATCTCTGTATCTATATTTGTTATTTTGTTCTTTAGATTCCACGTATAAGTGAAATCATATGGTATTTGTCTTTCTCTGTCTGATTCATTTCACTTAGCATAATACCCTCTAGGTCCATTCATGCTGTCTCAGATGGTAAGATTTATTTATGTTTTTTAATCTTCACTCAAAGACATGCTTATAGAGAGGAAGGGAGGGAGAGAGAGAAACATCGATGTGAGAGAGAAACAATTGTTTGCCTTCTGTACCTGCCTCAATCAGGGATTGAACCCGCAATTTAGGTATGTGCCCTGTCTAGGACTCGACCAGCATCCTTTCCTTCTGTGCACAGGACAACACTCAACCAACTGGCAAGGCAAATTTCATTCTTTATGACCAATGCTGCATTGTATATATGTACCACAACTTTTTTACCCACTTGTCTGTTGATTGGGTTGTTTACATATCTTGGCTATCCTATCTAATAAAGAGGGAATATGCTAATTGACTGCCCCGCCCTCAAAGATGGCAGCACCCACAGCCAATAAGGAGGGAATATGCTGACTGTCACACCCTCAAAGATGGTGGCATCTAGTCCCCTCAGCCCTGCTGTGCGCCTGCCTCAGGAGTCCCCCAGCCCCCCAGCCACCCAGGGCCAGCCCGAGGCACAGGCAAGCCTTGGATGGCAGCTGCCTAGCCGACGCCCAAGGCATAGGCAAGCCTCCTCAGATGGCAGCTGCCCAGCTGCCCAGGGCTGCCCGAGGCTCAGGTAACCAGGGCTGGCCGAGGCTTGCACTGCCAGCAGTGGCAGCAGCAGAGGTGTGATGGGGCACCACCTTCCCCTGATTGCCGGGTCACCTCCCACCCCTGAGAGCTCCTGGACTGTGAGAGGGGGCCGTCCAGGCTGAGGGGGACCCCCCCCCCCCGTGCATGAATTTTCATGCACCGGGCCTCTAGTTATAAATAATGCTGCAGTGAACATAGGGGTGCATATATTCTTCTGAATTGGTGTTTTGAGTTTCTTCAGATCTATATCCAGAAGTGGAAATGCTGAGTTATACGGCAGCTCCATATTTAATTTTTTGAGGAAACTCCATACTGTTTTCCACAGTGGCTGCACCAATCTGTATTCCCACCAGCAGTGCACAATGGTTCCCTTTTCTCCACATCCTCACCAGTGCTTGTTGTTTGTTGATTTATTGATGCTAGCCATTCTGACAGGTGTGAGGTGATATCTCATTGTGGTTTTTCTCTGATGATTAGTGACACTGAGTGTCTTGTCATATCTATTATCCATCTGTATGTCATCCTCTTTGGAGTAGTGTCTATTCAGGTCCTCTGCCTATTTTTTAATTGGATTGGTCTTTTTTGTTCGTTTGTTTTTTGTTGTATTTGAGTTGTATGAGTTCCTTATAAGTTTTGGATATTAACCCACTATCAGATGTATCATTGGCGAATATGTTCTTCCATTCGGTAGACTATCTTTTCATGTTCATGGTTTCCTTGGCTGTGCAAAAACTTTTTAATTTGATGTAGTCTATTTGCTTATTTTTTTCTTTTGATTCCCTTGCCTGAGGAGATAGTGTCAGAAAAAAATATTGCCAAGAGAAATGTCAGCGATTTTACTGCCTATGTTTTCTTCTAGGCATTTTATAGTTTCGAGTGGTACATTTAAATCTTTAATCCATTTTGAGTTTATTCCTGTATATGGTGTAAGAAGGTGGTCTAGTTTGTTTGTTGGTTTGCTTTGTCCAATTTTCCTAATAATGTTTATTGAATATACTGTCTTTACCCCATGATATGTTCTTGCCTCCTTTGTCATATATTAATTGGCCATATACTATATTGGCGTGGGTTTATTTCTGGGCTCTGTTTTGTTTCTTTGAGCTATGTGTCTGTTTTTATGCCAGTTCACCTTTGTTTATTCATTATCTTAGTCCATTTGAGCTGTTATAACAAAATACCATAGACTGGGTGGCTTAAGTAACCACCCATTTATTTCTTAGTTCTGGAGGCTATGAAGTCCAAGGTCAAGGTGCCAGCAAATTTGGTGTATAGTTTAGGGGCCCATTTCTAGGTCATAGATGGCTTCTTCTTGTTGCTCCTCACATTCTGAAGTGTTAGAGAGTTCTCTGCGTGTCTTCTATTAAGAGCACTAATCCCATTCACGACCCTTATGACCTCCTAAAGGCCCCACCTTTCCAAATGCCATCACACTGGGGTTAGGATTTCAACATGTGAATGTGAAGGGGACATAAATGTTCAGTCTGTAGCATCCATTCTTCTGTTGGACATCTGGGCAGTTTTCCAAGATTGGGTGATTATGAGTAGAGTTGCTGTGAACATTCACTAAATCACAGAAATTTAGAGCTGACTATTTCCATGGGAAGACTGAGGCCAGGAGAAGGAGGTCACCTTCCTGATCAGAGCCAGGAGGCAGGACACCTGACTGCAGGACTCCTGGCAGATGAGCACCAGACTGCGCCTCTCCTCTCCTCCTCCCCCAGGAACCATCCCAGCCAGGACCCAGAGTCTGGCTGGGAATTAGGCCAGGCCCTGAGCAGGGGTAGTGAGCAGGAGTTTCGGTCAGAGCTCGGTCATCTTTGATGTTGTTCACTCGAGTCTGACTCCCCAGCATTTATTTGCAATTAAGGAGCTGGTTCCTAATTAGGCTGATGGCTAGCCCGCAGCCCTGGAGCCATGAGAAGAAAAGGATCTTCTGCAGGAGACTGCCCCCTGCCCCCTGCATGGCAGCTCAGGGCTGCAGATGGGAGGTGTGGTGTGGAAGACTGCCCCCCTGCCCCCTGCATGGCAGCTCAGGCTGCAGATGGGAGGTGTGGTGTGGAAGACTGCCCCCCTGCCCCCTGTGTGGCAGCTCAGGCTGCAGATGGGAGGTGTGGTGTGGAAGACTGCCCCCTGCCCCCTGTGTGGCAGCTCAGGCTGCAGATGGGAGGTGTGGTGGGTGGGTGGAAGGGGCGTTGCATCAGTGTGGGGGCACCTGCCCTCTCACTCAAGGACAGCGTGCCAGCTTCTGTCAGACACTGCAGGAGATATGAATACACACATGTATGTATGTACGTGTATGTGCAGTGAAATAGTACCATAGCAGACACCTTTGTTCTAGACATTTAGTTACTCATTGCTTCATTATTTTGCTTCTGAATACTCAGTCTGGAAGCTAAACCTTAACAGTTTGCAAAGGGCATTGCTGTCCACAGTCCTATTGTAACCTCCCATGGTGGTGACTGTGGGTGGGTCATGACTCCCAACACCCCTAGGGATCCCTGGTCTCTGAAGAGTCAGGCCAGTGCTGGGACTAATAAACAGCCAGCTGCTTCTTTCTGCACCCAATTGATCTGCTGCCGGGAGTTTCTAGAAAACCCAAAGATAGACTGTGTAAGCGAGACACTCAATTATGGATAAGCCTATTTCCAAATGGGGAGACTGAGGCTTGTCCACAGCCACACACGTAATCAGTGGTGAGAACCTTAGTTTAGGTCTGCCTCAGTTCGGTCTATCGCAATTCTGAAACCTTTAGATCATGTGATAAGCATTAGCTTAGAATTCTGGGGTTTCAAGTTCTGATCCCCGTTCTGCCACACCCTACCATATGTCCTTAGGTGAGTCACCCTGCACCCAGGAGCGCCATCTTTGGGGCACAAGGACATTGGACTCAATCAGTGGTTCACACAGGCTAGTTTTAGGACTAAGTTTTCATTGGTCCATGATGAAAGAAATAAGAAAGTTTCTTATAATCTAAATGCAGTGATTTTCAACCGTTTTCATCTCATGGCGCACATAAATCAATTACTAAAATACTGCGGCACACCAAAAATATACATATATACCCAACATACCCAAAATAGGTATAATTTTGATTGACTTACAAAAAAAAATAGTAGTAATTACCTGCCCTTTTTGCTCCAAAGTGACTTTTTTAAAAAAATCAGGTGCCTATACTTGTATATAAAGATTTCTGGTACCAAGAATTAACCAATCATATGCAACCTTATTATGCAATGTGATCAATAAAATGCAACTCTATTATATGTCCTATATGGTTCAAGACAGGGCATTCACACTGGATGGCTTTTGTTGTGTTGGTGGTTGTCATTTTTTTATTTGACAATCTAAAGGAAAATAGGTCAGTGCCCCTGCCTAAATAGTCGGGTATTGCATGTTTTAAAAATTCTTGTAGCACGTTGGCTGAAAATTGCTGATCTAAATGTATTAACTTTAAAATTTCTAATTTTTTTAGGATCAAATTATACTTCTGTAATTTTGTTAATGTTAAGTTACACTTTTTAAAAATATATATATTTTTCATTGATTTCAAGAAGGAAGAGAGAGGGAGAGACAGATAGAAAAGCAATGATGAGAGAGAATCATTGACCCATTGCCTCCTGCACACCCCACACTGGGAATCAAGCCCGCAACCCCGGAATGTGCCTGACTGGGAATCAAACCATGACCTCCCCACGCTGGCCTGGCAAATTACACTTTCTTTTGTGCTAGTGATAGTAGATGGTCTTGGGGATTTTTAATGTCATGACAAAATAAAACAGTGGTAACCCTGTGACATTCCCAACCTCTCTGTTACACAGTGTATTGGTTTGTGAAAGCCCAAAGTATTGGGGCTCCCTGGAAAAGATGCTGTCACGGGTCCTCAAGCTCTGGAGCCCCGAGTCCCCAAGAGCTGGATGGGGGTGGGGATTTCCCCAGAACATGGTGCTGGCTCACCTATTGGCTTGTTCTCAGATCA
This sequence comes from Corynorhinus townsendii, assembly GCA_026230045.1. Lineage (NCBI taxonomy): Eukaryota > Metazoa > Chordata > Mammalia > Chiroptera > Vespertilionidae > Corynorhinus > Corynorhinus townsendii. Next base: position 191,191,258 of record JAPDVU010000001.1, read on the forward strand.
GACCTGCAACTTAAGTCCTTGCCCACCATCCCCTTCTTCCCGGGCCCAATTGATCTGCTGAGCAGGATTCTGATGGGGGTAGAGGGGTGGGGATGGGGGTGAGGACAGTGTGCGGACATTTGAGATGTATTTTATTTCTTTCCCTTTTAGTGGCTCTGAGAGCACAGTAGGGATACATGCAGCCTTGGGACAGACACAGAGAGAACTGAGACCCACCTCTTCCCATTGGAGAGTCCAGCCTAGCCAGGGGCAGTGACACCTGCTCAGGCCAAGGGAGGGGCTGAGCCTGTCATTGCACAGGAGGGAGGAGTCAGAGGGCTTTTCTGAGGCCTCAGTCCATCTCCTGGAATTTGGAAGACTTGGCCAGAAGCCCAAGCCTGATGAGGTGTCACCTAGTCTGCTCAACCAGAGTGCAGGAGGTGAGACCTGGCCCAGGCAGTGTCCCTGAGCCAGAGAGCTGGGGCAGGGGCAGGTTGGGCCCTAGGGCAGCTCTGTGAGGTTTGTCCCCAAGCACATTTCACCATCCCTGTGAGGGGCACTGTAGTAAAGCCACGAATACAGGTCTTGATTTGGGGCGGGGGAGGGAGGGTTGCAGATGATCAGGGGGCATTTGGTTTGGCTGGTGGGAGGAGGGACAGAAAGTCCCTTCTGGCCTTGGATTGAAAGCCTTATGGGAGATGGGGAGAGAGGAAGTACCCCACCTCCACCCCCACCCCAGTCCCATTATCCTTACCCTAACTCCCCACACTCTGACTGTGAACCTGCTTCTTTCTCTTGTACAATGGAGCAGTTACACCCTGGGGCAGAGGTGGCTTTTTCCTTTTTTTTTTTTTTTAAATATATTTTATTGATTTTTTTACAGAGAGGAAGAGAGAGAGATAGAGTTAGAAACATCGATGAGAGAGAAACATTGATCAGCTGCCTCCTGCACACACCCGACCAGGGATGTGCCCGCAACCCAGGTACATGCCCTTGACTGGAATTGAACCTGGGACCTTTCAGTCTGCAGGCTGACTCTCTATCCACTGAGCCAAACCGGTTTCGGCCAGAGGTGGCTTTTTCTGAATTACACTTTCTTTTGTGCTAGTGATAGCACATCCCCCTTATCTGTGAAAGGGAGATAGCAGTAATCCCTCACTTGGTGACACTGCAGTGAGTCCTTGGGGAGTGAAGGACCTTTGTTTGGGGGGTAGGGTGGAGTGACTCATAGGCTTGTGGATAAGCACCTCTAGGACACATAGACCATGAGAATAGTCATGGTTACAGATAGGGAAACTGAGGCTTAGGGAAAGGGAGGGACTTGTTCAGTGTGCATGGGAAGCACTCCCTTCCGGCGTATGGCCTGGAACTGATGCTGGCTACAGAACTCAATGGTGTGTGCCCTCGACCTGTTAGGGCACCTCCCTGGGCCTCAGTTTCTGTGCCTGTGAAATGGGGTGATAACAGAGGTGAACCAGGGCTGTTGTGCAGAAGGCGCCTAGCTCATGGAAGGCACTCAGGGGTTCCTATTGCCTGTCCTATTGCCCAGAGTTCTCTAGGCATAGCTTCTTTGCTTCTTCACCTCTCTCTGCCGAGAGCACTATAGTAACTCTCTTTGCTTGGTGAGAAGGTCAGTGCTGGAGTTTCATGGCCAGGCTGGGATGGTGCTTGGGAACTCCCAACCAGTGCCAGATGGATGGGTGGGTGGATGGATGGAGAGGGGCAAAGGCTTGGGTGTTCCTGGCTGCCCACCTGCTGGGACTGACCTAGTGCCCACAGCTTGGTCATTCACCATGGGATAGAGTTGTCTGTCCACTGGCTAAGGGGCAGGTCATTGAGGGCAGGGAATAGCGCCTCTTTCCCCATATGACAATCAGCTGGAACCATGAGGGCCCTGGATGGAGGATGTGAGGTAAAATGATGCTTCCTCAGGAGCTGGCCTGGGGACCTATGGCTGGGCCCTGGAGCCAGTCATAAAATGAGGTGCATGCCCTTTGGGGCTGTGCGCAGCCCAAGGCCAGAGCAGAGCTGGCAGCTTATGGGAGGCCCCTCAGGCAGACAGTTTCCTGCTAGGTAGCTAGGTGGGCTTCCTCGCACATAGGAGGAGGTATCAGGGGGCCTGTCACCCTGCTGCTCTGGGGCTTGTGGGTAGGGCTGAGCCGACTGTCAGAGCTGACCTCACTCAGGCTCCTCAATGAAGTTGTTAGCAGGGTTTTTTCTCTCAGGTTTAGTTGGACTTTGATCAGTTTCTCTTGGAGAATAGGAGCCATAGAGCGCCTTTGCTGTGTTCTCATCAGGCCTCCAGCAGAATTCTCCCTCTGAGCGAAAGCCCCAGCCAGGGCCCGTGTGGGAACCTGTCACCTGACTAGGCAGTCATGGGTGCCCACCTGCTCCTCAGAGCTGTGAGCTCAAAGGAAGGAGCAGATGTTAAAGGGCTTCTGAATCTGAGAAGCTGCCCACACAGGAGAGCAGCGAGCATGGGGCTGCGCTCAAGGCAGACTCCAGCGTGTGTGTGTGTATGTGGTCTGGTCTCAGAAAGCTTAAATTCACCTAGACCCGCAGTCTGCAAACTGCAGCTCGCGAGCCATATGCGGCTCTTTGGCCCCTTGAGTGTGGCTCTTCCACAAAATACCACGGCCTGGGCTATTCTATTTTGAAGAAGTGGCATTAGAAGAAGTTTAAGTTTAAAAAACTTGGCTCTCAAAAGAAATTCCAATCATTGTGTACTATTGATATTTGGCTCTGTTGACTAATGAGTTTGGCGACCACGGACCTAGACATGAACCTAGACATGCGGAGATGCCCCAGCCTGGAGGGAGAAAGGATGCCAGTCATCCTCCAGGGCATCCCTTTGTTGTCTGTGGGGAAACTGGAGGCCCAGAGAGACACAGCACACAACTGTGAGAGCTGGCAAACTCCGAAGCTCTTGAGGAGTGATTTTCTTTAGCATTTTAGAGACCTTCACCTTCTCTAGTCTCAGAGATGGCTGTAGTTCTGGTGAAACCTGCACTTTCTGCCAGAGAACCAACTCGAGTGGCAGGGTGTAGCGGGCATTGGAAGAACTGGGCACACTGCCCAAGGGCCAAGCTGGGAGCAGTCAGGCAGTTACGATTCTGGGCTAAAAGGGACCCTGGGGGCCAACTCCCCCACCCTACCTCCTCTGCCTGAGTCCCCTTGAGTGGTGATATGCCCCCTAATACTTAACCCCGCTCTGGTCAGGTGGAGGCTTGGACTGACTAGGTTCAAATCCTGGCCATGCTACTCAATACCTGTGTGGCCGTGGACAGACTGCTGGTGCCTGCAGTCTTGGATCCTTCTGTAAAAGGAGGAGAAGATGGCCTCCTCGTAGAGTGATTGGAGGATTTGGTGAAGTCATGTGCACACTGCAGGTGCTCAAGGTCCAGTCCCTCCTTTGGGTGCGTGGGTGTTTTTCCAACTCTTGCCAGCTTGAGAAATTTTATTGCCAGGAGTTGGGTGTGGTTCATGTTTGTGTTTCCACAACACGTAGCACACAGTAGGTGCCTTGCCTTCTCTGTGCATTCATAACCTCTCCTCTGTTTTTACTGTGTGTGTGTGTGTGTGTGTGTGTGTGTGTGTGTGTTGCGGGGGGGGGTGCCCCCCTGTGTGTTAAATTTCTGAGGACAGCCTGGCACACAGTATGTGCTGACATCTGTGTTGGCTGCTAGAAACACCACCCAACCCCCACCGTCCAGGCAGGAGTGCCACCTCTGCACCCGCTTCCCCAGCCTGAATAACTAACATCCTGTGCCCTGTGCTTGCCCTGCAGACGCCAGCATGTCTCCGGATGCCACCAAGCCGAGCCACTGGTGCAGCGTGGCATACTGGGAGCACCGAACGCGTGTGGGCCGCCTCTACGCGGTGTACGACCAGGCCGTCAGCATCTTCTATGACCTACCTCAGGGCAGCGGCTTCTGCCTGGGCCAGCTCAACCTGGAACAGCGCAGCGAGTCGGTGCGACGGACACGCAGCAAGATCGGCTTCGGCATCCTGCTCAGCAAGGAGCCTGACGGCGTGTGGGCCTACAACCGAGGCGAGCACCCCATCTTCGTCAACTCCCCAACGCTGGATGCACCCGGCGGCCGCGCCCTCGTCGTGCGCAAGGTGCCACCTGGCTATTCCATCAAAGTGTTCGACTTCGAGCGCTCAGGCCTGCTCCAGCACGGACCCGAGCCCGACGCCGCCGACGGCCCCTACGATCCCAACAGCGTCCGCATCAGCTTCGCCAAGGGCTGGGGCCCCTGCTACTCCCGGCAGTTCATCACCTCCTGTCCCTGCTGGCTGGAGATCCTGCTCAACAACCACAGATAGCGGCAGCGGAGAGGCCCGGCCACATGTGCCCACTGCCAGGAGGGCCAGTGCCAGAGACACAGCCCCCACGGACAAAACCCCCCAAATATCATCTACCTAGATTTAATATAAAGTTTTATATATTATATGGAAATATATATTATACTTGTAATTATGGAGTCATTTTTACAATGTAATTATTTATGTATTGTGCAATGTGTGTATATGGACAAAACAAGAAAGACGCACTTTGGCTTATAATTCTTTCAATACAGATATATTTTCTTTCTTTTCCTCCTCCCTCTTCTTTTTTTTTTTTAAGAAAATGATACAGCAGAGCTAGGTGGAAAAGCCTGGGTTTGGTGTATGGTTTTTGAAATATTAATGCCCAGACAAAATGCTAATACCAGTCACTCATTGATAATAAAGTATTCGCATTGTAGGTTTTTTTTTTAACTGTCTTCTTTTTAACAAAGAGGGACACGCATGGTATTAGTGGGTGTCTGACCCATCAGACACTCTGAAATTTGACCGATCCCTTTACCAGATAAAGAGTAGAAGGAATAAACTAGAAAGGGAGGAAGGGCATGTTTACTCTTAAGACCACAGGAGTTCTGTTGTTCCTTCTTACCCATGGCTGTGGTGTGTCCACAGGATGGGGAGGAGGAGGGAAAGTGGGGAGTATTTGGGCTCCATCCCAGACTGATGACGGAGGCTCCTTCTCTGGCCTAGAGGAACTTCCAGTCTGATGGTGGAGACTCAGGCCCACACCTCCCGTCTCTGAGCATGCACAAGCTAGAAGAACACTACCTCGCACTCTGAGGGGAAAAGCAGGTGGTGGGCCTTAGGCTCACTTACCACCATGTAGAACCCCGGGTAACTACACTCCTCGTAGGGCCTCCCCAAGCTGCCCTCCCACCCACCTCTGAGTAGCTCAGCATCTGCACATCTGGGGCTACATTCATGAGTTATGCAAAGGCAGGTGGTTTCTTTTTACTCCATAACAGGGAAGAGTTGAGGTTCTGGAAGGGTAAAGGCTCACTCACGAGGCAGATCTGGGTTAGAAGTTGCATCTCACTGTGGGACCAGAGCCATTTTACATCCGTTTTCTCTGATGAAGAAAATTCAGAAAGGAAAGCCTCCTTGGCCAAATAAGAAGGGGGAGTGTTACATTGTACAGTATATCTTTCTTGGTGAGTTACATAGCATAGTAAATGCTCTGAGAAGTCCTGTGGCTTCTCTACTGCTGCATAATAAATTACCCTAAAACTTTGCAGCTTGAAACAGCTAACATTGATTAACTCATACAGGCTCTGCTTTAGGAATGTGGGAGCAGCTTAGCTGGGTGATTCTGGTTCCGGGCTTCATGAGGTGGTAGTAATCTGAGGTTTAGTGGGGGCTGCAGGACCCCTTTCCAAGCTTATTCCTGGGGCTGTTGGCTGGAGGCCTCGGTGCCTCACCATGGAAGCCTCTCCATCTGGCCACTCATGAAATGGCTTCCCCCAGAGCACATGACCCAAAAGAGACCAAGAGCAAAGCTGTCACCTCTTAAAACCGTATCTCAGAAGTGACGATCCATCACTCCTGCATATTATGCTGATCACACAAACCGTTCTTGCTAACGTGGAAGAGACTACAAGAGCGTGAGTGCCAAGAGGTGGGGGTCATAGCCACTGTGTCCAAAAAAAATATCATTTCACTTGGTTTCTTGAAGTGATTTGCCAGTAGACTCCCCACCCCTGTTACTCCTGTCCCCAAACGAAGGTGCAGGAGTACCTGTGGGCTGGTTGGTTACTGCTGACAGCTGAACATACCAGGACAGCTCACTGAACCCTGCCCTGAAGATGCTCATCTGGGATGCCTGCCTCGCTGGTGTGCCCTTGGTGTGGGGTCCATGGAGGCACCTCGGGGTCAAACAGCAGGATCCCCAGGCAAGTCTGAATAAGGAGCCAGATCTCTGGGAGTGCTGAGGAAAGGGAGCGGGGGCCTCTCAGGGAGACTCGTACTTCAGGCAAGTAGGCTAGGGGTGGCAGAGGGGGCAGGAGCAAAGGGGCAGTACCATAGGAGTGGCAGAAACCAGGAGGCATCCATTGTGTAGATGAGGCAGGAGAGGGGAGTCTTCAGATAACTCGTGCCTGCATTCAAATTCCAGCTCTACCATTTACAGAGTGACTTCAGAGACTTCTTAAGGTGCCTCAGTGCTGAGAGAATAAAATTATTCCCACCTGAGAAGTAGGTGTGAATTGGAAGAATTAAGCACATCACATGGTACCTGGCTCATCATTAGTGTCTATCTGTTACCAATACAGGGCCAGGGCTGGAAGGGAGGCTGGGGCCCACAAATGCTAAGATGAGAATGGTTGGTATTCAGGAGGCAGGTGGGCTGGTTTCTGAGTGGGCCAGTGAGCTGATGAGAGCTAAAGTAGAGGGATTTCCCAGAGGAGGGCCAGGCTGCAGGCAGGCATGGGTCACCTGAGCCCTATACCCTTTCTGGCTCCCTAAAGTACGGTGCCCATTAATGCCAGGCTCCTGACAGAGACTCCTTGCCCTTAGAGGAAGCAGCCAGTCACACCACAATGCCTCGGCACGGAAGTGATAATTCCCCTTCATCCGAGAACAAGAGGGACAGAGCTTAACACTCCGTTTTATAGCCGAAGAAGCTGAGGCCTGAAGTGGGGAGGTGCTTATCTCAAGCCAGGTGATCATGGATGCTGGGATGTGACCAGGTTCCCTGCTTCCCGCCACAGGGTCTACGTCATGCAGACCGGGTGGTGACATCCCTCCCCCATCTCCCAGGTCCTCAGAGGTGCCCACCCGGCCTAGGACATCCTTTCCTGCTAGAGTGAAGCCTCTTGGACCACAGTGTATCATGGGAAACTGTCCTGGTTTTCCTGGCAGCCCAGACTCCTTTCACTCCTTCACTCTGCCACCCTGGCGCCTGGCCCTCCTGGGCGGCACAACTCCCTCTGCTGTTCTGCACCTCCCAGGCCTTGGTCCTCAAACACCGAGCAGAGCTGGGCTGTGGTACTTGGGAAGGGGCTAGGAGCCACTGCATTTTTTTCTCTTTGCAAGTCGATAATAACACTAACAGTTGGTGAGCCCTTCCTATGTGCTAAGGGTCTTTTATGCATCTACTCTTTACAAGAACCTCTGTGCAGTGTTCTCCGTTATTTCCCCTCTAACTGGCATGTATGAAGTGTTCAGGAGTGCTCACTATTTGGGGGCCTGAAAGGCAGCTCAGGGAGGTGAGAAAAGCCGATGAATCTAGGCAATTGCCTTACCTGTGAAATCCTCCGTTTCCTCAGGGGGAAAGTAGGGTCGTGATCCACTGGCATGTCCCCAGTCTGTGACACCAGGGCCACCCCCGCCATCTCTGGCCCCAGTCCCCCCGACAGCTGCTGTGGCTTCTTAACTGGGCCTCCTGCCCCTGCTGACTCCTCCAACTCACTCTCCTCCACCCCAAGTGGTGGTCTGCACTCAAATCCGACAGTGTGCCTCTTCTGTGACCATGACCTCTCCGACTACTCTCTGTACCCCCAGGATAAGGAACTACCTCTTAGAGTGGCCCTAATGGAATCTGACCCTGCCCCAGCTCTACCTGCCAACCCCCTTCAAACACCAGACTTCTCAGTCTCTCAGTCTGTCTCCCTGTCTCTCTCTCTCCCTGGTCCTTGTCCAAGCTGCCCCTACTCCAGATCATGCCCCGGCCCGCCCAATCCAAGCACTGACCACACCGCTGCCCCTTTCTCTTCCCAGGGAGTCTCCTGGAAGCCAGCGATGTCTCATGTACCATTTGCCCCCATGGTCCTGGGCCCCTGCGTGTTTGTGGAATGAAAGGGTCATGGATGTAATGGATGTGGGTGTGTGTTTTATAAATGCCAAAGGACTAAGCAGACATCCACGGTGTGTGTGTGTGTGTGTGTGTGTGTGTGTGTGTGTGTGTGTTTATTAGTATCTGTGTCTCCATGACAACCCCCAGCTGGCTTCTCCTTACAGGCCCCAAGCACCCTCACCCTCTCTCCTGTCCTCGGGCCCTGAGCTCTGGGGGCTCATCTTCTGCAGCCTTAATTCTACCTTCTCAAGAGTGTAGTAGCAAGAATTCCTGGTTGGGGGTGGTGTCCCATTGATAATTTAGAACAGAGTCGGAGAACATCCATACTGGGAAAGGTTCTTAGAGTGCATCGAGTTCCATTACTCACAGAACTAAGGCCCAGAGAGGGCAGAGTGCTAACCAGCGTCACATAGCAAGGCCGTGGCCGATGGGAGCCAAACCCATGACTTGGGGCTCCTTCCAGAGCTGGCCTCCCAGCAAAGCTGCAAAGTCTTCTGTGAAACCAGCAGTGACCCAAGCAAAGCAGTTGAGAGGCAATTAGGGCGGGGGTGCAGGTCACTTGTGTGTTTTGTTTTGATTGTGCTAAAATACATCCTATAAAATAAAAACCCAATATGGTAATTAGACCAAACAGTAGAACGAACATCTGGACGACCTTCCAGATGACCGTCCGGATGGACGAAGCCAGGGCTGTGAGGGACGAGTCCCTTGCACGAATTTCATGCATTGGGCCTCTAGTATAACATAAAATTAACTGGTTTAACCATTTTTAAGTGTACAGGTTAATGGCATGAAGTACATTAGTTTTGTTGTACAACCATCACCACCATCCATCTCTAGAACCTTTTCATCTTCCTTATGCTTTTTTATGTTATTGTGATAAAATATACACAACATAAAATTAACCATTTTTAAGTGTACAGTTCTGTGGTACTGAGTACATTCTCATTGTGTTCCATGTGCTATATATACATATACATACATAAATATATATATATGTATATATATATATATCTCTTACCTAATAATAGACAAACGTAAATTGACTGTACCTCCGCTATGCCCATAGCCAATCAGAGTGAGTATGCAAATTAACCCAACAAAGGTGGCAGTTAATTTGCATACATAGGCACCCAGCGCCTGGATCCTGGGAACATCCTGGCACCCAGGTCACTCTGAGGTAAGCCCCACGTGGGCCCTGAGCAGCCTGGGAAGGGCCTGAGCCCGGGGGCTCCTGGGCAGGGCCAAGCCTGAGATCAGAGCTGAGGGGGGCAGGGGCGGAGCCGGCGATCGAGAGAGCTGGGGGTTCCCTGCCCAGGCCCTGAGGCTTTAGGCCTGAGCAGGGGTGGAGCTAGCCATCAGAAGGAGCTGGGGGTCCCCTGTCCAGGCCTAAAGCTTTGGCCAGAGGCTTCAGGCCTGGGCAGGGCCCAGCCAGCTGTTGGTGTGAACTACAGAGGAAACACCTTTTCTGACTGCTCATTGGCTAAGCTTCCTGTATGCCACTGGTAATATTCTTAGTAACTTAGGTAATAAGAATCCAAAAAGGTGATCTAGGGTTTTTCCACCACACTTCTGGAGAAAAAAATGAAGGTCTGCTGCTGGAGGGCTAAGAAATGTCATATCCTGCCCTAGCCAGTTTGGCTCAGTGGATAGAGCCTCGGCCTGCTGACCGCAGGGTCTGGGTTCGATTCTGATCAAGGGCATGTACCTAGGTTGCAGGCTCCTCCCTGGCCAGGGCCCAGGTCAGGGCTCATGCAGGAGGCAACCAATCAAAGTGTTCCTCTCACTTTGATGTTTCTCTCTGTCTTTCCCTCTCTCTTCCACATTCTCTAAAAGTCAATGGAAACATATCCTCAGGTGAGGATAAAACAAAAGAAAGAAAGAAATGTCATATCCTATGAAAGACACATCTTGAAATGCCTAAAGAAAGTTGTCATTTTTTCATGGCGAAGGGACTGGAGTCCATGTTGATGAAAACACCTTGGTGGCTGTGGTGACTGGCAGTGGCTGCAGCAGCGGGGTGATGGGGCTGGTGCCTTCCCCTGATCAGCCTGGTCACCTCCCACAAGGGGGGCCGGCCTAAGCCATTAGTAGGACGTCCCCTGAGGGCTCCCAGTATGTGAGAGGGGGCAGGTTGGGCTGAGAGACCTCCCACCCCCAGTGCACGAATTTCATGCACCAGGCCCCTAGAGTGTGTGTGTATTTGTGTGTGTGTGTGTATTAGAGGCCCAATGCACGAAATTCGTGCAAGGGCCTTGGTCCCGGCCCCCATCCGCCACCGCAGTTGGGGGCCTCTGCCACAGCCCCCTGCAGCTTTGTCCAGAAAAAGGGACGTCTGGAAGGACATCTGGTCTAATTAGTATATTATGCTTTTATTATTACATACACACACACACACACACACCTATCTAATAAAAGCATAATATGCTAATTGACCATCACTCCATCACAAAGATGGCTGCACCCACAGCTGAGGCCAAGTTCCCATAAGGAGTCTTAACAAGCAATCAGCAGGGACCTGAGGCTACACTCTGGCCCGTCCCCATGGGGCTTGACAGGGGATCTCAGGCTGCACCCCCGACCTGGCAGGGGTTGACAGGGAACCTCAGGCCACGCCCCACACCTGGCAGGACTTGACAGGGAACCTCAAGGTGCGCTTCCCTTCCTGGTGCTGGGCTAGGGGACCTCAGGCTGCTCCCCCCACCCCAGCACCAGGCCGGGGGGCTTCAGGCCGCACCCCCCACCAGGTGGGGCTTAACAGGGGACCTCAGGCTGTGCCCCCCACCCAGCGGGTCTTGACAGAGGATCTCAGGCCATGTCCCCCACCTGGCAGGGCTTGATGGAGGACCTCAATGCATGCCCCCTTGCCCTGGTATGGGCTAGGGGGCCTCAGGCCATGCCCCCTGTCCTGGCACCTGGCCAGGGAACCTGAGACTACACCCCCTGCCCGGCAGGGCTTGACAAGGGGGGTACTGGAGGAAGGTTTTCATATACATTTTACTAATTTTCTTTCATCTCTGACACTTCTATTATAGAGAAAGGGCAAATAGCAATATTAAATTATTTCCTCTAATTAATCCCCTTTTAATGTGCATGAATTTCGTGCACCGGGTCACTAGTATATGTGTGTGTGTGTGTGTGTGTGTGTGTGTGTGTGTGTGTGTGTGTGTATTTCAGAGAGGAAGGGAGAGGGAGAGAGAGAGAAACATCAACAATGAGAGAGAATCATTGATCGGCTGCCTTTAGCATGCCCCACACGGGTTTGAGCCTGCAACCAGGCATATGCCCTGACTGGGAATCAAACCTTAACTTCTGGTTCATAGGCTTATGCTCAACCACAAGCCACACCAGCCCGGCTTCCCTGTGCTTTTCAATAAAGGCAAATGAAGAGAAAGTTTAAAGTTCTTCACCCTGGGATTTTGAGACCTCTGCTGACTCCCAGGAGCCCTGATAGCCCAGAGGAAGCTGTGTGTCATCTTGGCCTGTTGGGGTTGGCAGGAGGTGCTGGGGAAGGGGTGTCCGGTCTAGGCTGACCATCGCTAGGGAGACAGGCTGAAACAGCTCTGCAGCCTTGCTGACTGTTGTAAAAGTGTAGATAAAACGCCCATAATTTCTGAACATGAGACTGGGACAGAGGCCATGGGCTGAGCCCAAGAGAGAGGTGGTTTTTAATTTGATGTCCTTGGACTTCCTAGAGCACCATGGGAGACCTGAATGACTGGGGGAGCCCCCTCCTCCTCTGGGCTTCTATTTTCCCTCAAAAATAAAATAGCTAAACCAGATGGTTAGATGGTGCCTTCTGGGAGAGCCTAAGGGCTCTGGAGAGGCCCCGCCCCTCACCCAAAAGTCTGTTCCAAGAGTGGCAGCTAGAGCGCACTTTCATATTGGACATGCTGAGGGAAGCTGGGATAATCATTAGAAATATAACTCTTTGTTTAGCAAAAACAATAGCAGTTATTTATTGGGGAACTTGTATACAGTAGTCCCTCTTATTCACAGTTTCACTGTGGTTTCTTACCTGTGGTCAACCATGGTCCAGAAATATCAAATAGAAAATTCCAGAGTAAACAATGCATACGTTTAAAGGCCAGCTGTGTTGAGTGGTGCTGCAATCTCGCGCGTCCCGCTCTGTCCTGCACGCGGCTTGAATCACCTGTCTGTCCTGAGTCTCCGGCTCTGCTCTACGCTGGCCGCATCGTGGTGATCAGATTGACCGCAGCAGTATCACAGAGCTTGTGTTCAAGTAGCCCTTATTTTACTTAATAACAGCCCCAAAATGCAAGGTAGTGACGTTGGCAGTTTGGACGCCAAAGAGAGGTCGCAAAGTGCTTGTTTCGTATTGCCAGAAGGTCACTAGTAGCCTATGTTAGGTCGTTAGGTTGCGATGCTGCGTCATTCACCTCACTTCATCTCATCACCTGGGCATTGTATCACCTTACATCATCACAAGAAGGGTGAATACAGTACAATAAGTTATTGTGAGAGAGAGAGACCACATTCACATAACTCTTATTATAACATATTGTTATAACTGTTCTATATTTTCATTAGTTATTGTTGTTAATCTCTTACTGTGTCTAATTTATAAACTAAACTTGATCATAGGTATGTACGTATAGGTAAAAATATAATATATATAGGGTTCCATACTACCTACAGGCATCCACTGAGAGTCTTAGAACATATCCTCTATTGACAAGGGGGGACTACTATACGAGGCATTTTGTATTATCTCATTTAATCCTTACCCTGTTTTATAGATGAGGTTCAGAGAAGTTAAGCAAGTTGCCTGAGGTCACATAGCAACTAAGTATCAGAACAAGGATTCTACCCAAATCTCTCTGGTTCCTGAGCGGGTGTTTCTCCTTCCCATCCTGCTGATGGCAGCACTTCTGAACTTGACTTTGATGGCTGCTGAGCACACAGGCTTTGGCGGCTCTGCCCTCAGCTAAGTGACCCTGGGCAAGTTATTTAAGGCACCTGAGCCTCAGTTTCCTCATTTGTTAAAATGGGCATAAAAATAAGGTAGTTAGGAACATGAAATTAAATGAGTTTATATTTGTGAAGCAGTTTGAACAGGGCCTGGCTAGTAGTAACATCTAGAATCTGTTCAATTTAAAATATGTTGTCAACAGCTTTATTTTATTTTATTTTGGTCAATTTTGTTTGAAGAAGCAAATTAATTGGAAATTTAAAAAATACAAGTTTTGCTTTTTACTGTATTTCTTACTAGTGGCCCGGTGCACAAAATTTATGCACATTAAAAGGGAATTAATTAGAGGAAATATTTTAATACTAGAGGCCCAGTGCATGAAATTTGTGCATGAGGGGGGCGGTGGTCCCTCAGCCCAGCCTGCATCCTCTCCAATCTGGTACCCCTTGAGGGATGTCCGACCCACCAGGATGGGGCCTAAACGGGCAGTTGGACATCCCTCTCACAATCCAGAACTGCTGGCTCCCAACCACTCGCCTGCCTCTGCCTGATTGTCCCTAACCGCTTCTGCCTGCCAGCCTGATCACCCCCTAACCACTCCCCTGCCAGCCTGATCAATGCCTAACTGCTCCCAGCCGGCCTGATTGCCCCTAACTGCCCTACCCTGCCAATCTGGTCACGCCTAACTACCCTCCCCTGCAGGCCTGGTTGCCCCCAACTGCCCTCTCTGCTGGCCTGGGTCCCCCCCAAACTGTCCTCCCTTGCAGGCCTGGTCCCCTGCAACTGAACTCCTCTGCAGGCCTGGTTCCCCCCAACTGCCCTCCCTGCTGGCCTGATCACCACAATAGCCCTCCCCTGCTGGCCTGGTTTCCCCCAACTGCCCTCCTCTGCAGGCCTGGGTCCCCCCCAACTATCCTCCCCTGCAGGCCTGGTCCCTCCCAACTGCCCTCCTTAGCTGGCCTGGTCACCCCTAACTGCCCACAACTACCCACCCCTGCAGGCCATCTTGTGGTGGCCATCTTGTGTCCACATGGGGGTGGCCATCTTGTGTCTTGGAGTCAATTTGCATATTACTTTTTTATTTTATAGGATTGCTATTTGCCCTTTCTCTATAATAGAAGTGTCAGAGATGAAAGAAAATTAGTAAAATGTATATGAAAATCTCCCTCCTGTTAGAGTCTGAGATGTGCTGTGGGACCCAGAGTCAAGTCCCCGCCCACCTGCAGTGCCTCAAAATCCCATGAGACCCAGACCCGGCTGGCCCGACCCCTGTCAAGGCCCGCAGGGTCAGGGGCACAGCTTCAAGGTCCCCTGGTCTGGCGTTGGGCAGGGGGCACAGCCTCAGGTCCCCCATCAAGCCCCGCCAGGCAGGGGGCACAGCCTCAGGTCCCCGGGCCTGGCACCCGGGTGGTGGGCACGGCCTCAGGTCCTCCGGCCCAGGCATGAGGGCACGAGGGTGCGAGGGTGTAAGGGCGCGATGACCATTTGCATATTAGCTCTTTATTATTTAGGATAATTGAGTAATGGACACAATGAAGCTTTAGGGATGCCTAGAAAAAACATACACAGACATACATACAGGCAAGTCCAAGATGCACTTTCCTTAACATCTTAACAACAACAACAAAAAACCTATTCATGAGTTTTTGTAGAAAAAAAATCTCTTCCAGTGTTGGCCAGATTCCTTAAGTTGTATAAAATGGGCAGCATTTTGATGTTTTCTAAGTGTTGTATTAGAAGCAGACCCTTTGAAAATGCTACACCACCCCCAGCCCTGCTCCTTCTTTCCTTTCCTGCTCTACCTATGGAACTAGGATGGTTGTTATTAATGGCCATGATGACAATTATTTAGACTCTTTAAAAATTCCCTGCTTTGTGCTGCCCCAAATATAATATCAATGAACATCAAAACCACATCAGAAAACACACACAACCCAAACACATTAGATCTCCAGAAAGTCGAGTGGCACCTGGTCTGCCTTGGTGACAGGTCCTGGCTGGCTCCTGAGCCCTCTCTACTCTGGGGATCTGAAGTGGGGGTGGGGAGCTGAGGTCAGCTGACCTCTGGGTCACTTGGCTCACCTGGGCCCAGAGTCAGGATCCCTGCCACACACCCTAGCCGGTCGTGCTGAGGAAAGTTCTTGCCACAGCTTGCATGGAAGAAGAACAAGCTTGAGCCACATGGGGTTTAAAGTGAGAAATTGTCAGTCCACATGTTTGGGATCCTGTTATGAGTCAGATTCTGGAGATTCCCAGGGTGCTCCTCAAGGGTGGAGGGTTCTGGCTGGTCTGGCCCTAGCCCAGTGGTCGGCAAACTGCGGCTCACGAACCACGTGCGGCTCTTTGGCCCTGGCCCTTTGAGTGTGGCTCTTCCACAAAATACCACGTGCGGGCGCGCATGTACAGTGCGATGGAAACTTTGTGGCCCATGCGCAGAAGTCAGTTTTCGGCTCTCAAAAGAAATTTCAATCGTTGTATTGTTGATATTTGGCTCTGTTGACTAATGAGTTTGCCGACCACTGCCCTAGCCCAAGTGGATGATGTCATCAGAGTCTTCTGTGATAATTTCTAGGCCTTAGGGGTGGGCTTCCAAGTGACTATGAGAAGCCAAAGCCTTTTGAGTTGAGTCTGTTCTTGAATTTGCTGTGATTAGGGAAAGAGGAGATACTGGGAAGCTAAAGTCCACAAAGCCACTGAAAACCAACTTTGTACAGAGAGATTTTCCCACCTCTTCCATCAACCTTATGCCTGAGCTGCTGCTAATGAGGATGAAGGGATCAGCTCTGGAAAGAAGTGCAAGCCTGTGGACATAGGTTTGAATCCTGCCTCCACCACTTTCCACAATGTACGAACTGGTGCATTTTATGTGTTTCCTCTGGGCCTTGGTGTTCTCATCTGTAAAATGGGGATGGTGTCCTTTACCATGGATGGACCAAATGAGAAAGATTGTAGTGTTGGGAGACAATTCTCCATGGGCCTCTCGGCAAGTCTTGCAAGCAGAAGTATTGACTGCCTGTATTCTGGGCTATATCTTCAAGGATATATGGTAGCCAACAGCCTTAGAAGACAGAGATAGTGTTTCCCTCTGGTGCAAAGGGCAGACATGTTTACTGCCTATTATAAAAGATTTGCGTTTCCTAAGCTAAGGTTTCCCTCCCCTAAAGCACTCCACCAAGTGCACCGGTGTCACCTGTCTCTCTTTGCACTGCAGGAACAACAATGCAAACAGGATGCTCATGCTGCTGGCTGTGCCATGAGTGAGAGAAGTCTGTTGTCTCGGTCCCAGGAGTCTGTGTCTTCTGCCAGCTTCCAGGGAACAGGGCAGACTAGTTTGTTATCTTGCAATTGGGTGAAATCTCAGATCCTTCACAGTTCTTGACAGCTTTGGGGATGCAGATGAAATGCTGACAGAGACATGGCTTTCTGGAGGAGTAATGATGAGGACCTCACAGGCCAAATAATGACATTTTGAGGGACATCCATGGAAATCGGTAGCAAATATGTTGACCAAACTGCATGACCAAGTGGACAGTAAATGGCTCTCTTGTCTTTTCATGAGGAGGAGTTGGGGAGGTGGTTGCAGGCTGAGTGCTGGGAAGCAGGTTCGAAGACAGCTGCCCAAATGGTACCCTGGCTGTGGCTAACTCACCTCTTGGTGGGAGGACTTCCTCACCAATGTAGAGGCCAGCCTCATTCTTCACCTGCAGCAAACTAACACGAAGATTTGCCCTGGGTAGGCAGAGATGCTACTGTTTTTCAGAGAGCAGCTACCAAGATGCACTCCCACACTGAGCATAATTAGAGGGAAACTTACGACGACTATGGGCAGACACCTGAGGGGTCACTAGAACTTTGGCGGGCTCACTTGGAGACAAGAGGGAGGGGCGTGCCATTAAGGAAGAACGATGGCTCAGGTCCTCTGGCAGTTTCTCATGCCAACTTTAGATCCATTGGAGATGACAGTAAAAGGACTGCGAGTCCTGGCAGCTGTAAGGGATTTTGATCTTCTTGGGAAATTTCCCTGAGACAACCTCCCAGAGGAAAACATAGGTGAAGAATGGACTAGTATTAGGGCTCTTTCTGCTCTGGCTTGGGTTTGTCTTGATGGTGTCCACTAGGCCACTGTGTCTGTTCCACCTCGGTGTCAGATCTGCAGAACCAAAAACGGGCATGGCCACTTTTCTGAGTGGACAGAAATCAGGGCTGTTCTCACAGCTCTAGCCAACACTACCCTTGATGCAGCTTGTTATATTTGCTCTGTCTCTTGGGTATAGCCAATGACTTGGCTGCTGTGTCTGTCCCTTGGAAAACAGGCTGGCACACTGAAAACACCCCTCTATAGGGTCACAATCTGTGGGAATGAGTTGAGGCTGCTGATTGAACTGTGTGGGTCACTCCGATGGGTGCCCATTGTAGGTGTTTATTCTCTTATGAGACCAACTGGCATGCCCTCCTCCCTTGCTGCCTGGACCTGTCATCCTAGCAGATGTAGCCATACCCGTACCCTTAGAGACATGCACAAGTAAAGGACTCCATGTTTCCACACTGCTGTGACTCCTGCCAAAAGCTGACCTGGCTGTCTCACAGTGGCACGGCCCCTGCCTGCTTGAAGCAGATGGACTGCTTTGGAACTCTGACCCCTTCTGCGGCTATGGGTGGGGGTCTCTCTGCTGTTGACACATTGTCAGGTTATGGTGTGGCTGTCCAGTCTGTTCAGCATATTCCAGCCACAACACTGTGGCCCTGGAAACTAACCGTGTTTTTAGCTTTCTGGATCACGTACAGTCTGATCATGGCGTGCTGTTTAATGCAGCCCATCCACGATGGGCTGACAGTCACGGTGTTTGGTGACCTTCCCTGCTCCCTGCCATCTACAGGGAAGGTCTTGTCAAGTCAAAGTTCTCAACTCCATCTCCTTCACCTCCTCTTGGTCCGCACACCTGAAGAAGGCAGCTTGGTTATTGATTGCGGCTGTCCTCCGAAAGAGATCATCTACCCTGGGCACCTCCTGTGTGGCTGTCATGAGCGGGATGAGAGAGGTGGGGTTTATATAGACCTACTTTGAAAATTTGAGGTTCCTCCCTTACTGTTCCTGAGCATTCCCTGAATGGCTAGCCTCATTCATGCCAACTATGCTTGCTAGTCTGGTCAAAGGATTCAAACTGAATTCTGGTTACATTAAAAAAAAAAGAAAAAAAAAGTCCTATCACTCTTGTGCCTAGTCCTTCTGGGAGAAAGTTCTGTATATAAGTGGGGGTTGACTGGGGAAAGGGTGAAGTTATAGCCACTGGGACGGAACACACTGCTTTTGTGGCCATTTAGGAGGAGTAACAACCCAGCAGCTGGGGAGGGAACACCTTAGCTGTCAGGGCCTTCCTCACAGGGGACACCGCCCTGGCAGCCCTCCCATTGCTGGCTTAGTCATCCCCGGCCAGACAGCTCTGACCATGATTTGGTTGCCATTTCCCCTAACCTTCCCCCAAACCGAGAAGTTAAGAGAAATAGCATGAGGTGACCCCAATTCCTGCACTTCCCATGCAAAATACCTGTCAGCAGCACTTTTGCACGTCTACCCCACCCCACGCCCATTGCTCACGCACCCTTTGGGGCTGAAGAGTGCCGCCTGGACGGCAGCGTTGACAGACAGGATGGATTGGGCTGATTGGTTTTGGGGGTAGTCCCTTGAAAGACAAAGTAACTTGTTACGCAACAGTAGGTAGCTAATCTCCATCAGTTCTCTTGTTGCACGTCACAGCAATGCTTTAGTATTAGTGGGATGATGCCTGCTTTACAGATGGGAAGCAAAAGTTCAGAGAAGTCAAGCATTTGCCCAAAGTCACACAGGCAAGTGGTGATACTGAGTTGCAACCAGTTTGCCTGAGTCTTGTTTCAGTGCTAAGCTCCACCTCACTCTCTCACCAAGGTGCTGGGTTCTTCCATGTCCCTCACAGACCCGGGTCCGCAGCATTTCACGCCTTTTCGTCTGTGCCTTGGCTCTGGACATGTGGCTGGGAGGCTTAGAAGTTTGAAGAAGCATGAAGCAGCCAGTGGGCTCAGTACCACCTTCTCCCCATATGTGGGGTCTTGGTTTCTTCATCTGTGAAATGGATCTGAGACCTGCTCAACAGACTCGTTGCAAGGAACAAATGAACCCAGGAGCTGGAGAGGGCTGTGGAAAACTGGAGGTACTGCTGTGAACAGTGATGAGATCTGAGACATGGCCCAGGAGGAGAGAATAAAGGCTTGATGGAGGGCCTGGGATGGAAAGAAAGTAAGTGGAAAGGGCCAGTCAGACACAGAGCCTTGTTCAGGGCTCCCTTATGCGTTATTGGTCAGTTGCAATGTTGCCTGCCTTCCTGTGTCTGAAATCCTGGACATTCCTTTGGGTTAAGCAGTGCCTTTTCTAGACACTCATCCTCACCCGGCCGGTGGCTCCGTGGTTGAGCACCGACCTATGAACCAAGAGATCACGGTTCAATTCCTGGTCAGGGCACACGCTCAGGTTGTAGGTTCGATCTCCAGTAGGGGATGTGCAGGAGGCAGCCGATCAATGATTTCTCTCATCATTGATGTTTCTATCTCTCTTTCCTCTCCCTTCCTCTCTGAAATAAATGAAAGTGTAATTTATTTTATTTTATTAGAGAAAGAATGGGAGGGAGTGGAAAGACAGAGAGAGAGAAACATCGATGTGAGAGAGACACATCAGTTGGTTGTCTCTGGCACTGGCTCCAACCAAGGCCAGGATGGAGCCTGCAGCCTAGGTGCATGCCCTTGACCAGCATCAAACCCAGGACCCTTCAGTCTGTGGGCTGACACTCCATCCACTGAGCCAAACTGGCTAGAGCTAAAATTATATTTTAAAAAAATAAATAAAATACTCATCCTCTTTAGAGCGTTATTGTATGGTACATACTGGCATACCATGCCCCTCTCATGTGCCAGGAGCCTTCCATACATCATCTGATGGAATACTCACACTCACCCTTTGGGTCCCACTTTGTAGATATGGAAGCATGAGGCTCAGAGGAGCTCAGTGACTTGCCTAAGGTCTCATGGGAGAGAAGGGACAGAACCAGAGTTTTGACTGAGATGGCTCAGTCTTATTTCAGGGCCTGGTTGCCTTTGGACTCCTTGGTGTTTTTATACCTTTCGCTTTTACCCCAGAGAAGCCAAGCATGGTGAAGCTGGGGCCTTTCTAAGGGGGCCTCCCGGCCCAGGAACCCGCCCCCTCAATGGGTGGAATCCCAAAGTGACCAAAGATTGAGTTCCTTTAAGGAGAGGCTTGCAGACTAAGGGCCAGCCCCAGACCACCATGGCGCTGGGAGCATCATGGTCTTTCTGTGACGTTACCACGGCCGCCTTGCGGTGCTCCGTCACCTGCCACCAGAGAGCTCCTTTTGTTCTCTCTAAGCTGAGGCCAGATGGACCTTCCTAAAAGGCAGCCCTGGCCACGCCTTTCTCCTGGCTAAGCCACCGGTGGGCTGCCCATTGACGTCCAAGCCCCTTAGGGGACATGTAAGGCCCTCCTTAGCCTGGCAGCCCTCATGCTCCCTCGGCCGAGCCAGCAATGTTCCCTAAACGGGCCCAGCTTCTTGTGGCTTCACCAACTCCTTGCTTAGGTTGTGTCCTCTTCCTAGATGCCCTTTACCCACTCCATTTCTTAATCGTCAGACTCCTTCTTGTTCATTTAAAGTAGTTATCCTTGTGAATACTTGATGTATTCATCAGGAGATATATGCATGTGGCACAAAATGGCATTGAATAGCAATTGTCTCCTCCCAGGCAGGTCCCAGCCACACAGACCTCCTTGGGCTCCCTGTGTGTTGGGTGCTTTTGTATCTTTTAATATGTTCACGTCTGAGTGCTCTAGCTCACCTGTCCTTTCCTCTGGAACCCATCCCCTGACGGCTGTTCTCCCACTGGCCCAGTAACCTGCCCCCTGAGTCTCACACACACCAGATGCCTCTCCAGTGGGAACCCTGGGCACATTGACTGTGATTGTCTGTTGACTGGGCTATTTTCTGTTGTGTTGGTTTCCGTGTCCCCAGTGGGAGACAGAGGGCCCTGATACAAGGTGGAAATAAGTTAAAGGTATCGCTGGAGGACTGGGGGTGTCTTCAGGTGGTGACAGCACAGCAGCATGTCACAACGTCCCCTAGAAGGGAATATTTGCTTAATGAGTGGTGCTGGGGGAACCGAGGAGATGGGGGGTGGGGTGGGGAGAGAACAGCTACATCTTCATCTCACACTATAGAGCAGAATAAGTCCCAGATGGATGAGCCTGAAAATGTGAAAACAATGAAATAACTAGAATAAAATGTTCATGAAGTTGCTCTCTGGATGGGAAGGGCCTCTCTAAGTGCAGCAGTAATGAAAGAAATTATCAAGGAAAAGATGTCTGCATTTGTATACTTAAAAGTGGAAACTTCTGTACATCAAAACATCCCATAAATAGAATAATCAAAACAAATATGCAAAGAGCACATGAAAATAAAAAAAATTCTGAAAACCTCAATAGAAAAATAAAAGGGACAGCGGACATGAAAATTAATAACAGGAAAGTGTAAGTGTGTAAGTATATGAAAATATGTTTAACTTCATTGGAAAACAAAAGATTCAATTAAAATAGTGAGATGTTATTTCTCACTTATTACTTTGGCCAAACTACTAAAAAATAAAAAAGTGGAGCCTAATGGAGCTGAGATAACGTGAGATGAGCAAGACTGTGTTCTCTTGTGCTGATGGCTTTGTGAACAAGGCAGCTTTCAGAAGTCTGTTTCTCAATGTGAATCAAAAGCCTCAACAATGCTTATGCTCGCCTGGCTGGTGTGGCTCAGTGGTTGAGCATCGACCTGGGAACCAAAAGGTCACCCATTAGAGTTCTGGTCAGGGCACATGCCCCAATTGTGGGCCCAATCCCCAATGGGGGGCATGCAGGAGGCAGCTGATCCATGTTTCTATCTCTGTATCCCTCCCCCTTCCTCTCTTAAAAACCAATAAGAACATTTTTAAAAAGGCGTATGCCCTTTGTTCCAGCAATTCTGCCTCTGGGGATATTTCCTGAGAAATATTCTTTATTTTTAAATAACAGCAAAATTCAGAAACAGTCTAAGCATTCAATAATGGGGAATTACAGAAATGATGGCATATCTGTGTGATAAAATATGATGCACCTTTAAAAATCATGTTTAATTATTTATAAATTGTGCCTTGGAGAATGGGAGACGGTATCAAGGTGCAACTGTTCTTTTTTCTCTTTCCACTTTCTATTTTCCTGGACTATTCGCCTTACCATAAGCATGTATTATTTTTATAAAGAAAACGATCATGCTTTAGAATATTTTAAATTGCAGGTTTCCCCACTCTCTGAAAGTACAGTGTTCCTATGAAACCTTCCACAAGCC
Source organism: Corynorhinus townsendii (assembly GCA_026230045.1). Classification (NCBI taxonomy): domain Eukaryota; kingdom Metazoa; phylum Chordata; class Mammalia; order Chiroptera; family Vespertilionidae; genus Corynorhinus; species Corynorhinus townsendii. Next base: position 191,213,714 of record JAPDVU010000001.1, read on the forward strand.
AAAATGGCATGCAGCAAAGAAGCAGTCACCACTGATTTAAATGAAAATGCTTTGAGAGTTCCCAGGCCCAAAATTCAAGGTTCCCACAATGTCTTAATTTTGTTCACCGTGATCAAAACACTTAATTACATCCTTACGAGCTCATTTAGGCTTTTCAGATACCTTAGGACACATCTCGCTAGTGGAGGCACAAATCAATAAAGCCCAGATGCTCACAGACCCAGTTCCAAGCTGTCTGTCTTGATGCTGAGACGCTGTGTGGTCCAGGGAAGGAGCTTGGCGGTGGCCACACTCACCGCTCTGGATGCTTCTGCTTCTGTCACAGCTGCTGCAAAACAAACACTGATCACTATTTTTGCCTTTTTTTTTTTGTAAAAGTAAAAATCCTCTTCGGATTTCTTTTGGTTAGCAAAAACAGGTAGTAATGTCTTTCATAAAAGTGAAGTGGCTCAACTATCACTTATTGAGCACCTATTATAAAGCAAACTTTTGAAAAGCAGGGTGATACCTGCATATGGAAAAGTTATCATGATGCTGGGTGGAATAAAAGCAGATAATAAACCTACATATACATACTATAGTACTTCATTTACATGTATGTAGATCATGAGTAAGCACGGGATTCAGCCCTCGTACATATAAAGTGCTGAATATATATATTCATCTCTATATTATAATGGTAATGCATATATATGTATGTAAAATGTAACCAGTCAATATATCTGGGAACACGGTGGAGTTAGGGATGCTTTTCACATTTTAAAAAATCTTTCCCACATTTTTCAAATTTTCTACAACCAGTATGTAATATCTTTATTACACTAAGCTTATTATAAATTATAGTTAAAAACACACACAGATTCTTCACAATAAATGTTGAACCAAAAGGGATTTGGTGTTAAAGCGCAATTAAACTTTTATCACTGCCAGTATTCAGATTAATTGCAGTTTGTCTGTATTAAGTGACACTAAATGAATCCTCACATTTGTATCATTTAATAGTGCACTTCCACACTTGGCTGCCTCCCTTCACCCTCTGCAGCACCCCTGTAAGGTACTGAGATAAGGGAACTCAACAAGGCATGATGGGAAAAGTATACTCACACATACACATGCATACACACCTGGCAGATACACCTGCTATGACCTTGGGCAAGTCACAGTGTTTAAGGGCTTCAACCTCATATTTAGATGACCAGGACACAGCACGGCTTTCCAAGGGGGCTTCCTGGCCTCTCCAGGGCTTGGTAGGCACAGGTGGGAGTTGGCAGGGCAGGAGGAGAGGAGAGGAAAGGAGCACGCCCACAGTCCTCAAGAGGGGATGGGGTGCGTCTCATCTCTCATTTGGCTTCCAGAAAAGGCCTCCTGGCTGCTGTCCCTGGAAGACTCCATAATGACTATGAGGCTCCTGCTGCTCCCGATGCCCATAGAACCGCCTTTCTCATTCCCAAAGGGATCTGGCAAAGAGGTTACCTTTTCTTGGAAGAACAAAAGAGAAAACCATGTTCTATAGATGCTTCCAGGCTAACTGCTTTCTGTGCTTTCAGTCTTTGCCTTATGTGTGACTTGTTTCTGGGGTGCTCAGGATACAGAGGGCTCTCAGAGCCTCAGTGCAGAATTCCCCAGTTCACAGAGAGATTAAGAAATCCTTGGGGGGAGCAGGAACAGCACAAGCAAGATTATGGGGGCAGCACTGCATTGGACATGTTGGTCATATACCTTGGAGGTCAAGCCATAGAAGAGATTTAGAAAGAGAATAATAACAACAATAACAACTATCATTTATTGAGCACCTAATATATGCCACCTCTTATTTCATCTAATTATCCCATCACCCCTGTGAACTAGTTAATGTTATATCCATTTTATAGATGTTGAAACTGAGGTTCAGAGAGGTGAAATAACCTGTTCGGATACTTGGCAAGAGATAAATGGCAGAGTTGGAATTCAAATAGGAGGGATGGTTCTCCCTCCCAAACTAATATCCAGACCTTACCCAGCATATGATGTTCTAGTGGGAGGTTTTAAAATGAATGGATTTAATGAGTACCTATTGAATGCCAAACCCTGGCTTTGGTGATCTGTATATGGTATCTCATTTAATTTTCAGAACAGCCTTTGTGGGGCATGTATAATTATTCTTATTTTACAAATGAGAAAAATGGAAGCTCGGAGGTTTGTCCAAGGTCACACTGAGACAAATAAAGGCCTTTTGATGGAAGCACTAATGGGGAGAATGAATCTGGAGTAACCTGGAACCAGGATCAGGGCCCCAGAGCCAGAAAGGACTAGGGAAGGGGTGGAGTGACTGGGTGGATACTGTCTCCACCCACAGGAGGCAGTAGAGTGTCCAGGGGTAGCTATGATTTCAGACAAGACACCAACCCAACCTCAATTTCCTCATCTGAAAAATGGGGCCACCAACACCTACTGTGCGGGGTTGTCATAAGGACTAAACGGGATGATGCCCATGGCATTCTCAGAGCATTCCTAAGAGATGCCTGAAATGCGAGGTCCCTCTCTTCCTACCCACTTTTCCTTTCCTACTGGTCTCTGTTCGTCAGTCCACACTCTGGGGGCGTTTGTAGAACCAGCCTGGCATTCTACCCTGGCTCTCCTTGACCTAGCACCCGTGTGTCACAGGGTTTATAGAACGAGAGTCAGCTGAGCTGCTCCCTGACTAGGTGACCTTGTGAGCTCACTTACCTTCTCTGGGCCTCAGCTGGACCGCCTGAGTGGGCAGGAAGCAGGGGGTGCCACTTGGACCATCTATGGGGCTTCTCCATACCCATGTGAGCTCCTCCCCCAGCTCTCTCTTAGCCTGCACCCACCTTCCTTCTGAGCCTGCCCACAGAGGCGGGGGCGCATGCCGCTGCCCACTGCCCAGGCACTGCCCCTGAAGGCTTCTCCGGAGGGTCCCTCCCCACCACGATTCAGGTGACAGACCCATCCTTCTTTCTCCTACACCCGCTGATAGAGGCCCTCCCACTCTGGCAGGGGACAGGAAAGTGACTCAGCCCCCAAAACCCCCTCCTCAAACGCACACACTCACAGTTTTGCTTTTGAAAAAGGACGGTTTTCATTTCTTTCTTTCTTTTTTTTTTTCCTTCAAGCACTCTTACTTATCTGCCCCTGGGCTGTCTCGTCCATGGGCCTCTGTGGTCTGGGCCAGGAGGGTCCCACCATCAAGGCAGGTTGTGTGGCCCTACTATGTGTGGTGGGAAAGAGGGCGACCTCTGGAGGCCGTAGCTGGCCCCCTATTATATTGGCTTCTATTAAATTGAAACACATAGCACATCTATTACACAATAAACCACAGCTATTTCATGGATCAAATTAAGTTTTATTTGGGCAAATTACAACCTTTCCTACAGTCGTGCCTTTGTGAGGCCATTCCTTTTTAATAAAAGCAAGCATTTCTGGGGCTGGCCTTCCTGGACCAAAGCTCCGTGGTGGGTTGGGGGCTCAGGCCAAGGCTGGCAAGAGGATGGAAGTATGCGTGCAAGTGTGTGTGTGTGAGTGTGATTGTGTGTGAGATGGGAATTTGGGGGGCCCTTCTTGGGAATGGGTTTGTCCCCTTTCTCCTCCTGCCTCCCCATCCTGACGTTGCCATGGAAGTCTGCAGAGAAATTCTCATTAAACAAGAAAAAAGCATCAGCTACAGCAGCAGGAAAGCATTTCCCGGAATCCGGGAGGAAGTGTGAGTCACCAGCCTGCTAAGTGAGTTCTGCGTGGACACTGTGGCCCCAAGCCCAGGAGGCCTGGAGCCCGGGGCCCGCCAGCAGGACTGCGCCAGGCCTGCCCGCATAGACATGCCTGCTGCCCAGGCTGACGCAGGCTCCAGGAATGCAAACAAAGCTGGGTGGAGGGGCCTTCTGAGGGCTGGGGCACTGGGCCAGGCAGGAGGGAATGAGCCTGGAGAAGAGGCCTGCGGAGGGGCCTCAGGCCTGGCAGGCCCCTCTCTGGTGTCCTTGGAACCTGGGTGCTGGGAAGGCCCCAACCTCTTGGTGTGACCTGGCCTAGCACTGCCAGTTCTGGCCTGGCCTCTAGGCTTCTCCTCGTGGGGCAGAGGCAAGAGTTCTCTGGATCAGATGTGCTCAGAATCAGTCCTTGGACCAGCGGCATCAATATCAGCTGAGACCTGGTCAGAGATGCAGATTCTCAGGACCCCGCCCCAGACCTACTAAACCAGAAACTCTGGGGGTAGAGTCCAGAGATCTGTGTTTTAACAAGCCCTCCAGGCCAAGTTGATGCACACTGTACTTAAAGATCTGCAAGTCAGCTTCAAACTCACATCTGCTGGATATTCACTCAGAAAACTAGGAGGTAATGCTTATCGGGTGCCGGGTGCTGGGCTATCTGCTTTACACATGCTGAGTCACTGAACCCTCACGTCCACCCTGAGGTCAGGTTCTGTGATAATTTCTCCACTTTACAGGTGATATAAGTGCTATTTTTTGGCCAGAAGCCAGCATTCTTGGACCTTGGAGGTGACGGGAGATGCTACGCCCAACTGATAGAGTTGGCCCATGCTGGCTAACTGGTTTTGTAGCTGAGCTTTCCCTGGGTAGCTTTTCTTAAATGCTCTTCAGAGGCAGTCCTGCCCCCTGAGAGGCAGTGGCAGGGAAAACGCTGCCTCTGGAAGTGGGGAGTACAGAGGCAATCGGGCAGGTGGAGTCAGAGGAAGAAGAAGAGAACAAGCTGGGCTGAGAGACCCAGGGTCCTCTAGAGCAAGCATGTCAAACTCGAAGGCTGACACAGGCCAAGTAAACAAGGTGTAAGTGTATGTGGGCCGCAAAAAACAAAAGCTCCAATTTTCATAGAAACGTAGGTTTATTTCGATAGAGACAAGCTGAATACAAAGGGCTGAAATAAATGAGTAATCGTTAACATAAAATAATAGAACATTTTCATAAAAATTAATATTTTTTCTTGGACATGAACTTACCAGACACTGAATAACTGCACAAATTAATAAGTGTAATGCAAATAAACCTATTTTTCTTGTTCTCCGAAAGCGAAATATTTCCTGTTGCGCACACCAAACAAGTCAGTACAAGACTAATGACGTGGCCATCGGCTGCTAAAATATTCTCTGTTAGTATTAGTGGGGAGAAGTGGTGCGCCTGCGCATAAGGCGTGTAAGGGAATTGAATGCAACATGGTTATAGTAATCAGTCATTAGTGAACATTGTAGTTCGTTATTAATAATTATGTATAACAGGATATTGTAAAAATTAAGTTATGAAATTTTTATTAAAACGTTTCTTACATACCGTTATATTGGCTGGGCTGCAAAAATATTCATTGTGGGCGCGGGCTGCGAGTTTGACATGCTTGCTGTAGAATCTTGTTTCTCCAAACGTGGTCCCTGGACCAGCAGCATCCACATTACCCAGGAGCCTATTAGAAATTCAGAGTCTCAGGCCCCACCCAGGTCACCTGAGTCTGAATCTGCATTTTAACAGGATCATGTGCACTTTCAAGTTCGAGAAGCATGGGCCGGGGCACATAAGTACATATATCCCTGAGTCTCTTCTTGCCTCAGAGAGGGAAGGGTCATGGGATCTGGGATCTGCATCAGTCGCAGCCCAGCATCCTTTGGGCTTGGGGTCCCATGTTAGCACAAGCATCCCTTCAGTACACTCTGGAGCCCAAGGGTACTGGGCATGAGATTCAGCCCTTAAATCTCAGAGCCAAACTAATATAGCGGGAGGGACTCTCCCTTTGCCAGGTCTGCTTTCCCCAAGATCAAGGGTCTTTACTTCCTATATTCTCTTCCTAGAAGGTGGGCTCTGGGCTCAAACTCAGGCTCTGTCATTTAGACTGACTGATTCTTGTTATAACCTTCTTGGTGCCTTGATTTTCCTTTTCTTTAGATAGGGTAACAATATTTCCTAGATCACACATTTTGGGGGCTGATTAAATTAGTGAATACACATAAAGTACTGAAAACAGTGTTTGGCACATAACTCCATTAACATTAGCTACCTGCTTTCAGCCTTCCTGCTCACCCCCTTCTGGGTGGCCCTTGGGCTGAGGCAGGCTAGAGAAAAGTTAGCCCTGACCAGTGAAGAGTTAGTGCTAAGGCGGGCTGCTGAGTTGGATTCCGAAGGTGACAGGGGCTCCTGTGGGGGGAAGAAGAAATGATCCCTGTACGATGTCATTGCCAGGCATTTTCCTCCTCTCCACTCTGGTACCTGGAAAGCAGTGTTATTTTCTGAGCTTACAAATGAGGATTGAGGTCCCAGAAGTACAGTGACCAGTCTAAGGACAGTTATTTAAGGGTAGAGCTAGTGTGTGGTAGGCTGCCTGGGCAACCTCCGCCCAGTTCCATACCCACTTCACACGACCCCATGCTTTTGCCTCCATTTCAGCCAAACCCTGTCCCCAAGGAGACTGGGGATCTAGAAGGCCAGGGCTGGCAGAGGTGTTGTGGGGGGGGAGGGAGAGGGGAGGGGTTCTTCAGGACATGCTCATGGCTCATTTCTCAGGGCCTCCGTCTCCTTTGGCTGATGCTTCTTTCTTGCAGGTGACCGGTCAGGTCTGCTGAGTGGACCTGGAGGGATTTAGCTGCTCCTGGCCTTGCTCCTTCAGCAAGGTTTGTCCATCCCTCCGTCCTGCAACTAGAAAGCAGGCCTTTGGAAGATGTGTTACCACCCAGCAAAGGAGGACTTCGGTTTCAACGCTGGTGCATAAAGGTCTTGGAAGTTGTCATTCCACACTAACCGCAAAAAAAAAAACACAAAAAACGGAACAAACGGAAAGTCAACACCTTTTCTTAGATCCATCAGAGAATTCCCGTCACAGGTGCAGTTCCACTCTGAAATCTGGAGAAATAGGTGAAGACAGAGAATCATAACTAAGATCAACTTACCTGCAGCAGACGCCTCCAGAACCACTAACTATTAGAAACACCCAAATGATCATTTTGAAAACTATGTCATTGAGAGTTGGTTAGCATACAGAAAAGCTGTACATATTTAATGTTTACAACTTGATGAGGTTGCAGGTAAGTACAGACCTGTGAAACTGTCATTACAATCTATGCCATAATCTGAGCGTGGGCTAGCTTGAAAGTTAAAAGTTTCTGGGGCCCATCTCAAACCTCCCATACTGTCATGGGTTTTATCCCCAGGAACCCCACCAGGTTCACATGGCAAAGATTAGGGGGAAAACCCTCTGTTTTAGGTAGGAAGAGAGGAAAAATAAACGTTTTGAAATATGCCCAGTGCTTTCTCCATAACAAAGGCCTACCCTTCAGGAGAAACTACTGGAGCCTTGTCTGACCTGAGGTAGGGCAATTAGGCAACTCCAGCCTCCTAGGCCTCCTGTCTTATTTAAGGGAAGGAAAAAAGGGCTCAGACAGTCTTCTGAAGGTCACAGCCCAGGGACTCAGGTCCACTAAAACCTGAGATTTAATGATGAGTGTAGAGGGCTTCTCCGCCCCCTGCAACATCTTACCACCAACAGCAGGTCTTCAGTATAATGGCAGTGAATTATAAGTAACAGAGCTGTCAGGCACAGACTCCTTTTAAGAAGGAGTTCTCAGGGAAACCCAAAGATAACAAGGGAGGAAAACAAACAATTCTAGGAAACTGAAGCCTCTGGCACCTATAGTTAACAGCAAACCTTGCGCACAGCCCAGCTCCTAGTAAAATTAATATAAAATCTCACATTAGAAGCCTAATTACCTCAGTTCCCATAATTCAATATGTCATGTCTGCCTTTCAACAGAAAATTCTTGCCAAAAGGCAAGAAAAAGCAGCCTGAAGAGAGAAAGCAATCATTAGAACCAGACTCAGATCTCACAAAAAATTTTTTGAAATTAAACAAGCAATTTAAAATAACTATGATTAATATTTCAGTGGAAAAAAATATATAACATGCAAAAACACCTGGGTCATATAAGCAGAGAGATGGGAACTCTAAGAAAAAATCAAAAGGAAATGTGAAAAATCAAAAACACCCTAACAAAATGAAGAATGCCTTTGGTGGGCTCATCAGTAGACTGGATATGGCCAAGGAGAGAATCAGTGAGCATAAAGAAATATCAATAGAAACTTCCCAAATGGAAATGCAAAGAGAAAAGAAAAAAGAAAAAGCGACAGGATATACAAGAAGTGTGGTACAATTATAAAAAATATAACACATGTGTAATGGGAATATCAGAGGAAGAAGAAAGAAAAAGAAGCCAAAGAAATAATGGCTGGGAGTTTTCCAAAATCAGTGACAGACATCAAACCATAGATCTAGGAAACTCATAGAATACTGAGCAGGACAAATAAAAAAATACCTATACTTAAGCATATCATGTTCAAACTACAGAAAAGCAAAGACAACATTTCGAAAGGAGCCAGAGGAAAAACACATTTTACCCACAGAGCAACAAAAATAAGAATTATAACAAACTTCTTGTCTGAAACCATGTAATGAAGAGAATAGAGTGAAAATTTTAAAGTATTGAAATTAAAGTACCTATCAACCTAGAATTCTGTGTCCAGCAAAATTATATTTAAAAGTGAAAGAGAAATAAAGACTTTCTCAGCAAACAAAAATTGAATTTGTCACCCATAGGCCCTCCTTCCGAGAAATGTTAAAAGGAGTTCTTTGGAGAGAAAGATAATGATGTAGGTCAGAAACTTGGAAGTACATAAAGAAAGGCTGAGTATCAAAGCAGGAATAATAAAGATAAAATAAAACCTTTTATTTTTTATTCTTAGTTGATCGAAAAGGTAACTGTTTGTTTAAAGTAATAGCAAAAATATAATTAAAAAAGTATTGGGTGATTCTAGCATGTGGGTAAGTGAAATGAATATCAGCATTGTTATAAGGGATAGGAGGGAGGAATTGGGACTATTCTGCTATAAGGCACCACAATATGATATAGTGTTGAAAAATGGACATAGATCAGCTGTAGATGCATACTGCAAAGTTCAGGGCAATGACTAAATTTTTTTTAAAAGAAATGTAATTGGTATAACTAAGAGGGGAGAAAATCATATAAAACCAGGTAAGTCAGAAAAAGTGCAGCATATAAAAATAGTTACAAACATGGTAGATATTAATCAAACTATATTAGTAATCACCTTAAATGTGAATTACGTATATACACCAATTAAAAAATAGACTATGGTCCTAGTTGGTTTCACTCAGTGGATAGAGTGTTGGCTTGCAAACGAAAGGGTCCTGGGTTCAATTCCTGGTCAAGGGCACATGCCCAGGTTATAGGGGGCGTGTGGGAGGCAGCCGATTGGTGATTCTCTGTCATCATTGATGTTTCTGTCTCTCTCCCTCTTCCTCTCCAAAATCAATTAAATCAATCAATCAATAAATAAAAAAACAGACTATTAGAGAAATAAAAAACAAGACTCAACTATCTGTAGTCTATAAGAAGCCCGCTTTAAAAATAAAGATGCAGCCGAAACTGGTTTGGCTCAGTGGATAGAGCATTGGCCTGCGGACTGAAGGGTCCCGGGTTCTATTCCGGTCAAGGGCATGTACTTGGGTTGCGGGCACATACCCGGTGGGGGACGTGCAGGAGGCAGCTGATTGATGTTCCTCTCTCATCGGTGTTTCTAAATCTATCTCTCTCCCTTCCTCTCTGTAAAAAATCAATACAAAAATATATTTAAAAAAATAAATAAATAAAAATAAAGATGCAGATAAATTAAAGGGATGGAGAAAGATAAACGGTGCTAACGCTAACCAGAAGGCTGAAGTAGCTACACTAATTTCAGAAAAAGCAGACTTCAAAACAAAAAAAAATTATGAGGGATGAAGTGGGGCATTACATAATGACAAAGGGATGCAGTTTCTAAGTAGTGATAATGATCCTTAACGTGTATGCACCTCATGAGAGAGCAGCAACGCACGTGAGGCCAAACACTGATAGAACTGGAGAAATGGACAAAATCACTCTTTGGAGACTTCAACACCCTTCTTTCTACCTGTAACTGACAGATCCATCAGGCAGAAAATCAGTAAGAACATAGTTGAACTAAACAGCATCCATCAACTGGATCTAATGGAGAAAGTACATCACCCAACAATGGGAAAATGCACATTTCTTCTCAAGTTCACATGGAACATTCGCCAAGATTGACCACATACCAGGCCGTATAAACCACCTTAACAAATTGGAAAGAATAGGAGCTTACAAAGTATGCTCTCAAGTCACAAAGAAATAAAACTAGAAATTAATAACAGAAAGGTAGCAGGTCTGTTGGTCTGTTGCAAAGTGAAAAATAAATATACTAAATGTGTGTGTGTGTGTGTGTACAGTTCTGTGTGTAGGCATGCGTGTGTGTGTGTGTGTGTGTGTGTGTGTGTGTGTGTGTGCATGTTTGATTATAATATGATGGTAGGAGTATTGGCAATTTACTTTCCCAGTTTTCTCAAAATTTCTAATTTTATTCAGAAGCATAATGGAAAAATAAAAAATATGTAGTCAAAGGTTTAGAGAATTAATGTTAGGCAGGGTCACCTGCCCTGAGAACCTCCTCGTGGTGGAGCAGGGAGTCCACATCATTCTGTACTCCCGATACGCAAGCTGTGTAATATCAATACTTCCCCTTGGTCTCCATTCTGTGCTTTCATGAGTTTGGAGACATTTACATCCTCCCTCCCTCCTTCCCTCCCTTCCTTCCCTCCTCATTCTCTCTTTTTCTTTCTTCTTCTCCTTTCTTTTTGGGGTGTGCTTGGAGAAGTGGCAATAGACTTGGTTCTTAAAATATACCCCCACTTCTTTCTTGTTTATATAATACTTTCCTGTGAAGGCTTCTAGAGGGCCAAAAAACAAGCACACAAAGAAAACCAAATCATGACCATTCTGCTGTCTGCCCCTCGCCAAGATGGGCCCAGGTGGAGCCCTAAGACAAAGGTCTGCGGGGCATAGGAAGCAGGGCCAGCACACCTCAGGAGGGAGTCCCCCACATGCCCTGGCTCAGGCTCAGAAGAGGAGAACAGTAGCCAGATTCCCCCCAACCCAGCATAGGGTCCATGTTCAGAGAGGGGAGGCCCCGTGCCCTCCTCTGTGAAATGGCACTGTTGTGAGCGACCACTGAGATGACACAGGGGCTCAGTGGGAAGAGGACCAGGCTCGGGCCGGAGCTCACTCAGCGTGGGCTGAGCCCAATGTGGGAAGATGGGCCTGGGGTAGGAGGAAGCTTTTGCAGGTTAACAAGCATGTGTTTTGAGAAACCCTCTTTCCATTTTTGGCTTGAGAATTCATGCCGTCTGTGAATCATTTCTTCTTGCAGTGTTGGTGTTTTCCATACCTCATCTCCAAGTCATGTGAACCCCTGGTGCCAGTTTCTGCTTCCTCCTGGGCTGGCTGCCAGCAGCTGCCTGTCTGTGCCATCTTGAGGCCGCATGACGGACAGACAAGGAGGCTGCGGGTAGTGTCCTCCTCCTGACAGAAGGCCCTGCTCTGGGCTTGACAGGCTTTAAGCATCTGGCATGGGGCAGTGGAAAGAACTCTTGATTGGTGTCAGAAGCCACGGATGCCTCATGGCCCTGCCACGGAACTGCCTGTGGCACCTCACTTCAGCTTCCACCCTGAAAAAGTGTGGCCTGAATATCTCAAAGGGCCTTTTCCACCTTGTGTGTTGGAACAGTGGAGGCAGGCTACCAGGAGGCTAAGCCCTCTCCTGGAGGTTCCCCAGCCAGCCCTGCTCCCCGACATGGTTCAAGGCAGTGGCAGCTACCGGGTAACGCAGACCAGATGCAGCCCTTTCCCCAGACATGCTCGGTGGCCTTCCTCCTCCGAGGCCTTGGGGATATTTGAAACTCCATGGAGTTTGGCTTCAGAGCCCGAGTGAAAACCACAGCTCCATTACGTGAACACACATGATCTCCCTGGGAGGAGAGGCAACTGGACTCAGAAAATGAGAGGCCAGTTGGAGGCTGTGCTCTGTGGAGAACACTTTGCCTTCCCTCTCAGGGCCCAGGGAAGGCAAGTCCAGTGTGCTCTGCCAGAATGGAGGCGTGACCGCAGGGCGCTGGGCTCCCTGATACCAGAGGATGGGAGCAAAGGCCAGGCCCGTCAGAGAGGAGACCTGAGCCCCCTGTGAGAGCTGGACTTCCACCAGGATCCATTCTCCCTTTCTCCTAACGTGGCCACATGTTTTGAAAGCTTTATGTCTGCCAGACAAATCCTTGAAGAAGGAAACTTCCATTGAAGGGGCACTACCACCTGTCCTTCTCCCGCCCTTGGGCAGCCCACACCACAAAGTTTGCACCGATGAGTGAGAAATGATCCCAGAGTCACTGCTAGTTTAAGACACCCCAGCTTCTATCACTGCCTCGTTGGGTAACTTGGGGACAATCATTTAATATCTCCAGCCTCAGATTTAAGGAGCCTGCTTGAGAGGCGGGTAGATGGTGCTGCTAAAGATATGCATGGAAAGGGCCAGGCCATGGCTCAGAGTAAGTCAGTGTGACTTCCAAGGGAACTTCATTAAATTGTCATTCTCAACCTATCTAATAAAAGAGTAATATGCAAATTAACCATCACTCTACTACACCTACCAGCCACACCCACCAGCCAATCAGGAGTGAGTATGCAAATTAACCCAACCTAGATGGCTGTGGCCACGGAACAAGCAGGAGGCTTGGGTTTCTCTGGCAATGGAGGAAGCCAAGCTTTCCGCACACCCTGGCTGGGCCAGGCCTCCACTCAAGGCTACAAAGTTTCAATTATAGAAGATAAATAAATCCCAGATACCAGGGCCTCTGCTTGGGTCGTGGGGAGGCATGGTATCTGGGATTTATTGCCAGATAAAACCACCACAGGCCCCTTGCCCAGGCTGTCCCATGCCCCAAGGGAACTGCCACGCTGATTCAGGGCAAACCAGCTGGCCCCCACCCATGCACCAGGCCTCTATCCTATCTAATAAAAGAGTAATATGCAAATTGACCATCACTCCAACACACAAGATGACTGCCCCCATGTGGTCAAAGATGGCTGCCCCCATGTGGACACAAGATGGCCACCACAAGATGGCCAGCAGGGGAGGGAAGTTGGGGGGGACCAGGCGTACAGGGGAGGACAGTTAGGGGTGACCAGGCCTGCAGGGGAGGGCAGTTAGGCATTAATCAGGCTGGCAGGGGAGTGGTTAGGGGGTGATCAGGCTGGCAGGCAGAAGCGGTTAGGGGCAATCAGGAAGGCAGGCAGGCGAGCAGTTGGAAGCCAGAAGTCCTAGATTGTGAGAGGGATGTCCGACTGCCCGTTTAGGCCTGATCCTACGCCTAAATGGGCAGTCGGACATCCCCCAAGGGGTCCCAGATTGGAGAGGGTACAGGCTGGGCTGAGAGGACACTCCCCCATGCATGAATTTCATGCACTGGGCCTCTAGTCTATAATAATAAAAGTGTAATATGCAAATCGACCAAATGGCTGAACAGCGGAACAACTGTCCGGAAGTCCTTCTGGACAACCTTCCGGATGAAGCTGGGGCTGCAGCTGCAGGATCAAAGCAGCTGCTGCAGCTGTGAGGGAGGGATTGAGGCAGCTGCGGTGGCTGTGAAGGCCTACTCTTGCATGAATTTCCTGCATCAGGCCTCTAGTTTCTAAATAATCCAAGTCCTAAGTAAGAACTGCCCATAGCACTCCCCTCTCTTCCTCCTCCCCCCCACCCCCCGAGAAACCCCTGGGATGGTTAATCAGCCAGCTTCATGAGTATGCACTTTGGCCTTAAGTGATGATCTGGGGTGGGCACTTTGAAAGCTGCTGACATGACCTTTTTTTAAAATTTAACAAATCTTTATTGTTTAGATTATTACAATTGTTCCTCTTTTTTCCCCCCATAGCTCTCCTCCACCCGGTTCCCACTCCACCCTCTGCCCTTACCTCCTCCCTACTGTTCTCATCCATAGGTGTACGACCTTTGTCCAGTCTCTTCCCGCACACTCCACACCCCTTTCCCCTGAGAATTGTCAGTCCACTCCCTTTCAATGCCCCTGATAGATTTTTTATTCACTTGATTTTTAGATTCACTTGTTGATAGATATGTATTTGTTGTTCATAATTTTCATCTTTACCTTTTTCTTCTTCCTCTTCTTAAAGAGTACCTTTTAGCATTTCATATAATACTGGTTTGGTGTCGATGAACTCCTTTAGCTTTTTCTTATCTGTGAAGCGCTTTATCTGAACTTCAATTCTGAATGATAGCTTTGCTGGGTAGAGTAATCTTGGTTGTAGGTTTTTGCTATTCATCACTTGGAATGTTTCCTGCCACTCCCATCTGGCCTGCATAGTTTCTGTTGAGAAATCAGCTGACAGTCGTATGGGTGCTCCTTGGTAGGTAACTAACTGTTTTTCTCTTGCTGCTTTTAATATTCTCTCTTTGTCTTTTGCTCTTGGCATTTTAATTATGATGTGTCTTGGTGTGGTCCTCTTTGGATTCCTTTTGTTTGGGGTTCTGTGTGCTTCTTGGACTTGTAAGTCTATTTCTTTCACCAGGTGGGGGAAGTTTTCAGTCATTATTTCTTCAAATAGGTTTTCAGTATCTTGCTCTCTCTCTTCTTCTGGAACCCCCATAATTCAGATGTTGGTACGCTTGAAGTTGTCCCAGAGGCTCCTTACATTATCTTCAAATTTTTGGATTCTTTTTTCTTTTTTCTTTCCCAGTTGAGTGTTTTTTGCTTCTTCGTATTTCAAATCTTTGACTTGATTCTTGTGGTCCTCTGGTCTGCTGTTAAGTCTCTGTATAATATTTTTTATTTCAGTCAGTGTATGTTTTGTTTCTAGTTGGTCCTTTTTCATATCCTCGAGGGTCTCACTAAATTTATCGGCCTTTTCTAGGAAATTCTTGAAAAACCTTATAACCGTGGTTTTGAACTCTATATCCAGTCGTTTGCTTTCCTCCGTTTCTTTCGTTTGTGATCTGTTTCTTTGTCTCCACATTTTCACTGCTTCCCTGAGTTGGTAGGGTAGCTTTGTGTGCTAGGTGTCCTATATGGCCCAGTGGCTCAGCCTCCCCAGTTACTTGAGGTTGACACTCTTGGTTCCCTTTGTGGACTGTGTGCACAACCTTGTTGTAGTTAAGTCTTGATTGTTGTTGGTATCACTGGGAGGAATTGATCTCCAGGCCAATTGACTGTGAGGGTCAGCTGTGTCTATGCTGGGAGAACTTCTGTGCTGGAGACAGCTTTATGAGACAAGACTTACAAAATTGCAAAAGCCTCTGTGTTCAGCTTGGATGGGGCAAAGCCTCAGGGCTGAGCAGAGAGCCTTGGCTTCCCGTCACCCCTGCCCTATGAGGCCCCTGGGTCTCATTGTCCCTCAGTAATTGCTGCAAGCACCTCTGAGAGAAAACTGCCCTCAAGTTTCGCCTGGTGCCAGACAATCCAGTTTCTCCCCCAATGAATCTGTATTTGCAGATTCTCACCCGGAACTGGAGTTCAGCGCAGTCGGGGGCTTCCGTCTTCCTCCCACTAGAGAAAGCCATCTGCACACTCAGCAGTCAGTACTCTCTGCGTGCACTTGCGTGCGTGCCTCCAGACTTCTGCCTTTCGTGGCTCCCCTTAGTTTCGGTGCGCTCCTCTCTTTTCCCGACAGTCCAGACTCCCCCCTTATGAGTCTGGGACCCCAGGGTCTTGCCTGGAACTGGGGTTCAGTGCAGTCGAAACTAGGGTTCAGTGCAGTTGGGAGCTTCTGTCTCTCTCCCGCTAGAGAAAGCTAGCCACGCATTCAGCCGCCCGTCCTCTCCACGTGCATGTCTCTGTACCTCAGCCTTTTGCAGGTCCTCTGAGTCTCCATTTGCCCCTCTCTTTCCTTCTTGTTGTAGAATTTCCTCTCAGCCAGCTTTCCTGTGGTTCTGGGTGTGTCTGTTCTGTCTTTTAGCTGTAGTTTTGAAATTGTTGTGCGAGGCAGCAGTTTAGGTGTTCACCTATGCCGCCATCTTGGTTTCTCCCACATGACCTTTTTTTAAACTGAGGTAACACTGGTTTATAACATTACTAGGGGCCGGGTGCATGAAATTCATGCACAAGTAGGGCCCCTAGGCCTGGCCGGCAATCAGGGCCAATCAGATTCCCCAACTCCTGTCCTCCTAGCTGTCTCCTTCCCTCACTCCCTCAGTGCCCTGCCGCCACCACTGGTGGCCCACCATGTTCCATGCCACCCCCTGGTGGTCAGCGCACATCATAGTGAGCAATTGAACTCCTGGTCTCCCAGTCGAACTCCTGAGGGGACGATTTGCACATTAGCCTTTTATTATATAGGATATAAATTTCAGGTGTACAACATTATAATTCCACATCTACATATACTACATTGTCCTTACCACAACAGTCTAATTTCTATTCATCACCACACAATTGACCCCCTTTATCATTTTGCCCTCTCTCAACACCACTCCATTTCTGGTAACCACCAATCTGTTGGTTACATCTATGAGTTTGTTTTTGTTTTGTTTTTAGATTCCACACATGAGTAAGATCTTATGGTATTTGTCTTTCTCCATATGACTTATTCCACTAAGCATAATACCCTCAAGGTCCGTACACATTGTCCCAAATGGCAAGATTTTATCTTTTTTATGTCTGAGTAATATTCCATTGTGTATATGTGCCACATCTTCTTCCACAGAAGTAGGATTACAGGACCATATGGTAGATCAGTTCTTAATTTTTTGAGGAACCTCCATAATATTTTCCATAATGACTATGCCAATTTACATTCCCACCAATAAGGAACAAAGTTTCCCTTTTCTCCACATCTTCTTCAACACTTGTTATTTCATGGCTTTTTTAAATGGCTATTCTAACAGGTGTGAGGTAATAACTCATTGTGGCTTTGACTTGCATTTCCCTAATGATTATGATGTTGAGCGTCTTTTCATGTGCCTGCTGCCCATCTGTATGTCTGCTTTAGAAAAATGTCTGTTCAGATTCTCTGCCAATTTTTTAATCCAATAATGTTTTTGTTGTTGTTGTTGAGTTGCATGAGTTCTTTATATATTTTGGATATTAACCCCTTATTAGATACATAATTTGAAAATACATTTTCTCATTCAGTGGGTTGCCTTTTACCTAGTTGTTTATTTATTTTTTTACTCATCCAAGGATAAAAATGTTTATTGTTGAGAGAGAGAGAGAAAGATTGCCTCCCATATGTGCCTTGACAGGGAATCGAACCCACAATCTTATGGTGTATGGGATGATATTTTAATCAACTGAGCCACCTGGCCATGGTGCCTTTTTGTTTTGTTAATGGTTTCCTTTGCTATGCAGAAGCTTTTTAGTTTGATGTAATTCCATTTGTTTATTTTTGCTTTTGTTTTCCCTATCACTGGAGTCAAATCCACAAAACCATTGTTAAGTCCAATGTCGAGGAGCTTGCTGCCTATGTATTTTATAGTCAGACTCCTGGGATTTAAGTTTCAGCTCTGCCAATTTCTAGCTGTGTGGCTTTGGGCAACTTACTTAACCTCTCTGTGCATCAATGTCCTAATTTGTAAAAGGAAGTTAATGCTGTGCCCATCTCATAGAGTTTCTGTGAGGATTAAGTGAGTTAATATATACAAACTCTTAAAATAGTGCCTGACTCATTATAGGCTCTCAATAAATATTATCTATTGTTCTAATCCTCCTCTTCTTCCTCTACCACTATTATTACTATGTCCCAGGGGTTCCAAGCTGGATATTTCAGTATTCTTGACCTGAAGGAGTTCATAGTCTCACAAACTAGAGGTATAGCTGACATCTAAATAGGTAAGGTATAATTTAGAGGGATCAAAATAAGAACAAGTATGGTCAAAAATAAAATAAGAATGGTTAAGTCTGGTAACAGTGTATTTTGCCTGGAAATTAGGAAGGCTTCCTGAGAGAGGTGACAGTTGAATTGGGTTTTAAGACTGACAAGGAGTGTGCTGGCTTTTTCAGTTAGGTTCACATATGACTCTGAGTAAAAGCAACAACCAGCATCCTCACAAAACCAAAAACATAAACTCAAAAATAATAGTAGCTTAAACAAGATAGAAGCTTATTTCTGACTCAGGCAGAAATCTGGTGGTGGAAGGCTCAGGGCTCATAGGGTGCTCCACAGTGACAGGCATCCAGGTTCCTTTTATCTTTTTTGCTCTGAGAGATCTTGAAGCATGGCCTCCATCCCACACTTCTTCCTAGTTCAAGGAAGTCGCCAGAGTTCTAGCAACCCTGTGCCTTTAAGGGAACTCCTGAAAGTTGCACAAAGTACCAATAAGCCATTGTCAAGACTTCCTCCATGGCAAAGGAGACTGAGAAACATATTTACTATTTTGGATGGCCATGTGACCAACTGGCCAAGAATTGGGAGGATTTGAGGAACAGACACTGAAAGTCATAACTGGCCACGTTGGCACACTCAGGACAGGTGATAGGAAAAGTCTTCCCCTAGGAGAAGCAGCCTGTGTACCTGAGGCATTTGAAGTGGCCAGTTCTGTCTCCACGCAGCCTTCCAGGATCTCCACTCTTCTCTCCTGAGGTCATCGTGGCTACTTCTGTGGACTTACCTTTAGGCTAGCCTCTCGCCAGGCGGACATGCCCCATTCCCAGCTCTCCTGTTGCTCTGGAGGCTCCCTCCTGCCCCTAGGCACTCCTGGGAGAAACTGTGATGCGGGGGCAGCTCCCTGTCCTCACAGCTGGGTGAATCCTCAAGGAGCTGGTGGCCGCTGAGCAGATGGGGCTGCTGAGTGGCGGGCCCACAGAGAAAAGAGCCAGAGCTCTCTGACCTAGGTCTGGACAGCTGGGGCAGGGGTCTGAGAGGGCCCCGGGGCCAGGGGAATGCTGTAAGCAAAAGTCAGGAGACGGGGCTCTGAGGGGGCCCTTGAGAAGAGCTGTCCCGTCAGTTCTGGGGGCCTGAGGCCTGACGGGACCCGATGCTTCAGGGAGGAGGGCCCACATGCATGTAACAGATCACATCGTTCAGATAAGCTGGTTACGGCAGGGTGGGACCGTGTTGCCAATGGTGATGGAAAGGACAGGGACCCACAGGGGATGGGATGTTGTAGTGGGCAGTGGGGAGCACAGGCCCCACGCCGAGCCCCCACACTGGGTTTGGAAACAAAAAACAGGAGAATCACTGCTGCAGTTCTGCTCTGGATATGCCGGCGACTTGCAGGTTTGGTCTTCCCAGCCGTACAGTGTAGTCTGCTTCTCAAAGGGCATAACGAGGGTTCGGGATGATGGGTGGGAAAGGCCTTTGCCAGATCGGATGCTGTGCACACATGCTCGTTACTGTGGAGACCCTAAAAGAAAGGCCTCCCCCAGGTGACATCTCTTCAGAATCCTCACAGGCCTGGGTCTTCAACAAGGCAGTGCTGCCTAGCCTATGAGGCCCAGCTGCCCTTCATCATTGGTGAACCCCTTCCTTCAGCTCCCAGCCTTCCATATCCTCTGGCTCCAGTAGGCCCAGCCCTTCGGGCAGAGCTCTGAATGCAGACTCTAGCCAGCCGCCTGGCTCCTAAGACCAGGCCAGCACTCCATGAGCCCGGAGACTGGGGCTGAGGTGACCTGGAGGGCTAAAAGCCCAGGTTCTGGAGTGAATACTCACCCACGTAGAACCTACTGCTCACACGCCCAGAGACCACGCAGGCAGCCAACGTGGAGAGTGGCTAAGGGGGCAGCAGCCTCTGGGTGAGTGTGTGCCTGCCCGAGTCAAATGAAGTGTTTTTACATACTATACCCATTCTAAGAAGCAGTATTGCAATTTGGGATTTGGTTTTCCAACAACAAATGTCTGCTCTGGATGTGTTAGGGGGAGGGAGAGTGTGTTTTTCTACAAACTGACAAAGTCGGCCAGCCTGGAAGAGAAAAGTGCCCATCTGCTTTCCGTCTGTGACAGAAGTGGGGTGGGGTGGGGTGGTGTGGGGTGTCCGAGGTGTGATTGGGTGGATAGAACCAAAGCATGGCAGAGGCCCTATTGTTTTCTTTGCCCAGCCTCACCTTCTTTGTGGGAACTGCTCTTCACCATCACCAGCCACAGGCTTCCAGTAAGATTGACCACATTTATTCTCCCTGGGTGGTGAGCACTTGACCCAAGCTGAGCCAATCAGTAATCTTCTGCAGAGAATTTGAACTTGGGATCAAAAGGCTTCAGCTAAGGCTGGCTGTCTTCCCCTCTACAGGCCATGCCAACCCAGGAGCTGATTTGTGGACGGAGGAGAGGAAAGAGGCAGCAGAGCACAGCAAGGAAAGAGAAGGAGGGAGCCCAATTGGGCACCCACAGGGCTGCCAGCCCTGACGGCACCCTTTTCTGAGTCAGACCAGGTCCTGGCCTGGGATTCCAGGAGATACCGGGTTCCTTTCAATAACTTCCTAGCCCCCCCACCCTCTCCAATATTTCCTTTTACTATAGTTGGTATAGCTAGTTTAGTTGAGTTTTTGTCGTAACTGACCTCGTTGCACCTGCTATACAGAAAAGCCCAAAGAGACCTAGTTTTGAGTGACTGTTGCTGAGTCAGCAGCTTCACCTGCATTATTGCATTTATTCCTTATGATGACTCTGTGAGGTAGGCGTTATCATTACTTCCATTTGACAGATGAGAACACCGAGGCCCAGAGAGGATAAGCATCTTGCAGACAGTCACACAGCTGACAGGAAGGTGAGCCTGGGCTGGTGACTCAGGAGGCCAGCGCAGCTGTCTTCTTGTGTACTTATGCGCTTTGCTGTCATGGTTGTACTGGAAGTCATTGGCCTGGGGGTTCTGTTGGGCCTCGTGCAGAGCCCATGATTCGTTGGGCTTATTGGACTCTGTTCTATCAAATAGGTTTATACATCTGAGAAAAAGCCAGACTGGTTGGGCTTTATGTCTTTAGTACTGGGCTGGAGGTGGTCTCCTTGGGGAGCCCCCACGCCCTGCCACAGCTTTGAGGCCTGCCTGTGAGTCATGGTTCCGGGCAGCTTGGGGCACAAATGGTTCTCCCCCAGACGCTAAGCCACCCCTTCCAAGAGACTTTTACGGCCCATGTGACTGTGACCTTCTTCCCTCTGTTCTCCCTATCACTCACTTTGGAGCCCTTGGTTGGGTTCTCCTGCTGAATAACCATGAAGGACAAAGCTGAGACCTGGGATAATTTGGCCCCATCCCGCATGGGTGGGTGATTGTTCTTGGAGGGTCACATGGAGAGAGAAGACCCAACATTGGCTAAGCCATGGGAAGCCATGGGGTCCCAGGGAAAATAGCAGAGGACTTGACTGTTCATCTGCAAAATGAAGTGGAGGAGAACATTCAAAATGTATTATAATGGAAAAGCATGGTGGACACCCCCTGCCCTGACCCTTTAATAGTCACTAATAGCAGCGAAAACCCACCTGAGAAGCACACAGCATGAAGACTCCCGCTGAAAACATTAAGCCTGAATTTAGTCATGAGGAAACAAATCAAACAGAGTGACATTGTACAAAAAATCTGGTCTGGACTTTTAAAAATGTCAATGGCATCCGATCAATGATTCTCTCTCATCATTGATGTTTCTATCTCTCTCTCCCTCTTCCTTCCTCTCTGAATCAATAAAAATATATTTAAAAAGCAATTAAAATGTCAATGGCATGAAATCAATAGAGAAAGAACAAGTTTGGAGAACTATTCTAGATTAAAGGAGATGCAAAGGGTGATCCTTGACTGGATCCTGGGCAGGATGGGGAAGCTATAAAGGACATTATGGAGACAGTTGGGCACATTTGCATATAGTCAGTGCATAAGATAGTAGTATGGCCATGTTAAAGTTGCTGAGTGTCATCACTCTATACAGGGATTGTGTAGGAAAATGTCCTAATTCTTAAGAGAGAACTGCTGAAATACAGAGAGTATAATACTATGATGTCTGCAACTAACTCCCCAATGGTTCAGAGATAAAGTAAATGTAACAAAAATTAAATGCCTAGCACAGGGCAGACCTCAATAATCATGAGCCATTACTCCATCTGGCCTAGAGGTGCCTCTGCCCTGCCTCCTTTCTAGAGGACCCCCTTTCCTTCCATTCCTTCCCCTGACCCTCCTTTCCCAGAGGAGGTGGCCACAGGGAAGGCTCTGGGAGAACAGCAGGAATCAGCCACAACCATCTCCCTGAAATTCAAGTCTTCCCCAGACTCATGCTCCAAACAGCCTCATCCCACCTCCAACAACATGCCCTGAAAACTTCATTCATTACACAACACACATGGGTCGTCTCCCTCCTCCAATTTGCTCATATAGTTCCCTTGGCCTAGAATGCCATCCTTCCCTTTCCTGTCACTGAGTCAACTTATCCTTCAAAGAAAGCCCTCGTCAGTGCTCAAAGACCTCCCTCTCTTCCCTGGGAAGAAGCATCCTTTCGTGGAATAACCTTTGTGCTCTTAGTCCACCCTTCCATGCACTAGTCATTCTTTTGCTTGCATGAGCCCAGAAGCTCCAATTCACACAGACAGGTCACAACTACCCCTGTATCTCCAGGATGTCCTGAGCACCTGAGATGTAGTAGACACTCTACACATGTTTATTAACAAAAGCTGAGGTGTCGGTTTGAATCTGCCGCCATTTTAGAAACTAGTGAAATACATGTTGGTATCTATAATAATAATAGAAGAATATGCAAATTGTCCAGGACACCATCATGTAATGACTGATCAGGATGGGGGTGGGGCTGAGATGGAGAGCTCTCAGCATGCCTGCGCCTGGGGTCCGAAGGGCGTGGAGAGAAAGGGAGAGCAGATAGGCAGTTAGGGCAATCAGGCCAGGAGGGGAGAGCAGATAGGCAGTTAGGGGGATCAGGCCAGCAGGGGAGAGCAGATAGGCAGTTAGGGCAATCAGGCCAGGAGGAGAGTGCAGACAGGCAGTTAGGGGGATCAGGCCAGGAGGGGAGAGCAGTTAGGGCCATCAGGCTGGCAAGGGAGCAGTTAGGGGCATCAGGCAGGCAGGCAGGTGAGCAGTTAGGAGCCAATGGTTCTGGGTTGCGAGAGGGATCCTGGATTGGAGAGGGTGCAGGCCAGGCTGAGGGGCTCCCCCCACCCCCACCCGCATGAATTTCATGCACCAGGCCTCTAGTATTCATAGAATAGGATACTATGCAGGTGTCAAAAGACTGCCATGGGTTGTTATGGGATAATACCAGATGTATCAATAAGTGAAAGAAGCAAGGTGCCCTACTGTGAATGCACAGGAAGCTATTTGTGTCAGAAGAAAAAGCATGTATACTTGTACCAGCACAGGTTGCCTTAGGGGTGGGGGACTGAGTGGTAGGGGCATGGGGAGGGAGTGAGAGATTTTGCCATTTGTATGTGAACCTATTTAATAACATTACATGATTTATATTTATAATAGAGTCCTACTCCTTGGGGGAGGTTGAGGGAATCCCTGGAGTTGGGTGCTGAGGAAAGAGGGGAGAATCAGGTGAGCACTGCTCCTGGGTGGAGGAGACGCCTAAGCTGCCTGCCTATGGTTCTTGCTGGAGGATCCTGACGAAGAGCCCCTGGCAGTGAAGGGGTGCAGCAGCTTTCCCAGAATCCTCAGCACCACAGGCATCTCCATTTATGTGATATTCCATCCCCTGGGTCCTGCAGCAGCTCATGCCACACACTTCTATGCCTCTGCCAAGCTTGTGCCTGCACTGGAAATGCCCTGGCTCCATTTTCACATGCTGAGTCCCACTGTGCTTTCAAGGCTCCACACAATTCCTGCCTCTCTCACGCCATCTTGCTCCCTTAGCTCCCAGTACTTGCCCTAAAGTCTTCAGAACTGAGCAGGCCCAACTATGAGAGTCGGAGAAGGTGGGAAGGGTATCCAGAGAATTCTGTCCCCACTGGCCTTTCCCACGCCCCAGGCCTCCTGCTGCCTAAGTTCCTGGTATTGGGACACAGGGCTGCCCGCTCCAGGCCTATCCTCCCCTTTCACCACCCAAGGAGTAGTGGGAATGCTGTGCCTGCTGGGACTCCTTTACATGGGGAAGGGACTGGAACATATGTAATAGGATGCATGTGTTAAAGAAAAAATTATCCTGCCACTTGTTAAAGCAGTAAATAAAGAAGACTTTATGCAGGATTATTGCAATAGATGGCAAGATTATCACAGTAGGGGTAGAGATTAGACTCTGGATTCAGCAAAGACAGTTGGGGACTTATAGCCAACAACCAGAATGAGGGGGTCAGTGGGTAGAAATGTACTAAGAGGTGGCATCAAGGGTAGGGATTCTAACTACCAGTAAACCAACTTAACAGGATTCTTGCTGAAGGCAGGCCAGGGTGAGCAGATACCAAGGTGGGGGGATTCTCACTAAACTGACATAAGGTTCTTGTTAAAACTGGGCTCTCCAGGCCCAAGACAAGGCCCAAGGTCTAGGCCTAATAAAAAACTGGGCTCAGAGGAATCTGTGTGAAGTTTGTTCAAGGAGAGAGTCATTGTCATGTTAAGGGACATTGGGAAAGTTCACCTTTTTACAGGTGAGGAAACAGACTCGGAGAAGTGGTCCTTTGCTTGAGGTCTGCCTTAGTTCCCTCGTCCCCAGGAGGCTCAGCCCCAAGGCGCCTGCTACATCTGCCCGTTGCCCACAGCGGTGGGTAAACGGACCTGGGCTCCAGCCCCTGTGTTGCCACTGATGCTGTGCTGTGGGACCTGGGCCTTTCAGTATGACCCAGGAACAAAGCCTTGAGAGTCCTCTGGCCAAGCCAGGGAACTCAGGGGAGCCGGGTGGTCCAGGCCTGGGCTGGGCAAGGCAATAATTAGCTGAGAGCTCCTCTGGAATGTTAAGTACTTAGCCCTGGAATGCAGCTCCTGCTGCTGCAAATAACCCCCATCATCAGACAGGCCCTGCAGTAAAGATAAATATCAGGGTGGGCAGGCACTGGGGACCCTGTCTTGGGAGCTCCCCCATAAAGCAGCACATTTTTCTGGCCTCTCTCAGGATCTCCCTCCATTTAGAACTCTTTGCTTGGAACTAGGCTTTGCAGGTGTGGTAGGGAGCCTCTAAGATGACCCCCATTCTCCCTGCCTCCCGGTATTAATGCCCTTGTGTAACCCCCTCTCCTTCAGTATGGGCTAGACTTAATGACCGCTGTTAACAGATGGAATTCAGCACAAATAATGGAATGCCATTTCTGAAATTAGCTTACTAAAACCATGGATTTCATCATGGGCACCCTTTTGCTCTCTCGGTGTGAAGCCAAGCTGCCATGTTGTGAGCTGTTCAGTGGAGAGGCCCATGCGGTAAGGAGCTGAGGGAGGCCTCTGGCCAGCAGCCAGAGAGGCCAGTAAGGCTAGTGAAGTGCCGAGGATTCTGGGAGGCTGATGCACCCTTCCACTGAGGTCTGTGGTCCAGCACCCAGGAGGCACTGAATCCTGCCAACAAGCATGCAGGTGAGCTTGAACACAGATGCCTCCCCAGTTGAGTTCAAGGTTAAGCAGTCTCCACCTCTAGCTGGAACCTGGGACTAACAGGTTTTTGGGGCTTGGGCCCAGACATAAACAACTTCACAGAGCACTCACCAGCTCCAGATTCAGATGTGTGGCTAGTCTAAATGTGCACTGAGAACCCTTATGCTTCTCAGACTACAAAGAGTCCATGTGAGGGCGGGACTGCTGGGACCTCATCCCAGGTCGGGACACTCAGGGGACTCTGATGTGATCCCACTTTCCACATTCCTGTCACCAGAATCCTTTGGAATGAGTGCCTCTCCCTCCAAAGAAAGCACAATTTCCTGTTTCAAGCCTAGGATCCCACTCCTCGCTGTCTGAGCCAGGGAGGCTCACCTCAATCTCCCAGGGCAACCTCACCAGTTTCCACCTAAAAACTCAGAGGCCCAGAGGGCCTGACTTGCCCAAGGTCCTAGAGCCTGGGATTGACAAGTCCAGGGTTAGAACCAGGGTTTTCCGACTCTCAGCCCAGTGTGCAGGGCTCTAGGCCAGGACTTCTTAAACTGCAGCTTGTGTCAGAATCATCTGCAGGGTTTGTGAAAACCCAGGTAGCTGGGCCACACCCTCGGAGTTTCTGATTCTGTAGGCCTGGGTGGGGCCTGGGAATTTGCATTTCTGATATTTCCAGGAGGTGCTGATGTGGCTGGGGGAGGACCACACTTTGAGAATCAGTGCTCTAGACTGTCTCCTGATGGTACCCAAAGCATGGACGGATGGCAACTTGCAGTGTCCCCAAGTGCCAGTGTAGGCACCGTCTCCTTTGAGGGAGCGGGGTGTGGTTGAAAGAACCATGAAGGGCAGTGCCCTGTCTTGTTCATCTTTGCAACTATTTGCCCAGCAGCTCCCATATTTGCTGACCCATAAAACCCACAAATATAAATGACACACCTCAATTTTATAAGGAAACGCTTTTGGAAAAAAATAGTTTCTTCCTTTTTTTTTTTTTTTAATCATAACCATTCTGAAAGTGTTTATTTTGTCCAGGTAAGTGGAGTATTCTGTGTAGGAAGTGACATGATTGTCTCCGCTGTAATATTTTCCAGACCTCACCACTAGGATCTGGTTTCATCGATCATTGTATTTTACTTTTTCGGCACTGAAGCTTCTAGCCTTAAATCTGATGCTTTAACTACTGGGTGGTTGGTGGATCTATTGGTATGGGCATAGATTCATCTGTGGATGTGGATTCAGGTGCAGGAATAGCTGCAGATACAGATATCGACAAAGATGTAGAAGTGGTGTCCCCTAAGGAGAATTAATACCCTTCCTTTCCTCTGCCCAGAAGGTGGATGTGGAGGAAAGCCAACTGGGACATATAAAGATGGCAGAGCAACAGGTGGAAGGGGCCTGGATGCCTGGACAACCTTGTGGAGTGGGATCACTGTCCCGGTCCTGAGCAATCTACCTGGGTCATCAGAGGGGAGCGAAGTAAACTCTGACCAATACATGACACACTCGTCCCCAGCAGACAACAAGCTCCTTGAGGTAGGGACAGAGCCTCCCTCTTTCTCACTACAGTTCCCCGAACAGGGCCTAGCAGGGTTCAGTTCTGGTTCTGCCCCTTCTTGACAGGTGGCCTGGGGCAGATAACTTCCCTGGCCCTTTCCTCTTCTGTAAAATGGGATATGAAACGTTCTCACTAGACTGTCACCAAGTTTAGTGAGATGCATGTAAAACACTTAGCCCTGTGCTGGCACATAATGGGAGCTTTAAACCATTACTCCCTCTTTCCCTGAAAATAAAGTCTAAACTCCCTACCAGGAACCATAAGATCCTTATGTATTTATTTATTTTTTAAAAATACGTTTTTGGTGATTTCTGAGAGAGGAAGGGAGAGATAGAAACATCAATGAGAGAGAATCATTGACCGGCTGCCTCCTGCACGCCCCCTACTGGGGATTGCACCTGCAACCCACAACCTGGGCATGGGCCCTGACCAGAATCCAACAGTTCATAGGTAGATGCTCAACCACTGAGCCACACCAGCCAGGTCATAAGATCCTGTATGTTCCAATCCTGCTCACCTCCCTAGTCTTCTAGCTCATACTTTGAGCAACACGGCCAGATAGAGTGGCTCCAGCTTCTCTTCTTTCCCAGGGAGTTGTCCTAAGGTCAGAGTGAAAGGTGAGAAATGTGCTAAGTCCAGTGGCCCTTGACAATCCCTTAAGCTGCCCTTAGGTACAGTCTCCAGACCTGGAACCTCTCAGTGAGTCAGTCCAGTGTGGAAACAGGAGGCTACATCTCCAGCTGAGCACTAGATAAAGTAGCTGGCTTGTGTTTAGGGGCCTCCTGGGATCAAAAATATGTCTTTAATCAGTGGAGTCATAGTCAGATTAAAAGTTCATGTGTTGCTTCTCTCCGTACTGTTAGTTCTTGGACGGACTACGCGCTGTCCTCTTACCTGTAAGCCATTGCACAGGCTGCTCCTTCCATCCCCCATGCATGTCCTGCCTCCCCCTCCAGGTGCCTGGCCAATCCGCATTCCTTGGCCAATCTCATCCGTGTTCTGGCCTCAGCACAGGTGCCATTTCCTTGAGGAAGCCTTCTCTAACTACTGCCTCCACCTGCTCTGGGCAAGCATGGTCCCCTGAAAGTCCTCAGCCCCTTGAGGTGGTTTTCCAGCTGTATATTAATGGCATGGCTGCCTAGAGGGCTTTCCTACAAAGTCCTTCCTTCTCTTTTGTTCAATGCTCAGGCCCAAGCGCCTAGCACAGAATGTGGTCCAATAAATGCTTGAATGAATGGACCCATAAGTGAATGGTAGACAGGGTCAGGGGTGCCATTGTTTCTGTCGGCTGGCATCGCGGGGAGGGCGGGGGACAGGGAGCACTGTGGGGGCCTCTCCTTCCCCATCAGCCTCCCAGACCCCTTCCCTGCCCAACAGGGCGCCACTGGGCTGTCCCACACCCTCTCTGCCGCCTGCCCAGTGACCTAATTATTGTTTTTTCTTCCAGCCCCGCGGAGGGGAAAACAGAAATTCCTGGTGGATGACACAGGCCCGGCGGCCGCCTGAGAGCCGAGCACGGGACCGGCTGGGCCGGCTTTGCCCGCCGCCCGCCCCGCCATTAGGGCCGCGAACCCGTCATCAGGCTAAGTACAGAGCGGGCGCGGGCCGGGCAGGGCCCGGCCGGGCGGCGGGCAATTGCCGGTTCCCGCTGACCCAGGGCCTGTGGCGCCCTGAGTCTGGGGGTCACGAGCGGCCCTGGCCGGTTCGCTGGTCATTACCACCGGGCCCCCTGGGGGAACAGCCTTGGCCGCGGAGCTGCGCTGGGGCAGGGGAGGGTGGGGGTGGGACAGCGGGCGGGGCGGCGCCGGGCCAGGGTGGGGCGGGAGGCGTTTGGAGCCGGCCAGGCCCAGGGTGCGGCCCCAAGACTGAGCGTGAGCTGCGAGGGCTCTGGGGACCTTTGGCACCCCTCCCCTCTCTCAGGGCCCTGCCCCACTGTTAGAAGGGGCCCTGGGCTCGGAGCCTGACCGCCATGGGGTTGAGTTGCCTCAGTCCCAATGGAGGCATTAAGCTCTCATTCACCATCCGTAGGCTTTTGAGGCTGCAGGGAGCCGCAGTTCTCCCATCCATGAAATGGGTTAACAGCAGCTATGGGTGAAACCGGATGTGCCTAGGTCACCCTCTCCTCCATGCCTAGCATATAATGGGTGCTCCATTTTCTTTCACTTGCTAGGGAAACAAGCACTCGGGCATTCATGCGTTCTGTCTACTTATATCGGTTGCACACCTATGCGCCAGGCACTGTGCGAGGCCTTGGGTTATAGTGATGAGTAAGACATGAAACCTGACATTCTCAGGGGGGACCAACAATAGACAAATAAGCACACACACCGGATGAGACAATGCTTCCGATGGTGACAGGTGTTAGGGAGAAAAATGCAGGGTTAGGGGAAGGCCTGTGGGAGTGGGAGCGGTTGTTCTCTTTCAGACTCAGTGGTCCAGGAAGGAAGGTCTTCATGAAAAAGTGCCCTTTGAGCTGAGACCTGAGTGAAGTGTGGCAGAGAGCAAGGCAGTTATCTAGGGGGAGGCCTTTTGGAAAAAGCAAATGGCAGGTGCAAAGGCCCTGGCTCCCCCTCCTGCCCCTTGCTGGCAGACTTCATCTCTCGGGGTCCTGGGCTCCTCTCTCTCCACCAACCTGCAGGAAGGAAGGGTGAAGAGTAGACCTGGAGTGAGACCTGGTTTTAAATCCTGGCCCTGCTACTCATTAGCTGGGTGACCTTGCATGAGTCACTTAACCTCTCTGAGTGGTGGTTCTTCCACCTGTCAAAGGAGGAGAATAATGGTATGTTCCTTAGAGGTTCGTGTGAGGCTTCGGGGAGGTGACACTGGCGTGTGGCAAGCCCGTGCTCGGGTGTACTTACGTGCTCAAACGAATGGTCTGCGGGATCCCGAGGAAGACCTTGGTTTTCTTCCTGTGAAAATTGGGTCTCTCTCTGACTTGGAGTGAAAAGTGGACGTACCCTTTCCCCATCTTGGTGCTGATGGGGAGACAAGGAGCAGAACTCTGAGCAGCTTGGACAGACTCTGGGAGACGCTTCCCAGTTGTGGTCTGGTGTTGGTCACCCTCTGGGACTCAGAGCCCCGTTTATGTAGAGAAAAGCAGTAGCACACAATCCCCCCCACATCCCCTCTACCCGCTTGTCCTGTCCAAGTCTCAGCCAGGCATTCAGCAGCGTTGAGAGAAGAAAGCTCCAGCGAGTCCAGGTCAGGGCAAAGCCCTGACATTGGTTACGTTCATATTTCATGTCCTGACCCTCTTCCCATCCCTGCCTCTCCCTGCCGTCCTGGCTAAACTTGCCCTTCCTTGGGAAAGGACGGAGGTCACGTCAATCATACCCGAGGAGGAGTGCAGTCCTTGGAGCTAGTTCTGCCACGCTCCCTCATTTGACACATGGGGAGCCCGAAGCCCAGAGAGCGCAGAACTTTTCCAGAGAACACACAGCAGTGCTGGGGTTTGATAACTTATGCCAGCAGACCTTTGTTCTAAGGCTGTTTCTTCACTGTACTTCATGGCCAAACCCCACCTCTTTTACAGAAGGAAGGAACTGAGGCCAGAGGAGTAATATGAATTCGCAAAGGCTTCCCAGACCAGCAAGTGGCAGTGGGAAAGGAGAGTGTATTCTATTCAGGGCTAGAGGAGAGGTGGGGATCTCCCGGATCTCTCCAGGGTAAAGTCATTTAGGGAACTCTGGGGCTATTGGCTCCCCTTAATTACCCCAGGAATCCTAGTTTCTCCCATCCTGAAGGGCCAGCCCAGCAGGTACCCAGATGCACCTTAGTGCCTTTGTCCGGCTGGCTCCATGGAGAGCCAGCTGTGACGGCTGAGTTGCAGCAGTGCCTGGAGGCCACCGTGGCCAGGCTGGGTCCCACTTCACTCTCCCCAGGACTCTAGACCAATGCCTGGCAGGAGCTGTATCTCAGAAGTTGAACATAGCGCCAGATCTGGCACCAAAAGCCCCTCTTGGCCTGTAACTTTTGCCACCACTAGCAACAAGGGGCTGCTTTCATTCATTCATTCATTCATTCAACAAGTATTTCTGGAGAGCTTATCAGGTGCCAGGCCCTGCTGCACACATTGAAGAGGGAGCAGCAAACAAAATAACGAGGCTTGGCCCTCTGGAACTCACCTTCAAGACTAGGGGACAGGCAGTAAACAAATATGCACAATGTGTTAGGTCAGATGAGGTGAAAGGTGAGGGGACAGCGTGTGATGGGGGTGCTCTCTTAGACTGGGTAATTGAGCAGAGGCCACCGTGGAGGGCGGGGTGCAGAAGTTCTGTGGCAGAAGTTCTGAAGGAGGGAGCTAAAGGAAGAAAGGGCATGAGGCAGGAACATGGTTGGCATTTTCAGGGGATGGAGTGGGGGTGGGCGGAGAGGACACGAGACTAGAGAGCAGAGGGGCCGGACTGTGAGTGCCCTTTATGGCTGTGAGTGGGCCGGCTTGTTCTGTGTCTGCCCTGGGTGGAGCCGTGCCTCCTGAGGCAGCCTGGACATCCTGAGGAAGTGATTACAGAGCAGTCACTCCTGTTGGCTTCCCTCCTTCCACCCCTGCACCCTTCTCCTGCTCTAAAAATCAGGATTAGAAAGAGCAGCAAGGAAACTGACCTCCCCTGAAAAGCATTTGGAGTCAGAAATCTCTGGATTCCAGACCAGGCTCAAGTACTTCGTAACTGCATGAGTTTGGATGAGCCCCTTAAACTCTTTAAACCTCCACCTCCGTATCTGCAAAGCAGGGCTAAGCGCACCTACTGCCTCAGTAGTGTTAAAAGCTGAGCGCTCCCGCTCTGACCCAGCAGGGGCACTCTAGGTACGTAAGCGAGGGAAACAAACGCAGGTGTCCAAAGGCAGGGGCCAGGTGTTCCTGGGGGCTGTCCACGTGGCCCTAACATGGACTCAACTCTGAGTCCTCCAGCGAAGAATGGCTACATAAGGTCTGGTGATGCATGAGGTGGGGCAGTACATAGCAATACCATATACAAAGACACTAGTACACATTATTCCATTCACATGAAGTTCAGGTAAAGCTAATCTATGGTGAACGTGGTCACCCCTGTGGGGTGCTCACTGGCCGGGGACTGGAGGGAACTTTCTGGCACGCTGTGTTTTATATCATGATCTGGTTAGTGTCGCACAGGTTTATGTGCATGTAAAAGTTCATTGGACTTGAAGTCCATGAACAATTTGAGAGTCGTGTGCATTGTTATATTTCAATAAAAGGTAAAGAGGGGAGACGTGTACTGCGTACATAGCTGGTGAGGGGTGAATGAGACTGAGATTGCAGTTGTGTCTGTCTTGGAATAGGCACTTGGGAACATTCCCTGCTTCCCTGGTGCTGCTCTGAGGGACCAGGAGGGCCCTCCAGCGCCCAGGCCCCTGCCTCACCTGTCCCTCCAAGGACCAAACATTAGCTTGGGTCAGATGATGCAGTGCTGTTGGAATTGAGGGATGAAATGGGACTGGGTCTTTTTTTTTTTTTTTGGGGGGGGGTATTATTTTTCCTCTTGCTTTGTGTTGAGAAAATTATTGTTTTTACCATTAAATATGGCAACTTACTTACTTGTGCTCAGATCCCCAGGCTGGTGTGTGGAGAAAACCCGGGAGTGGGAAGCGCTCAGCTTTCCTAGCCTGGGGCCTAAGAGATGGCATTGAAAGCAGCCACCTCTCTCTGCTTGAGGATCCCACATTCCCTCAGGCACAGCGTGGCAGAGCCCCACGCCTCCACCTCCCATGAGCCCACATGCGAAATGCTCCCAGGATCACTTGCTGGGGACAACTGTACCAGGTTCACCTTTCCCCCCTGTCCCGAGGTCATGGTCCCAAGCCCCAAGAGGAGAGTGACTTCCCAAAAACCACACAGGAAGTCTGCAGCAGGTCAGGCCAGACCATGCGGAGGGCAGGTTAGAGGTGGCAGGCCTCGACTTCTAACAAGCTCCCCCCTCATGCCCATGGGGGCAAGACCCCTCCTGAGCAAAGACGGGGGTGTGTGCCCTCCAGCTCTGAGGACAGAGGACATCTATGATATTAATGAGGCACTTTTTTTTAAACGAGTGACTTTTTTTTTATTATATAAATGTAACACATTTTATTTTATTTTTATTGTCTAAAATTTTACATATGTCTCCTTTATCCCCAATTGACCACCCCCCGCCATTCCCACCCAGGGCACTCCCCCACCGCCGCAGTGTCTGTGTCCATTGGTTATGCCAATATGCATGCGTACAAGTCCTTTGGCTGCTCTTTAACCCCCCCCTCCCCTACCATTTGTCTCTAGATCTATTTTTGTTCATCAAATTATGTTGATCATTATATCCCACAAATGAGTGAGATCATGTGATATTTATCTTTCTCCGACTGGCTTATTTCACTTAGCATAATGCTCTCCAGGTCCATCCATGCTGTTGCAAATGTTAAAAGTTTCTTCTTTTTCATAGCGGCGTAGTATTCCATTGTGTACATGTACCACAGTTTTTTTAATCCACTCATCTGTTGATGGGCACTTAGGCTGTTTCCAAATCTTAGCTATTGTAAATTGTACTGCTATGAAATAGGGGTGCATATATCCTTTCTGATTGGTGTTTCTGGTTTCTTGGAATATAGTCCTAGAAGTGGAATTACTGGGTCAAATGGGAGTTCCATTTTTAACTTTTTGAGGAAACTCCATACAGTAGCTGCACCAGTCTGCATTCCCATTAGCAGTGCAGGAGGGTTCCTTTTTCTCCGCATCCTCACCAGCACTTGTTGTTGGTTGATTTGTTGATAACAGCCATTCTGACAGGTGTGAGTTGGTACCTCATTGTTGTTTTGATTTGCATCTCTCAGATGATTAGTGACTTTGAACATGTTTTCATATGTCTCTGGGCTTTCTGTATGTCCTCTTTCGAAAAGTGTCTATTTACATTCTTTGACCATTTTTTTATTGGATCACTTATCTTCCTTTTGTTAAGTTGTATGAGTTCCCTGTAGATGTTGGAGATTAAGCCCTTATCGGGAATATCATTGGCAAATATATTCTCCCATGCAGCGGGAATGGGTCATGTTTATCATTAACTCGGCACGGAGGGCTCCTCGGTCGTGTACTGTCCAGGTGAGTCCCCTGGTCTCAGCTCCTTCTATCTCAGATCCACATCTAGGACTCACCTGCGCTTTGTGCCACCCCTCCCCTTGCTTCCCATGGAAACATTACAGGCAGCCCCTGTTGGCCACCTGCGTGATCTTGGTTTGAACCGCCTGGCCGTGCTGGATGTGCCATGGGCGTGGCTTGAGAGAGGCTCCAAAGATGAATGGGACCCAGCCCGGAACCAGTATAGACTCCGTTCTCCCTTTTTTCCTCCGTCAGGTGTCAGTTCCCATGTAACCTGCCCTGGCTGACCTTACCCCACCCCAACCCTCTCTCATAGCCTGTTCTGCTTCTGCACCCCCAACATCACTGACTTGCAGTTACCTGTTGATTGGTCTGCCTTTTCCCACAGGACTGTATGCTTTCCGAGGGTAGGAACTGTGTCTCTTTTATTCACCACTGGTACCCTGGAGTCTGGCACCAAGAATAGTAGATCTTTGAGAGAAGGAGTGAATGAGGAAGAACTGCTTGGGCAGAGATATAGACAGCAGGGCAAGAAGGGTTAATTCTGGTGTGTGTGTATGTGCATGTGTGTGTGTGCGTGTGCATGTGTGTAAGTGTGTGTGTGTGTGTGTGTGTGTGTGTGTGTGTTGGTGAGGACCACTTGCGCTGAGCCTGTTTGGTTGCACAGGTTTCAGAGGGAGCTGGCTGGAGGGCAGTGGAGGGCAGGAGAACTCTTTTGAAGCCTGTATACCTGGAAATGCAGGCTCTCCTTTTATGAGCTAGAGGCCTGTCTATGAAAATGTGTGCAGTCCCTGCACTGGCGAAAGGGTCCTGGGCCTACAGGTGATGGAGATCTGGATCCCCACAGTGCTCCCAGCAGAGCCAGGAGCGACATTCCACCTCATAGGGAGGGAAGGAGCCCAGGCCTTCTCCTTCCAGACACATGGGCCCTGGGCCGGGCACTCTCCCTGTGGCTTCTCTCCTCGGAGGCCCTAGACAGCCTCTAGCCCAGGCCTCAGAGAGGGCCAGAGGCCTGCCCTGGGCCACAGAGCAAGGAGAAGCAGAGCTGGAACGCACTGCAGGATGGGACTCAGTCCAGGCCTGGGGCCTCCAGCACCCCCACACCCCCTGCCTCCTCCAGTCTACCATGTGTAAGGGCCTTATTCAAGTTGGTCAGCACAGGGAAGGCAGCCCCAAACCTGGACCTTACACTCTCCCTGCAGTTAAACTGGGAGCCCAGTGTCCCTCTGCGTCTCAGAGAGCAGCACTGTGGTCGTCAGCAGAGGCAGAGTCTTCTCAGGGCGGTGCCCGTAGCCCACACCTGCTCACCTGAACCGCTCAGGACGTGGTGAGGCCTGACTTCAGAAATGACGCCTATTCTCTGGGCCTTGGCAAAGGTGACTTCTGACAGTCCCCCTCCTCCCCCTCCCTCACCCCGCAGCAGACAGGATCTTCCCTAGGTCAGGGCCTGGGCCTCCGGGCCTGGGCCTCCTCCATCAGACTGGAGACTCTGCTCATGGCACCTCAGGTCTCAGCTCTGCAGCCCTTTGGATCCCCCAGTTGTCTCAGTGTTCCCTTAATGCCTCCTACTCCCACCAGGCTCTCTAGCCCGGGCTGGTGGGCTGGGCTAGGTGAAGGCAATTAGATCCCTAACACCGTCTTCCTGGAAGTTCCCAGGGTCATGGACTGTGTCTTATTTGTCCTTGCATCCTCTGTGCCCATCCTACAGCCTGGCATAGAGTGGGCTCCTGTGGCACGAAAGAGGTGGCTCAGGATGTCATTTGAGGGGCCCTAAGAAGAGATTCTAGTCACCCACCCCTGCCCCCACAACTTCCCAGGAGCCACAGTCTGACATTCCACCGGGAGAGGCAGATTCCTTGACACTCTCTTCCTGGAAATAAATCAGAGTATTCGTGTGTTCTTCTCTTGGGCCCGGAGGCCCAAGGAGAGGGGCTGCCAGCCTGTTCCCTGCCTCTGGAAGAGAAGGCCTGAGATCCCGGGGAGGGCTGACCTCTGGGAATAGGCGTGGGCTGCCGGGCCCTTGGGGCTGGTGAGAACAGCAGGGCTTGTCTGGGAGGGAGCCTCCAACAGACGCTTTATCAGGCCCTGTCGCCAGCGTTATCTGTGGCTTCTCAGCAAAGAAGGAGCCACAGTGCTCAACCAGCCTCAGACCACTCCAGGCCTGGAACAAAGCAGCCGAGTCAGCTGGCAGCACCATGGTTCCACGGCTCAGATCATGGGCTCTGCAGCCTCGGGGCCCACGTGGGGTGTTCAGGGGGTGACTGGCCCAGCCTGGCGACGGCCCGTCTGCTGGGACTCCCCCGCCGAGTGCCCGCCGCCACAGGACCACCTCCCTGGGGCCTGTCTGGAGAATGTGGATGGGGCACCGGGTCACCCAGCCCCTCCAGGGCCTCGCCGAAATGTCAGCCACAAAGGACGGGATACAGAGGGGCCTGTCCAGGAACAAGGGCCAAGTGTTGGTGTGGGATGAGGGCTGGGGCTGGGCTGGTCAAATGTTTACTTGGAATGGTTTGAGTGGGCACCCTCAGGCCACAGGGGCAGCTGGCGCCTGGCACGGAGCCTGTCTACCCACCACCATGGGGCACTGCAAGGATTCAGACCCATCCCAGATGGGCGCACATCCAAAAGCACCCAGAGGGACTGCCAGCCAAGGCCTTGGCATGGTCACTCCCTCCCGGTCCCTGCCCACTGCTGGGGAGAGAAGGAGCTGGGCGGGCTGGCTGAGTCCCTCATTCTGGAAGCACCTGCTTCTCTGGCTTCCTGAGGGCTGCCACGGACGGATGGGGAGGTTGTGCACTTGCCACAGAAACGAGTGGGCCCGAAAGACGCGCCCCTGGGCAGGGAGCTACCACAGCCAGAGGGTGCTTTTTTGCTAGGAAGGGGCCACTTTGTGTTAGGGTTAGGGTTAGGGTTAGGACATTAAAAGGACAAGTTCTTTTGGTAGGTGCTCATCATTCGTTAGGGGTAGGTTGCCAGATATAGTACAGAGTTCCCAGTTGGATATGAATTCAGATAAATAATGACAAGTTAAAAAAAAAAAAAAGTAGCCCTGGCCGGTTTGGCTCAGTGGTTTGCAGACCGAAGGGTTTAGGGTTTGATCCCTGGCTCCGGTTGGGGCGCCGGTGGGAGGCAACCAGTTGTGTCTCTCTCACATTGATATTTCTCTCTCTCTCTTCTCTCCTCTCTCTAAAGATCAATGGAAAAAGTATCCTCGGTGAGGATTTTTAAAAAAGTATAGTTATGTCCCATGTAATACTGCAGTGTCCTGAGGGGTCACTCTCTCCACCCCCCACCCCACCCGCACAAAGGGCCCTAGGGACGTGAAGGAGAGTGAGGGAAACGGAAGTGTGGCTGGAGGGGAGCCTGAGAGGTAACAGGGGGGAGATGGAGTCTGGCCTTGGAGGCCCAGGTACTTTGAGTGAGATGGGGGTCTCTGGACTGGAGGGATTGGGCCCAGGACTCATGTGGTAACAGGCTCCCTCTGGTGGCCATGTTGAGAATAGGCTGGAGGGTCATGGCCCACGCTGGCTGACCTGTGAGGTCACTGCAGCCGTCCAGGTCTGTGAGCATGCAGCTGGAGAGAAATGGCTGATTCTGGGCATATGGACTGTTTATTATGGAAAACGTCACGCGTACACAAATAGTACAAGGAACTCCCGTGTCCTCAACACGCACTTCAGCCATCATCAGCTCATTGCCAATATTGTTTCAGGGAAACCTTTCACCCCTCCTGGAAACTGGATTATTTTGAACCCAGATATGGTATTATTTCACCCATAAATATGTCAGTATGTGCCACTAAAAGATAAGGCCTGGAAAAGAGTTTGAAGCAGGTGCTACCAGGAATTTGCTCAAAGACCTCAAGCAGCTGTTAAGAGAAAGGGGGCCCGGGACCCCATGAAGCCCATTGCTGTTGGTTCCCCACCTCTCCTAAAGCTTTCTAGTGTTTTTCTCCTCAGGACTTCTCTCTCCCACCCCTCTGTCTGCCTAGTCTTCCAGCATGATGCTCCTCAGTCTGGGCTCTTGGGATGCTTGGCATGGACTCCCCATTGGACACTCCTGCCTTCTCCCCAGACCTCACAGCAACCCCAAATCTCTCCTTTTTCCCTGGGAAGTCAGGAAATGCAGGCACTGTGGAGGAATGTGGGGGAAGCTCGTGGGAAGTCAAAGAATAAGGTGCAAGGACCCAGATTCAGACATAAAACTCTAGTAAGTATAGGGCAGTGGTCGGCAAACTGCCGCTCGCGAGCCGCATCCGCGGTTTGCTGCTCTGTTGACTAATGAGTTTGCCGGCCACTGGTATAGGGATGCTCTTTGCTTTCCTGAAGGCCACCCCCTCCAGGAAGCAGTCCGGCTCTGCCTCTGATGTACTGGGAGCCTTTGGGTAGGCCCCTTCCCTCTCTGGGCCTGGTCATGCAGGCTTCTACCTGCTCCCCTCCTCTCAGATCTGCCTCCCAACGTTCCTGGGATGGAAGAGCTGAGGGGCAAAGCTGGACGTGGGAGAAGCTGCAGGGAACATGCTGACTCGACCCAGCTATACCCACACACTGATTGCCAGAGCAGTCCCACTTTACAGAAGAGGAAAGTGAAGGGCGGGAAGTAAAGACACTTCATCAGGGTCCCCTAGTTTGTAGGCAGTGCCACCAGGACTTGAGTCCAAGGCCAAATCCTCAGAGTCGGTGCCCAGGTGTCTCCATGGTTTTTGAGGCCCTGCCCCTGGGCGGGGCCCTCCTCAGCAGGCCCAAAACTGCCCAAGCAGTCTGGATTCCTGCCCCTATGCCCCTCAGAGCCTCCTGAAGTCTTGAGCTCTTCAGTGAGGCTCTGGACAGTGGGCTCACCTTCCTAATTGGTTCCTTTTCACTCACCAAGATCCTCCTGCCGGCTGGGCTCAGTGGGCACCAAGCACACCAATGCATTTCTCTCATTTAATCCTCACAACAGCTGAGTAGAGTGCTATGCCCATGTTACAGATGTGAAAACTGACTCTCAGAGAGGTGCAGTGGTCTGCCCAATGCCACACAGCTCTGCAATGGGAAAAACAGGGTCGGAACCAGAGATCTCTGAGTGCTCTTTCCATTACATTGCAAGAACTGGCTTAGATAGTACATGTCTAATAACCCACTGCCATTAGGTTGTCCTGGCTTCAGGCATCGTGTTTGGCACATACCTCCTCTGTCCTGTTTCACCTACTAGTATGTGGTCACACTCGATCTTTCTAATAGCCATGGGAGGCAGGTATGCCGTCCTTTCGGCCTTTGCAAGTGCAGTGCCACACAGGCCCCTGGGAAGACTGTGTTTGGAAACTTCCTAAAATTTCCCAGTCTTGTTATCTTCCCTAGAGCTGCCCACCAATACTTACGTTCTTCTAGCGCCCCCTACAGCCCTTCAATGACATTGAATCACCCTGCTGGGTCCTTTAGGAAATCTTTCTTGCAAAGTGTATTTTCCCTTTTTAACCCAGTACCTCCCCTCAGTTGGCACATCTGGGCCCTCCCCTCACAAGGTTGGACTCACCCTGTCTCTTCTTGCTCCGCATACATAGCAATAGTTAGAACACATTTACATCTGTAACTTTGTCTTCAAGAAACTACGATATTATTAAGTCTCAAAAAATTGGGACTTAATCAATAACAGGATTGTCCAGGGTCTGCATAGAGGTTTCCTATTCCCTCAAAGACCACCATTCCCTGGGAAGTCAGGAAATGCAGGCACCCTGGCGGAATGTGGGGGGAGCCTGTGGCAAGTCAAAGAATGAGGTGCAAGGACACAGAATCATCAAGCTTGGGAACCACAGAATGAGTCTGGGTTTTCCCCAGTCTGGGAACTCTTGGGGTCAGGTCAGTGTTACCCCATCAGATTAGATGAAGGGTCTTCCAGGAGAGGGACTGTGTCTCCCCTATAGCACCCACACATGGGGACCGGCCCTTCAGGGCAAGACAAGTGCAGTGAGGGGGAAGAGGTGGCTCTGGGCTCTGTCCCCCCAGTGAGCAGGCTTCAGCAATTACCCCTTGGGGCTGATCTTGTTTCATCATGCCCCCCTCCACCATGACCATTTAAAAAAAAAAAAAAAGCAAATCCAGGCTGTCCTATTATTTCATTCATAAATATTCAATATTATCTCATCTAAAATGTGTGCCATCACCACTGCTAATCTCAACTATCTAGCCAGTGCTCACATTTTCCTGATTATCTCATGAATGGCAGAATTATTTTTTGTCTTTTACATCTTGTTTGTTTGAGTCAGGATGCAAATAAGGTGCACACACTGTGATTGGCTGATGTGTCTTGCAGTAACTTTGCTTGGAAGTCATTTGAAATGGTTCTTCGTTTTGTGGTTCTACCCTAACTTAATGCACACATTTATTTGCTTCGTTTTGCTTGTGGGTTTTATGAATTTATTTAAAATTTTTAAATTTTATTTATGGTTTCAAAGCCTATCATACGAAATAAAGAATATTTAGGCCCTAGCCAGTTTGGCTCAGTGGATAGAGTGTCAGCCTGTGGACCGAAGGGTCCTGGGTTTGATTCTGGTCAGGGGCACATACCTTGGTTGCAGGCTCCTCCCTGGCCTGGGCCCTGGTCAGGGTACATGCAGGAGGCAACCAATTGATGTATCTCTCTCACATCCACATTTCTCTGTCCTTCCGTCTCTCTTCCCCTCTCTGTAAAAATCAATGGAAATATATCCTTGGGTGAGGATTAGAAACATAAATAAATAAATAAATAATAATATTTAGAAAGCTCTAACTTTTATTTATGCTCCCCTCACCAACTCCCCTCCCCATAACTATTTATTTTTAAAAAGTGTGCTTTATACTTTCCTTGATTTATATACATACACACATAAAATACGTACATATGCGCATATGTATTTGTATCCCTCCCCCCTTTTCTCAGGTAAATATTGACCTGCAATCGCACTGC
Organism: Corynorhinus townsendii; assembly: GCA_026230045.1. Lineage (NCBI taxonomy): Eukaryota > Metazoa > Chordata > Mammalia > Chiroptera > Vespertilionidae > Corynorhinus > Corynorhinus townsendii. Next base: position 191,254,593 of record JAPDVU010000001.1, read on the forward strand.
CTGCACCTTGCTTTATTCATGGTTCACTTCACCTTGTGGTCCTGCCTGCAGCCTGTCTATCAAGATTTCCCTTGTCTCCTTCACAGCTGGAATCCTCCACTGTGCTGCCAGCCAGTTCCCCTGCGGATGGACATTTCCTTGTTTTCTGTCTTTTGGTATTATACACTGAGGTGCAATAAAAGTCCTTCTGCTCACATCTTTTGGTGTATCTGCTGGAGTAGATTCCCAGCAATGGGATTCCCGAGTCACAGGTTGAATATACTCACAATTTTGCTAGCTTTTGCCAAAACTTTCTGCAAAGGGATTGCACTATTTTGCATTCCCATCAGCTACATAGAGGAGCGCTGGTTTCCCCTCTCCCTCACCAACAGAATGTGTTGCCAAACGTTTGGACTTGGGCCAATCTGATAGGTGGGAAATGGTATCTCTGGGTAGTTGCCATTTGCATTTCTTTTATTTGAGCAACGTTGATCATCTTTCAAATGGTTAAGGTCCTTTTGCACTTCTTTTTCTGTGTAAGATTTTTAGCTCATTTTTCTAGGAGTGTGTTGGTTTTTTTTCCTTCCCCAGGTTTAGATACGCTTTACAAATTAGAGGCATTAATTCCTTCTCTGTGATAAACTTTCAGGTATATCCTCCCAGTTGATCATTTGTCTTATTTCTTTATTTGTTCCTTTATTTATTCATTCATCTCAGGCTGCTGGATGCTGGGCATACGGCTACGAACAGGGTGGCCGTGAGGGCTGCACGTCCTTGGACAGATCACAGACCTTCCCCTGCTTCCCCGGGGGTTCTTTGCACCCTGACCCATCTCCTGTCACTCAGTGATCCCCTCAGTCTCTGCTCAGTGAAGGACAGGTTAAGTCTGATTATCTCTGTATCTTCCTCCACATGCCTGGCACCTGATGAGCGAGGGAGGGAATGAATGAATGAATGAATGAATCTTGTTAGGATAAAACAACTTCTCAGCCTGGGAAGCCAAGTCAGAGGGAAGCGTGGAAAAGCACCTTCAGGATCAAGGTTTCTTCACCCCTCTCCTTCTCTTCAGACCTAACTTGGGTCAGATTTGCCCCTTTTAAATTGCTTGCAGACGATATTTGATGGGTGTTTTAAAAGGGTGTTTGCTGGAGAAACCAAGATGGTGGCATAGGTAAACACCGAAACTGCTGCCTCGCACAACTATTTCAAAACTACAACTAAAAGACAAAAGGGGCATCATCCAGAACCACAGGAAAGCTGACTGAGAGGAAATTCTACAACTAGAAGGAAAGAGAAAAGCACATTGAGACTCCGAGGAGCTGCAAAAGGCTAAGGTAGGGAGACACGAGCTCGGAGAGGACTGGCGCTGAGTGCGTGGCTGGCTTTCTTAAGTGGGAGAAAGACGGAAGCCCCCGACTGCGCTGAACTCCAGTTCCAGGCGAGACTCTGGGAACCCAGACTCATTTGGGGGGAATCTGGACTGTCAGGAAAAGAGAAAAGCACACTGAGACTCAGGGGAGCTGTGGAAGGCAGAGGTCCAGAGGCGCGCATGCACGGAGAGAACTGACTGCTGAGTGTGCGGCTGGCTTTCTCAAGTGGGAGGGAGACCAAAGCTCCTGACTGTGCTGAACTCCAGTTCCGGGTGAGACGCTGGGAACCCAGACTCATTCAGGGAGAAACTGGACTGTCTGGTAGCGGGAGAAACTTGAGGGCGGCTTTCTTTCAGAGGTGCTTGCAGCGATTACCAAGGGACAACGAGACCCAGGGGCCTCATAGGTCAGGGCTGACGGGAAGCTAAGGCTGTCTGCTCTGCCCTGAGACTCCACCCCATCCAAGCTGAGCACAGAGGCTTTTGCAATTTTGCAAGTCTTGTCTCATATGGCTGTCTCCAGCACAGAAGTTCTCCCAGCATAGACACAGCTGATCCTCACAGCCAATTGGCCCGGAGGTCAATTCCTGCCAGTGATACCAACAGCAATCAAGACTTAACTACAACAAGGCTGTGCACACAGCCCACAAAGGGGTGCACCAATAGTGTCAACCTCAGGTAACTGGGGAGGCTGAGCCACTGGGCCCTATAGGACACCTAGCACACAAAGCCACTCTACCAACTCAGGGAAGCAGCGGAAATGCGGAGACAAAGAAACAGATCACAAATGAAAGAAATAGAGGAAAGCAAATAACTAGATATAGAGTTCAAAGGCATGGTTTTAAGGTTTTTCAAGAATTTCCTAGAAAAGGCCGATAAATTTAGCGAGACCCTCGAGGATATAAAAAAGGACCAACTAGAAATTAAACATACACTGACTGAAATAAAAAATATTATACAGAGACCTAACAGCAGACTAGAGGACCGCAAGAATCAAGTCAAAGATTTGAAATACAAAGAAGCAAAAACCTCAACCGGAAAAGCAAAAAGAAAAAAGAATCCAAAAATTTAAAGATAGTGTAAGGAGCCTCTGGGACAACTTCAAGCGTACCAACATCAGAATTATGGGGGTGCCAGAGGAAGAGAGAGAGAGCAAGATACTGAAAACCTATTAGAAGAAATAATGACAGAAAACTTCCCCCACCTGGTCAAAGAAATAGACTTACAAGTCCAGGAAGCACACAGAACCCCAAACAAAAGGAACCCAAAGAGGACCACACCAAGACACATCATAATTAAAATGCCAAGAGCAAAAGACAAAGAGAATATTAAAAGCAGCAAGAGAAAAACAGTTAGTTACCTACCAGGGAGCACCCATACGACTGTCAGCTGATTTCTCAACAGAAACTATGCAGGCCAGACGGGAGTGGCAAGAAATATTCCAAGTGATGAATAGCAAGAACCTACAACCAAGATTACTCTACCCAGCAAAGCTATCATTCAGAATTGAAGTGCAGATAAAGAGCTTCACAGATAAGAAAAAGCTAAATGAGTTCATCACCACCAAAATAGTATTATATGAAATGCTGAAAGGTATTCTTTAAGAAGAGGAAGAAGAAGAAAAAGGTAAAGATAAAAATTATGAACAACAAATACATGTCTATCAACAAGTGAATCTAAAAATCAAGTGAATAAAAAATCTGATGAACAGAATAAACTGGTGAATATAATAGAATCAGGGGCATAGAAAGGGAGTGGACTGACAATCCTCAGGGGGAAAGGGGTGTGGGGGATGCGGGAAGAGACTGGACAAAGGTTGTACACCTATGGATGAGGACAGTGGGGGGAGGTAAGGGCAGAGGGTGGGGTGGAAACCGGGTGGAGGTGACCTATGGGGGGAAAAAAGAGGAACAATTGTAATAATCTGAACAATAAAGTTTTATTAAATTAAAAAAAGGGTGTCTGTTTATTGTAAAAAATGTGGAAAATAAAAGAAGAAAATAGAAATAACCCATTACACAGAGTAAACCACTGTGATCATTTTGTTGTGTTTTTAATCAACTGTCTTTTAAAAAATATTTTATTTTTATGTATTCTGTTTTATGCATACATATATATGCATATCCCTTAACATTATATCAAACATATTTCCTCATGGTGTTGAATTTCAGCACATCATCATGATTTTAAATGACCATGTAATATGCCATGAAATGAATGAATCGTGTCCTATCTCTACCACTTAACCTCTCTGTGCCTCGGTTTCTTTATCTGTCAAATGGAACAGTACTTGCTTCCCTGTAAAGTTCCTTGTGAGGGTTAATTGTGAATCATATGCATGGTAAGCACTTGGTGAGTGTCAAACATTGTCATCATCATTATTATTACTATTTTTCCTAATTGTGGATATTTAAATCTTAACTTTATTTTATTGCAGATAACACTGAAATGGACCTCCCCATTCAGGGGAGTTCTATGGGTGCATCCGAGGGTGTGCTTTACTCCCACCCCCAAATTAAGCACATCAGCAACAGAGTGATGCTGGGGAGACTGCTTGGCTGAGTTAGGACAGCAGGTATTCGCCACTGGAAGTCTGGGAAGAGGGCCATCCAGGCAGGGGAACAGCATCTGCAAAGGCTCAGGAGCTTGAAAGAACACGGGAGTTCTGATGTGCTTGGTGGAGCGGCAGTTCTTGTCCCCATTTTACCAATGGGATAGTTGAGGCCCAGGTAAGGGAAGCAACTTGTCAGACGACAGGGGTGGGGATCAAGCCTTGTACCTCCTGTCTCCCAGAGTTGTGTTCCACCCCCCTGGGTGCTTGAGGAGGAGGAGGCGAAGAAGAGGAGCGGGAGGAGGGGGAATTTGGGGCTCACAAAGCCTTCATACCTGTGAGCCCCTGCCTCGTGAAGGCTCAGCTGTCTGCAAGGAGGTTGAGACCATACTCAGCTCTGCTTCCACCTCTTCTCCCTGAGGCCTCTTAAATGCAGGCCTCGGGCTGGCCTGGTGGCTGGTGGGTCTCCTGAGGCCCCACCCTCACCTCCCACCCCTTCAACCCAACCCCTGGCAGACAAAGACTGAAAGCCATGGGCCCATTTCCAGGTATCAGCCAGAGCATATACTCAGGCAGCAGCTTGCCCTGTGTTTATTTATTTATTTATTTATTATTATTTTTACTGTTCAAAAAAATGTTTTTTAATTTCTTTATTGATTAAGGTATTACATATGTGTCCTTATTCCCCCATTACCCCCCACCTCCCATTCATGACCCACCCCCCTGTTGTCTGTGTCCATTGGTTAGGCTTGTATGCATGCATGTCAGTCCTGTGGTTGATCTCGCCCCCTTACCCCCACTCTCCTCTACCTTCCCTGAGGTTTGATGCTCTGATTGATGTTTCTCTGTCTCTGGATCTATTTTTGTTCATCAGTTTATGTTGTTCATTATATTCCACAAATGAGTGAGATCATGTGATATTTATCTTTCTCTGCCTTGCCCTGTGTTTATTTTAAAAAGGAACTCATGTGACCATGTATCAGTGCTTCGGTCAAGAGAGAGAAGCCTGACAAGGCCTAGGAAGACGTGGGGGCTTGGGCAGCATGGGGGTTTAGGACCTCAAAGGCCAAACCAGCCTGGGGCACAGGCCCTGACAGGCAAAGTTGAAGGGCTCCTGAATGTTCTCCAACATCTCCACTGCTGCCAGGTACCATTCAAGGCCCACCATTAAAATGGATTCTATAGAATCTCAAAGGCTTCGTAACCATCAGGAAATTCAAATGACTAATTCTTGGAATTATGGCTCTGAGTTTGAGAGCAACGTCTGCAATAGCAGCCTCATCGCAAGCATTTCTGTGTGATTCTTTCCCTTCCACACACTGAAGAGCTCCTGCCCCCTGCTGTTTACAGGAGATAGTTCAAGGAATGGGAGGTGGCGGTCCCACCGTGGTGGAAGGCCGCTCTCTTGGCCTTGGGAATTGTCTATTAGTAGGACTTGGCTTTTCTCTGAAGGGCCATTGTAAGTTAAGCCTCAGATTCAGGACGTCTGAATGGAAGGGACCCCAGGGGTGCCTGGGCCATTCCTCTTAAGTGCCAGAAAGAACACAGGGAGACCTTGGAGAGGGGGAGGGATTACCTACAGCAGTTTGTAGCAGAGCTGGGCCTAGAACACAGGTCTCCCGATTTCAGTCCTGACTCTGTGGGACTGCATCATCTCCTTCCATCAAATAGTAGTGAGGAGACATTCAGCAGCGTGGCTGGAGGGGGCCACGCAGTGAGCCAGGCACCAGCTCACAGTCCTTACCCGTGAGGGGCTCCCGGAGCCCAGGACTGAGGACCTCAGAACAGATACTCATCTGAATTGTGGTGGGTGGAGGGCTGGCAGGGGTGGACCCAGAGAGCTGTGGAGAACAGGGTGGAGAGAAACATGGGAAAGTTTCCAGAGAAAGTTACACAGGAGGGTGAAGGATGAAGGGACCTCACTGTCAGACAAGGGGTGTTCCAGGAATGGGGAGGAGTGAGAGCAGTGCCCTGGGAAAAGGAGGAAGATTTGCCCCACTCCCAGCTTGCAGTGGGATCCTAGTGAGAGTGTGGACATCCCACCTCGGGGCCCGAAGATACAATCTGTCACTCTTGAGGGACATATACCGGTACATGTACACAGAGGTTATTGGACATGGTGTATTTTCATCTAAAAGAGTGACCCTCTGTGGTGGAAAGGCAGGCACTGTGGTGGCTGATGAGGAAAACCTCTCTGGAGAAGCGGTGATGTGCATGCCGTATGTGCTGGCTTATGGGGGTGCCTCTTTCTCAGTCTTAATTCTGTTGACTTTCAAATGGCAGTTTAAGAGCCATCTGCTCAGGTCCAGCTGTCGAGGTGGCCACTCCTTTGTCCCTCACCTTGACCATATCACCCTGCTCTCTGTGCATTGGTTTCCCCACGTGTAAAATGAGGCAGGCTGGACTTGTTGATCTCTAAGGCCCCTTCTGCTTAGGGCTGGTTCTCAGCCCAGTGTCAGACTCTCGCTTTGCTGGGATGTTGCAGGCGCCCTCTGGTGGCTAATGTTGGCCATGCAACCTGGGAATGGGTTGGTGTAAGTATGCATGTGAGTGTGAGCATGCCTGTGTGTTGGGAGTGGTTACACGGGAGATGCGTGATAGGCTCATGACATATAGAATGCCTAGTTTTCCTAACTCTCATTTCCTAATTAAAACACAGACAGAGCTCTGGCCAGTGTGGCTCAGTTGATTGGGTGTTGTCCCATGTACCAAAAGGTTGCCAGTTGGATTCCCAATAGGGGCACATGCCCAGGATGGGGGCTCAATCCCCAGTGGGGGGCATATGGGAGGCAGCCAATCAATGTTTTGCTCTCACATTGGTATTTCTCTCTCCCTCTCCCTCCCTTTCTCTCTCTCTAAAATATAATCTTAGAAAAACACACAACATAGACAGAGAGATGGGGCCATCCTATCTAATAAAAGAGTAATATGCAAATTGACCATCACTCCAACACACAAGATGGCTGCCCCCATGTGATCAAAGATGGATGTCCCCATGTAGACACAAGATGGCCACCACAAGATGGCCTGCAGGGGAGGGCAGTTGGGGGTGATCAAGCCTGAAAGGGAGGGCAGTTAGGGGTGACCAGGCTGGCAGAATAGGGAAGTTGGGGGCAACTGGGCCTGCAGGGAAGGGCAGTTGTGGGGGGACCCAGGCCTGCAGGGAAGAGCAGTTGTCGGGGGGGGGGGGGGGGAACCAGGCCTGCAAGGGAGAGCAGTTGGGAGGGTCCAAGCCTTCAGAGGAGGGCAGTTAGGGGTGACCAGGCTGGCAGGGGAGCAGTTAGGCATCAATCAGGCTGGCAGGGGAGTGGTTAGGGGGTATCAGGATGGCAGGCAGAAGCAGTTAGGGGCAATCAGGAAGGCAGGCAGGCAAGCAGTTGGGAGCCAGCAGTTCTGGATTGTGAGAGGGATGTCTGACTGCGCATTTAGGCCCGATGCTACTGGGATTGGGCCTAAATGGGCAGTCGGACATCCCTCAAGGGGTCCCAGATTGGAGAGGGTGCAGGCTGGGCTGAGGGACACCTCCCTCCCCCCGTGTACGAATTTTGTGCACCGGGCCTCTAGTATAAAATAAAGGCAAGGCCTGACAAACCTTTCTGGGGTCTGCCTGGGACACCCAGGGTTGCAAAATTCTCTAGGCCACCCATCTGGCCAATACATGTGGGAACATTATTCTGATGCTCAAAAACAATCCTTGTTGCCCCTCTGCTGAACAGGGTAAATACCAGACACCTGGCCAGGGTGGTTAGGGTCCTCCAGAAGCTGACTCCTGCTTAATCACTCCTATGGCGTAATTTTTAACTTTTCTCTCTTTTTGTTTTTTGTGTCCCACTCCAGGGGGTCACTCTCTCATCCTTTCCCATCTCCTAGCCCAGTGGTCGGCAAACTTATTAGTCAACAGAATCAAATATCAACAGTACAACGATTGAAATTTCTTTTGAGAGCCAAATTTTTTTAAACTTAAAATATATAGGTAGGTACATTGTTATTAACTTCATGAGGGTACTCCTTCAATCACACTGTACGTGCGTGCCCGCATGTGGTATTTTGTGGGAGAGCCACACTCAAGGGGCCAAAGAGCTGCATGTGGCTCGTGAGCCGCGGTTTGCTGACCACTGTCCTAGCCTCTGCTCACACTGGTTCTTTTTCTCCGTTTCCTGCCTCCTCTAGTCCCCCCAGAATCTTTGAAGACGTGGCTCAATGCCACCTCCTCCTTGATTTTTCCATTTGGGTCTGAGCTCTCCTCCCTCGGAATGTGCGGGTAACTTCGTCTACATCTGTCTCCTGGAATGGAGGGAGTTTACAGAGTTTAACCAGGTAACTCAGATCAGACGTCCAGCTCCGTAGCCCGTCCCTGAGGACTGGTTCTATGTCTGCTTCACATCTCAGTCCTTCCACTGGTGTCCGGGCCATCCTCTGGAGGGCTCTGGCTCCTGCTCCTGCTCCTGCCCTCCACCTTCTCTGAGCCCTCGTCTTCAGCCAGTAGAAGCTGCTCTCATGGAAGGAGGTCTGTTGATAGAAGAGAAAGGCATGAGTTGTGGGCCAGACCTTCAGCATGCAAGTGACTGGCCAGAACGCAGGCTCCTGCTACTGAGCAATGTGTAGGAGGCTGGTCTCTGGGTGCTCAGAATGAAGGATCAGACCGGGGGACTGCTGGCTCTTTCCTTCAAGGACAGAAGTAATAATGCAGCCCTAACAATAGTACCTCTGGCTATTTGTAGAAATCTGTGATTGCCACTTTGTTGTTCTCTGCAACATGAAATTAACACACAGTCCATTTATAAATGAGGAAATGGAATCTGAGAGGCTAACTAACTTGCTCAAAGTCACACAGCTCTGAGTGGGGAATACTCCTAACGCTCACCCCCTGATTAAGCCAGGTCTTCCTTTCCAAGCATCTCCAAATCTTGTGCAGTTCCTAGAGTACTCTGATGTCACCGTGCCTTGCTCATAGTAGGTGCTTCATGAATTCCTGGATAACCAGACATAAATGAATATATAACTGTCCCTTTGTGCTCTGCTTCCAGACTACCTCACACCCACACATTCCCCTCTGCATGTAGGAAGAGTCCCAGAACTGGGATTGTCTGAGATGGGAATGGCTGCAGGGGCTCCAGGGAAAGGTGGCACCTGGGTCCCAGGAGGGGTGCATTCCCTGAGTCTGCGTGTTAGGGAGTAACGGGTCCTGAGCATGATGAGGACCGGCTCCTGCTGTCCCGCTGTCCCAGTTGGTGTGTGTCCCATGGGTGTCCTATAACTTCAGGAAGACACAGGGTGGTTAGCCAGGACTGGCCTGCAGGGGAAGGCCTGGAATCCATCGCAGTGCTCTGAGAAGCAGACACCGAGACAGGATTAGATGTGCAAGAGGTTTAGTAGAGAGCATGTTTGTGAAGGGAAATGGGGACGAGGCTGGGGAGGCTGCGGGGGCTTCAGACCGAGATGCTGATCTGAACCAGGTGAAGGGGAGGAGGAGGGGAAGAAGGCAGGCTGAGCAGAAGCATTTTGAATTGTAGAGCAGTTTTAAGGAAGTTTGGCAAGGCCCGGGGGAGCCCTCTAGCCCGGTGCCTGTCAGAGGGTGTCTCCTGTCTTGGGAATGGGTCTGTTGTATATTCTGGTCGTGCACAGTCACCCGCCAGCGGAGCCTGTCAATGCCCGTCGGTCGGGGAAGGGTGCCTCTTTCTGTCTTAGTGCTGCTGCTGCCTTTCAAACTGCAGGTGAAGAGCCATCTGTTCATGTCCAGCTGTTGATATGGCCACTCCTTCCCGACCTCACCTTGACCTCCTTCCCGACCTCACCTTGACCACCTCACCCCCTCTCTGAGCCTCACATGTAGAACGAGGCAGGTGGACTTATTGATCTCTAAGGCCCAGAGCACAGCTGCTGAAGCCATGGGTCAGTTCTGTTCCCCACAGTCAGAGATCTAAGGGGTCTTCTCACGGCCATCACAGGCCTTCTGCCTGGCGGGGCCTCCGCTCACCAGCCTGGCTTCAGGCCGCCCAGGCCCACAGCTGCAGGGAAGGAGATGCACTTCCTATAAAATCAGGAGAGAAAGAAATTGATTGGCCCAGCCCAGGTCAGGTGCCCAGTTCTGGCCCAATCAACTACGGTCAGAGGGCGGAGACTCTTTCCTGGCTACCCACTCAGCAGGGCCTTGAGCCTGCTGGCTGAAGTGCAGGTGAGCACTGTGGGGAATGGGCACTGGCAGGGGAGGGGGTGGGGTGAGAGTCTCTTGCAGGATGACACAGCCAGGGGCTCGTTTATCCCCGTGCTGGGGCCTGCACACTGCCTGGTCTCCAGGAGTGACCCTGTGGGCCTGCCTTGCTATTGCTCACCCTGAAAGGCTGACCTCTGCTGGCCAGGACGGGCGCCACATGTACTGATGACCACCACCCCAGGGCACAGACATCTTGATCTGTCTTCCCTTCTGGCAGGGACCATGGAGGTTAAACAGCCCAGGCTCTAGTCTTGAGTTTGGGTCCAGGTCTCCCACTAACTTGAGCAAGTTCTTTCCTTCCTCTGGCCTCAGTTCTCTCGTCTGTCAAGTGGGTAGCATCACGCACAGCTGGTGGAGCAAAGGCTGTGTGGTGTGGAGGTTTGGGCCTCAACTTTCAAGCTGATTTGAATCCAACTTCTCCAGTTACTTGCTGCGTGACGTTGGGAAAGTTACTCAATCTCTTGAAACCTCTATTTCCCCATCTATAAAATGGGACCGGAGAAGAATCTTTTGTTCTGGAAAAGGTAATGTGAGGAGTCAGAAAGCTCTGCGCATGGCACCTGGCATCAGTCATTGTGATGTGACTGTGCTATACCACATGCTGGGGTACACACATTCATCTCCTAACTTCATCTCTTCCCCAGCCCCACTCCTCGCAGCTCCTGGCTGATGGGTCAAGCAGTGATCAGTGATCAGGCCCACAGTGGGGACTCAACCATGTGTGAAGAGTTGGAAAGCATTGCACACCTGCCTGGGTGGCCTCAACCTCTTCCAATAGCAGTTATTGAATACTTCCTGTCTGGCAGGTAAGTCCCTGCCTGAGGGGTTCCCAGGCAACTGCTGCACGGGGCAGGGCATCTGCTTTGTGAATGCTCACTGCAGGCTTGGGAGGGGCCTGTCTTGCATGTCTGGACACCTGAATTTGAATCTAGTCTTTGCTGCCTCACTCTCCACGTGGTCCCAAACTAAATAAAAATTAATGAGCTGGGGAGGGAGGAGACTCATGAGGGGAGGTGAGAGGAGAGATGGATCACCCAGAGAGGCCTAGGAATCCACGAATGGAGAGGCACTGCGCCCCGGTGTGGTGAAGGAGGTGGGAGGAGCCTGACCTCCTTGTGTCCTGACGGGTCCTGGAGCAGAAGTGGAATTTGTTCATGGGGCACATCCCGGCAAATGGGCCTGATATGGCCTCACAGAGCTCCCAGGAGCAGCAGAAGGCTCCTGTGTGCCCAAGGGGGTTTCCCACAGCCCAGAGTGGGGTGCACTTGGCGGTGTGTTTTTGTTGTGCCCAAGAGTGTGGCACAGTCAAGGCATGGAGGGCAGGAGGACTCGGAGAGGCTGAGGTGGAGCCCAGAGGAAGGGAAGATGTAGCTGGTGGGCACCAATGTCTGATGTCGAGACGTCTTTGGGTGGACAACGTGGCAAAGGACCAAGAACTAGATATCCTCCTTGGGCTCCCCCGCCCACCACTGATTACTCAGATGTAGCCTTGATGAAGCTTAGGTCGGTGTTTTCCATCTCAGTGAAATGAGGGCTCAGAATAGATTCAGTAGATAAGCAGTTATTTTCCTCATATTCCTCAGTTTGTGGTTTGAGATTCTTACCAGCTACCCAAGGGTAAAGGGAACATCATATAGGGTCATGCAGGTAATTTCAAAGAGAATCAAACTAGCATTAATTTTTACATCTGCAATACCTGGACAGTAAAACTTCTACAGACTGTTAGGGAAAATATTTGTGACCCAAGAGTCTTAATCCCAAGATACCTTAATTCTGTTAGGGTAATTTTGAGAGGCACACAAGGACTGAACCAAGTACTCAGGGAGTTATAAAAGTTGGGTTAGAAGAGAGATCTCAAGACAGGGGATGAAAATGTACTCAGGAAAACAGTAGGAAGGAATGGATGTGTACAGTTAAATCAGAATGGATGATGACAATGTGGTTAATACTTTGTAGTTTTAAGTAGGGATTCTTCAAACAAAGAAAGCCATGCTTTAAGGGAACATGTGTTAAAAGTGAGACATGAAATCATCAAAGTCTGCACTGTCCAGTGTGGTAGCCACTAGTCACATGTGGCTCCTTCCATTTAAATTAATGAAAATTAAAACCGATCAAATATTGAGTTCCTCAGTTGCACGAGGCGCATTTGAAGTGCTCAGTGGCTACACGTGGCCAGTGGTTTCTGTATTGGTTGGCGCACACCCAGAACATTTCCATCACTGCAGAAAGTTCGCTGGACAGCGCTGGTCAAAGTCATCTGTAAATCCACGGAGGGGAAAGCATTTTGGAGAGTAGAGAATAAAAATATTCTAAAGATTTCTAAAAGGGTTGGGGAGAAGTTAACAGGCAAAACCAGCTGCAAAACGGAAAAGCAGAGTAGAATTTCTAAATCAGTAAGTAATGATGGTGGTGGTGATGGGATTTGAAATAAGGAATAAAGAGAAACTTGACCAAGCCAGAAAAGGAAAAGGAGAAAGAGGGAGGGAAATATAATCAGTGGTAAATACAAAATTAGGTGGGGACAATGAAAGTAAGTTTATTAGCTATCACAGTAACTGTGATCCGAGTGGACTCTCCTAGCAGAAGTCAAAGATGCCATTTCCAGCAGGCACAGAGAGAAATATCCCCTGGGGTAGAACACCTAAAATGCTGCATACATTTAAAAAAATATTTTAAAAACATAACTTAGATGACAGAAAGTGAGGGAAATGTCAGTATTCAGAAGCATCAAGAAAGCTCGAGTCCATAGAGGTAAACACATTTTGGAGCCAGCTTTTACCCAAAGGGTATCTGCCTATCCCTGGTGACCCAAAGTCTGGGTTTAATAGGCCACACAGCTCATGGCACAGAAGATAATTCCTGGGTCCAAGCACGGTGGGAAATAGAAAGACAGCTAGAAACAGCTAGATCCTAGCTACATAAAGCTAGGATTCCCAAGGGCTAGAAAAGAAAGAGTCCACAGAGATTTAGCTGCCTCTGTCTTCACTAGGATTGGAGCAGAGGAAAGAAAGATCTTCCCTGAGAGTTTCTAAGTTTTAAGTAAGTGTGGCACCAGAATTCACACTATATTGCTCCCTGTGCTCCCCTCCTTAAAAACAAACAAACAAACAAACCCACAAAAACAACTGGCAAAAAAATGCCGTTCCCCAGATGCCTGATAAAGCAATAGAAATGCTCCCCAGAGGAACACCCTTTAAATCTAGGCTTTAAGAATTATCACAGATAAACTTCCAAGGAACAGGAGGTCACACTAAAAAAATAAAAATAAAAAATCATTAAACAGAAGAGGAAATAAGCTACACAAAATGAGAGTCAGCAGAAACAGTATTGCTGAATCAGACCAACAATGACTTGAAGATATTGGAATTATCTGTTATAGAAGATAAAATAATTATGTGTGGTTTCTTAAAGAAATTAAAGAGGTGGTTGAATGTCTGACAGAAGAATAAGAGAGAGAGAGAGTGGATGAGTTTGAAAAAACCCCAAGTACAATATCTATATACTAGGCCTGGTGCACGAATTCGTGCATGGGTGGGGTTCTGAGGGGGGTGAGGGGGTGGCCAGGACGTGATCAGCCCTCTGGGCAGTTGGTGGGACGCCCTTGCCGGCCCAGGAACTGGATCCATCCTGCTGATGTTTGCGTTGGTTGTTGGGAGCCACCTGTAGGCCACTTTTATACTGTTTCTTCCTTGCGGAGCGTCTAGGGAGGGGAAGTGACCGTGGTGTCCAAGGCCAACTTTCAGGAGGCTGGCGGTGGTGTCCAGATCGTGCTAGTGGCACTGGTCTGTCAGTGCCTGGCCTATTCTTTGGAGATTGGACCTGCAGGACTACTGAGGGAGTGAGTGGCTGCCGCTGGGCTGGTGGGCTGCCGGGACAGGTCGGTCAGCTGAGTGGCGCTCCCACCATGGGAGCACACAGACCACCAGGGGGCAGCTCCTGCGTTGAGTGTCTGCCCCCTGGTGGTCAGTGTGTGTCATAGCTACTGGTCGACTGGTCGTTTGATTGCTTAGGCTTTTATATATATAGATATAAAAGGCTAATATGCGAAGTGTCCCCTCAGGAGTTTGACTGGGAGAATGGGATTGATTGCTTGCTATGATGTGCGCTGACCACCAGGGGGTGGTGGGGCACTGAGGGAGCAAGGGAAGGAGGAGGTGGGGAGGTGGGGAGGTGGGGAACCTGATCGGGCCTGATTGCCGGCCAGGCCTGGGGACCCTACCCATGCACGAATTTTGTGCACCAGGCCTCTAGTCTAGAAATAAAAAATATAATTGAAATTAAAACCTAGCAGATGAAAGATTGGTTCTGAGAAAGACAGTGTAAACTTATATGTCTCCTACTGAACACAATTATAAACACTGGATGGAATGTGTGAACCAGCTATCTGATCGCTTGGACATTAAATAGTAGCCAACAGTTTGAAGAGAGAAAAAGAATTTGAAATACACCTGAACTGGGATGACTTTCCCTTTCCTGCCCCTCTTCCCCTATAGTATTGCCTGGCCTGGACTTAAAGGCAGCCCGAAAACCTGGAAGGGTGCCCCAGGTAGAGAGAGAAAGAACTTCATGGGAGCAAAAAGAGCTCTCTTTCTGGTCTGAAGAGTAGGGAAAGGCTTCCTAGGGTCGGAGAGAGGGGGAATGTTTCTGTTTCTTTTTTCTTTCCCGCTGTCATCTCCCATCCCAGCCTCCATGCAGTCTTGCAGGGGTGGCGGTGGCAATGGTAATGGCAGCACTGGTATGTATCAGCCAAGTAGGTGCCTAATATTCTGAGGGAAAGAAAATCTTGTCTCTTACCAGAAGAGATGTGAACACAAGAGAATGGGCAGGTTTCTTCCCCCCACTCTCTGTCCTCCTACTGCTTAGCCCTAGACAGATACAGTCCTAAGAAATAATCGAAAAGCTGTGAAACTAAAGCCTGGGATTTCTGGCTGGGAGCCTGGCAAGGGAGGCCTCAGGGAGCCTAAAAGTGTTGGGTGATTGTGGAAAGGAAAAACACAGGAGAGTGATCCCATAACGTTGTGTGTGAACTTCTGGGATCACTTCCAAACTGTAAATGCATTGGTCTGATCCTAAACAGAACATGACAGGCTTTGAGAACAGAACTACAGGGCAGACCACCAGGCCTGCTGGCCACTGGTGTTACACATGTAGGACACATTTGAATAGAATTGCAAAAGGCTTTGAAAACTGAGCTGATATTGGAAACAGAGCCCAGAAAGTGTGTTAAAACTTACAACCTGTACCTAGCCTACGTCAGATGTCGGCTAACATAAAAAAAGAAAAGAAAAAGAAATCAACATTCTTTTTGTATTTAAATAAGACCCAGAGTTACATAATATAGTATTCAAAATGGCCAGGATACAATCTAAAATGATTTGGGATATGAAGAACTAGAAAAATCTCAACTCACAGTAAAAAGGCAATCAATGTCAAATCTGAGATAACACAAATTTTGAAATTATCAGGAAACTACTTTAAAGCAGCTACTATAAACATATTCCAAGAAGTAAGGGTGAGCATTCTTGCAATGAATGAAAAGATAGAAAGTCTCAACAAAGATACAAAAAGGAACAAAATAGAAATGATATAACTAAAATATATGATAACCAAAAATTAGAAATAACTGAATAGGCTCCATAGCAGAATGGAGTTGACAGCGGAAAGAGTCAGTGAACTCAAAGACAGATCAATAGAAATTATTCAGTTTAAACAATGGAGATAGAAAAAATTGAAAAAATTTGAACAGTTTCAGGGACCTGTGGGACAGTAACAAAATATCAAACATTCATGCCATTGGTGTCCTAGGAGAGAAGAAAGAATGCAATTCAAGAAATAATAATTGAAAAATAATGGCTGAAAACTTCCCCAAATTTATAGATTCAAGAAACTCAGCAAATCCCAAATAAGATAAGTATAAAGAAATTTCTTCCCAGATACATGATAATCACACTTATATAAATGTTGTCTTTAAAGGTAAAATAAATTAATCCTGAAAGTAGTTAGAGAAAAAAAAGCATACAGAAAATTTATTTGAAAGACTATCAATCTCTCATCAGAAACTATGGAGGTTAAAAAGAAGTGAAACAATGTTTTGAAATGATGGGGGGAAAAAAAGAACCTCTAACCCAGAGTTCTGTATACAATGAAAACACAGGCATACTTTATTCTATTGTGCTGTACTTTATTATGCTGTGCATGTATTGTGTTTTTTGCACATTGAAAATTTGTGGCAATCCTGAATTGAACAAGTCTATTAGCATCATTTTCCCTCTGGTGAATATGCTATGAAGATTGTTGAAGTGTCAACAAAGGATTTAGAGTATGACACAAACTTAGTTGATAAAGCATGGCAGGCTTTGAGAGAATTGACTCCAATTTTGAAAGAAATTTTACTGTGGGTTAAATGCTGTCAAGTAGCATTGTATGCTACAGAGAAAATTGTTCATGCAAGAAAGAGTTTGTTGATGTGGCCCTATGAATCAGATAGGAGCAGGATCCTTGAGATCCGTTCTCCTTGCCCCCCTCTTTCTCCTGTCAATACTTTGAGTCTGTAGCTCAGAGCTGTCCAGATCTCTTAGAATAAGAATAAAGACCTTCCTTGCAGGACTCTCGTTTCCAAAGGAAGCACAAAAACTACTCTACAACAGGGATGTGCTCCTGCTCCTGCTCCTTTTTCTACTTTCCATTTCAGTTATTCTGATTTCTGTCACCATTGATTAGTTTTACCTGTTCTTAAAGTTCACAGAAAAGGGATGTACAGTTTGTACTTTTACTCCATCTAATGTCTGTGAGATTCAATCATATTATTACGTATTAGAGGCCCCTTGCATGAAGAGTCGTGCAATAAGCCTTCTTTCCCCTGGCTGCCGGCCCTGGTTTTCCTCTGGCATCTGGGACCCAGGCCTTCACTCTGGCTGCCACCTTCCGTCTTCGCTCCGGCTGGAGCGCTGCTCCTGTAGCTCCCTCTGCCCTCCACCCTCCCCCTCATAGCAGGCGTCCTGCCCTGTCCTGCCGCTCTGCGCCTGCATGCATGCTGCCCAGAGGCTCATAGCAGCTGGGGGGGCGGGGCTGCTGCCATCTTTGTTGGGTTAATTTGCATACTCACTCCTGATTGGCTGGTGGGTGTCATGAAGTGATGGTCAATTTGTATATTTCTCTTTTATTAGTGTAGATACTTATAGATTGTTTATTCTCATTGCTGTGTAGCATTCCATTGCATAGATATACCACATTTATTTATCCATTACCTGTTGATGGGTATTTGGGTTGTTTCCATTTGGGGCTGTTAGAAATAGTGCTGCTATGAATACTCTCTAGCACAAGTGTTTCTGTTTCTGTTGGTCATATGTCTAGGAGTGGAATTGCTGGGTCACGAGTTATGCACATCATCAGCTTTCATAGATACCACCCAACAGTTTTCCTAAGTGCATTCCCACCAGGAGCTAACTGACAGAAATCCAGTTCAAAGTGGCTTAGTCAAAAAGTGTATAGGCTCTCCCTGGCTGGTGTGCTCAGTGGTCAGAGCATTGGCCTGCATACTGAAAGGTTACAGGTTTGATTCTGGGTTGCAGGTTTGATCCCCAGCTCTGGTCAAGTGCCATGTATCTCTCTTGCATCCATGTTTCTCCCTCCCTCCAATGGGAAAAAATACCTCACGTGAGGATTAAAAAACAAAAGCATATAGGCTCACACCACCAAACCATGGGACAAGGGAGGGTCAGCTGCTCAGTGGTTGGAAGAACCCCTGCAAGGCTCTCTCTGCATGTCAACACCATTTTCTCTGACTAAAGACTGGTTTTCTCCATGTGTCTACCTGGCTTCCCATTTTGCAGTTGCACCGATTGGTTCAACATGGATTCTGCACCAACCCTTGAGGGCCTATGATTGGCAGTCCCCATTAAAACCACAAAGTTGACCTGGCTGGCATGGCTCAGTGGTTGAGCGTCTACCTATGAAGCAGGAGGTCACAGTTCGATTCCCAGTCGGGGCACTTGCCTGGGTTACAGGCTTGGTCATCAGTGTGGGGCATGCAGGAGGCAGCCAATCAATGATTCTCTTTTTCCATTTCTCTTTTCTCTGAAATCAATAAAAATATATATTTTAAAAACCCACAAAGTTGGAGGGGGGAATGAGCAGTTCTCCAAGACAGGAGTGCTTCCCTAGGCTGCACAGGGGCTGTCGGCGGCCGGGGCAGTGCAGTGCAGTAGAGAGCAGAGAGTGGCATCAGATGTCTCAGCTCCATTCCCAGCTCTGCAGCACCCTCCTCCTAGCCATGTGACCTGGGCAACTGCTATAGGCTGAATGTTTGTGTCCCCCCAAAATTTGTGTGTTGAAACCTAATCCCCAATGTCATTGTATTTGGAGGTGATTGGGTCATGTGGGTGAACTCTCCCAAATGAGATTAGTGCCCTTATAAAAGAGACCCTGGAGAGCTTCCCTTGCCTCTTCCACCATGTGAGGCTAGGGTGAGAAGCACCAACTAGGCACTAGGAAGCAGCCGTAACATAGACACCAACTCTGCTGGCTTTGATCTTGGACTTCCCAGCCTCCAGACTGAGAAATATATTTCTGTTGTTTATAAGCCACTCAGTTCATGATATTTTGTTATAGCAACCTAAGACAGCAATTCATTCAGCCTCTCAGAACCTCAGTTTTCTCATGGATAAAATGAAACAAACACCTCCCTTGCAAGGTTCTTCTGAGTATTAAATAATACTTGCCCCATAATAGATACTTAATAAATGTCCCTTCCCTCCCAGTCCCATCAGAGCAGTAGTTCCTGAAGAGTTGGAATGTGAGCCTCCCTTTTTATGATTCCTAGAACTGTGTTCTGTCTCTAAGGGCTCCTGTTCCTTGCAGCTGATTGAGAAAACTGTGCAGCGCCAGCACGGCCAAGGGTGAACCTGAGAGGGGGCAGTGAAGGATTAGAAAAGACAGATAAGAGAATGAAAGCTGGGTCTGGGTGGGACGCTGCTTCTCTGATGGAGAGACAGTGCCATGGACTACAAGCTGTGTCTTTATTTTATAGCCAGATGCCATGAGGCAAAGTAAGGGTGTGGTCAAAATGTTTACAACATTCTCGTGGGTTTTGATCCTACTCAATTACATGCACCTGATCAAGCTTTGTTTACTTGCAGCCTATATCAGTTAGGCAGGTGGGGCCACGTGTTAAGACCATAGGTTCAAGCTTACAGCTATAGCTGTTGGCTATAATTGTGCTGGGACAGTGGTCGGCAAACCGTGGCTTGCAAGCCACATGCAGCTCTTTGGCCCCTTGAGTGTGGCTCTTCCACAAAATACCACATGCGGGCGCGCACATACAGTGCGATTGAAACTTCGTGGCCCATGCGCAGAAGTCGGTTTTTGGCTCTCAAAAGAAATTTCAATCATTATATTGTTGATATTTGGCTCTGTTGACTAATGAGTTTACCGACCACTGTGCTGGGAGGGCTATGCCCTCCAAGTTGGGACTTGCACGTGGCCATGAGAGGACTATGCCCTCTCATTAGTCCAAGGCTTGAACCTGTCCAAACACTGTAGCTGCTCTCCACAAAAACTATACCCAGGGATTGGGGGGGTGGTGTTGCCACACTGACATTATATGTATGTGCTTCCCAGTGGCTCCATCTAGTTACCCTGCACTGGACTCCGTGGGAAAGGAATAATTGGATGCTGAATCAGCTAGGAATGATGCTGTGGGAGATTCCCACAAACAGCAACTTAAACAAATTAGAGTTTCATTTCCTTCCTCTGAGTAAAGGAAATACAGAGGCAGGCAGCCCAGTGCTGGTAGAATGGGTCCTTGAAGCTGTCAGGGGCCTGGAATCCTTCCTGTCACTCATTCGTGGTCCATGTTGGCTTCTCTGCCTCTCTCTGCACACCCACAGTCCCGGAGAGGGAAAGTCCAAAGGCATGTGGTGGTTGAGCCTATCCCCTTTCTAGGGGCTTTCCTAGAAGTTTCACTCAACAGTCTTCCCTGACCACTGGCTGCATCACATGACCACTCATGTGAACAGTGCAAGGGAGGCTGGGAAATGTTCTGCAAGGACTCTATAAATTTTGCTGAAATGGTTCTGAGGTGGTGCAAGACCACATGAGCAGAGGCTGGCAGCTTCCTCTGGGTAATTTTGGGAATGTGGTTTCCGTGTGGTGAAGAATGATCACTATGGAGGACATATTTTCCTTTCCAGAATGTCTGGTTAAATGGATGCAGAGAGCAGCTTCCAGTAATGGAGCACCCATGTCACATGGGCCATCAGCAGAGAGGAGCTGCCTGGAGGAGGAGTCACAGAGGCCTGGCAGCAGTTGTGTGCTGATGGGGCCAGGGCCACCAGTCAGTGCCCACTGAGGCCATCGCCACGGCCCCCCTTAAGGACAATGCCTACATGCTCAGGAGGCCATGTTCTGTCCCTCGTGCCCATGCACCACCTCTTGCCCCTTGGTCTCAGCTGACTGAACTAAAGGCTGGCACCTAACTCACTGGCAGCCAATCCACAGGTTGGCCAGCCACCCATGTCGTTGGCTCAAAAATTGATCTAGCCAGCTTGTCTGGTTCATGAACTTGACCTGCCTCGATGGAAAGAACTTGCAGGCGGGAGCAGAACAAAAGGAAGCAGACAGAGAGGAAATGTTCTGCCACTGCCTGAGCTTGTCCTAGATCCCACATGGCCTCTCAGCCGCCTGGCGCATGCGGGCTCCAGCTCAGGTCTCCGCGAGCATCCCTCCTGGCTCCTGCTGGAGCCATCCCCATCACAGCCCCCCAGTTTGAGTAGTTAGAGAGGGCCTCTGCTCCTTGCAGCTAACCATACTGGCCCTCAGCAGTTTTAAGTTAAGGTCGTCAGATGCTTCATACAGAAATTCAGTTGATTTCGATAATGAAGTCAAAGTCAAGCTTTTGGAAGTTTATTCTGGTGAGGGTGAAGCATCCAACATTGTTGTAAATATTCTTGCAAATTCATATACGGAGTTCAGCATCGAAGATAGAATTATTTGTGCTTTCAAGTATGAATATAAATGTTAGTAGATGTTACCACAGCAGCATGGCAAAAACAATATTTATATCCAATTAGGAAATCTGTAAAGCAGAAATGAGCTTGGAATTGGCGGTGGTGGTGCACATATACTTGAACACTGAGATAAAACAAGCTGTGATGGCCTGTCAGTTGAAACAGAAACTGTGGTTGTTTGTATGCAGACATACACACACTTACACATACAGAGTGACCACACAACAGTATTTTTGTGGCAAAGATGATGTTGAATATAAAACATTTCAGCTTGGGGGGGGGGTGAGGTGCCCACCTCAGGGGCAAAGTTTAAGGGGGCACCAAAAATTCAGTAATTAAAACAAATAGTATTTTAATGCGATATTTTAAAAAATCAAAATTAATGTAAAAATTCATGATGAACAAAATATCAAAATTTTAAGTAAAGTCCGGACGGTTTATCAGTGTTTCTTTCGCCTCAGGCTCCAATCCGATGTGGCACAGACCTGCAGAGCAGAACGTTTTCTCCTTTTGCTGTCTGTCATCAGTCGGATTTCTAAAATGTTTGAGCCTTTGAAGAATTACTTTGTAAATAATCTTAACTATTTACAATGGAAATGAACATCTTGTAAATGAGTCCTCTCGATTTTGTTCAAAAGCAACCGAAAACCTTTAATCAGAGAGTTCAACAAGTGTGCCAAAATACACTTTAACTTTAGAAACTGTTGTCCAAGTTTAGGTGTTGTAAACAGAGCCTTTAGCAAATTTCATTTATTTCACACTGGAAAACACCCACTTTTACCTCTCGAAAGCAAGGGAGCTGCTGAACCAGTTAAGTAATGAGAATGCAAGTGGTGGCCAAGATTCAGTTTAGAGATTCTGTACTTTTCCTTTGGAATGCCTTCACTTGTGGGAGGGATATTTTGATGGTGCTCCTGTTTTTAATCGAGCAAATTCTGTTTTGTACTTGATTTGAAGGGAAGGCAGAAGGCATATAGTTTAGCAGCATCTACAATTGGCAAAATAATAAAAGGAATTACAAAGTTAACTTATAGATGAGTTTTATGTTCTCATAATTTTTTTGAAAGAAAGGTATTCTAGCCCGGCTGGCATGGCTTGGTGGTTGAGTATTAACCTATGAACCAGGAGATCATGGTTCAATTCCTGATCAGGGCACATGCCTGGGTTGTAGGACATGTACAAGGCAGCTGATCAATGATTTTCTCTCATCATTGATGTTTCTATCTCTCCCTTCCTCTCTGAAATCAAGAAGAATATATTTTAAAAAAAGAAAGGTATTCTAAATGGAAATAAAAATGTATTACCTATGAAAATATTTAGGTTGAAATAGCCATTTCTAGCTAAAGAAAGTAGAACTGAGAATATCATCCATTTAGCAGAATTTTCTCTGAGCTTGTCAGTTACTCCTGCAACGAAACTATATTCTCATTAAAAATATTATGATCTATAAAGAGGAGTCTAGGAAGGATGCCAACAATTTCTCTGTTATTAATCATAAATGTAACTTTGAAGGTGATTATAGGCAATTATTTGGAGGAAAAAAGAGATCAAAATTTTTAAAAATATACATGCTTCAGAAAAATACCAGTGATACAGTATTAGAAGCATATATGGCTAAGAAATTGATTTAAGTCTACACATACACACACACACACACACACACACACACACACACTAGTAGCCCTGTGAACGATCTGTACGCCATTAGCTCTCTGTGGGGCCTGGCCATTCTGCACCCGCTGCCCAGAGGCTCTCTGTGGCCCAGAGCCCACCTGTGGCTGGGTGCGGAATGCTTGCCTCATCGCCATGGTGACGAAGCAAGCATTCCGCCAGGCCGCTCACACTGCCCGCTCTCAGCAGCTGCCCCCCCATGACTGGGGGACTCTGGTGGGGCTGAGAGGACTGGGCACCACCATCTTGTGGCTATGGGTGCTGCCATCTTTGTGATGGAGTGATGGTTAATTTGCATATTACCCTTTTATTAGATAGGATATATATATATATATATATATATATACACACACACCAAAATTATTCTTTTTGTCACTTTTAATGGTGAGATATAGTTTTAACAATTTAATGTACACATTAAATCATTATTTATGTTATTTTAAAAATAAACTTGTAATTTTAGAATATCTTTTATATTTATAGGAAAATTGCAAAGATGGTACTGAGAGCTTTCATATGTTCCACACCCAGCTTTTCTTATTATTAACATCTCACATACTTTGGTACATTTGTTATAATTGATAAACCAATAGTGCTCCATTCTTAGTAACTAAAGTCTATACATTATTCAGTTTTTTTTTTTTAGTTTTTACCTACTGTCTTTTTTTAATCCTCACCTGAGGACATGATTTGATTGATTTTAATGAGAGAAGAAGGAAGAGGGCGAGAGGAAGACATTGATGTGTGAGTGAACATTGATCAGTTGCCTCTTGCATGTGCCCTGGCCAAGGATAGAACCTGCAACCTGAGTATGTGCCCTGACTGGGAATAAAACCCTCGACTTCTCAGTGCACAGGACAATACTCCAGCCGGCTGCGCCACACCAGCCAGGGCCCTCCTGCCAGGGCCCTGCTGTTTGCTTTTTCTCCTGCTCCAGTATCTCACTCCATTTAGTTGTCATGTCTCCTTGGCCTCTCTTAGCTGTGACGATTTCTCAGACTTTCCTTGTTTTTGATGACCTTGCCAGTTTGGGGGAGCGTTGATCAGGTACACACTCTCTAAGGGATTTTGCTGTTGTTTCATGATTAGACCAGGGGGAAGGTTTTTGGGAGGAAGACCACAGAGGGGAAGTGCCATTTTCAGCACACTAGGTTGAAGGTATACACATACAGTCAACACAGCGGATCCCTGGTGGCGCTGGCCTTGATCGCCTGCTGAAGTAGGCCTGTCCGGTGTCTCCACGGCACAGTTACCCTCTCCCCCCTTCCCTTACTGTGCTCTTTGGAAGAAAGTCACTATGCACAGCCCACACTTAAGACTTGTGAGCTTACGCTACCCTTCTTTGAGGAAGGAATGTCTCCTAAATTATTTGGAATTCTTTTGCACCAGAGATTTGTCTTATCTCCCTCATTTATGTATTTATTCAATCATTATTGCTTTTTAAAGTTTTTTAAAAATAGGTTTTTATTGATTTTTAGAGAGAGAGGAAGGGAGAGGGATAGAGAGAGAGAAACATGGATGAGAGAGAAACGTCAACATCGATCAGTTGCCTCCTGCACGCCCCCTGCTGGGGATCAAGCCCGCTTGTGCCCTGACCAGGAATCCAATAGGTGACCTCTTGGTGCATGTCAACTACTGAGCTACACCAGCCGGGCAAGCCGTTAAAAGTTTTAGTACACCTCTGTGTATTCAGCCTGCAGATCAAGAAACCACATTGCTAGCACCCCAAACATCAGTCATTCACATATCCCCTTCCTGATTTTTGCCTCATCCATATCCCACTACATGCCAACTTTCAATTACTTAACACAGTGGTCGGCAAACTGCGGCTCGCGAGCCACATGCGGCTCGTGAGCCGTGATTTGCCGCTCTGTTGACTGAGTTTGCCGACCACTGACTTAACATTTTTCCTTTAAATATTTACACATTTACTTAACTATATTTGTTTGAAAAGAAACTTTTTACCACCTTGTTCAAAGTAAAAAACCATTATTATGAGCATTTTTATGCAAGTATTCTATTTGAAGGCACAGATAAAAAATATTGTTACTAGCCCTGGCTGATGTGGCTCAGTTGGTTGCGGGTTCAGTCCCCATGCCGGCTGCATGTGTGAGGCAACTGATCAATGTTTCTCTCTCACACTGATGTTTCTCTCTGTCTCTCTCCCTCTCCCTTGCTCTCTTTTTTTTAATTTTTATTTTTTATTAAGGTATTATATGTGTACATGTCTTACCATTGTCCCCCCCCCTCCCACTCCCATACATGCCCTCACCCCCCAATGTTTTGCATCCGTTGGTTATTCTTATATGCATGCATATTAAGTCCTTCGGTTGATCTCTTATTTTCCCCACCCCTCCCTAACCTTCCTGCTGTAATTTGAGAGTTCCCTTGCTCTCTTTCTGAAATCAATAAAAACATATTTTAAAAAATAATGATAATTGTTACTAAATATCAGCTAGACACTACCTAAGGCCTGAACCTGAGGTCTGCTGTTTCTTTTTAGGAAGGGGAATTAGCAGGAGGAGTTTGAGAGGCGCTAAGAACTGACTAGCACCCAGCACAGGCTTTCACGTGTATCCAAGCCTAAGGGTTGAAAGACAGATGAAAAAGAAGGTGAGATAATGCTGTGTGATGCCCAGTCTGTGCCTGCCCCCACCCTCATGTCCCTGGCCACCAGCATCTACCCCACACTTCGTGAAAGAGCCAGGGGCTTGTTTCTGACTCCTCTGACCATGGCCTGCAACTCACTAACCCAGGTGGGTGACCTAACCTCTCTGAGCCATAGTTTTTCAATGGCAAAGGAGGAAAACACAGTTCTGTTATTCGCAGAGTCATGTTTGGTAAAGTAGCAGGGAACACTGAATTAGCAAGTACTAAACTATTACTTCTAGAAAAAATACAGAGTTAGGTTTCAGGGAGCCTTGGGTTACATTTTCATTAATTGATCAATGCTTAATCTTGTTTTTTATGTGTTTCTGTTTAGATACCTTATTTCAGGTATTGATGGTTCATCAACAAAACGAACACACCTGCTCTAACATACCTGTTTTCTCTGCAAGACACATCGCAGCCTCTTGCAATTAGGAGCATGAGAAAAAGAAATGAAACAAAAAAACACGCCCCCTAAACAAACAAACAACCAACCCACAAAGAAATAGGGACACTGGAAAGCATTTCAGCACTCTGTTTGGAGCCACTTAAAACAGGGAAATCCCCAGCAATAAACTAAAGTGTGAAAAGCCAGGCACTAACCCGACGACACCTGCTACAGTGTGAGAGCAGACACGCGAGTGCGGAGGGCAGCCCTGTCGGACTGCAGCTGGGCTCGCATGCGTGGGGTGACTCAGGTTTCCCCGCGCTACACAGGGCTGTGAAAGACGCGGAGAGCACAGTGAGTGGATTGGGGGTTGAGATACGTTTCACCGAGTAGGCAAAAGAGCCAATTCAGAACCTAGGAACCATGAGGGCCAGCCGTAGCACCACCCTCCCTGGTCGCCACCAGGAGTAACTGGGCGATAGGAGGAAGCCCCTTCGCAGTTTGCCCCAGCGCAGGTTCTTCTTCTTTTTTTAAGAGTAAATATATGTATAATACTAGGCTTTTATATGTATATTTATCTATTTATTTTTAGAGAGAGAGGAAGGGAGAGGGAGAGAGAGAAACATCTATGATAGAGAAACATCCTTGATCAGCTGCCTCCTGCACGCCCCTCCCTGGGGATCGAGCCTGCAGCCCAGGCGCGTGCCCTGACCGGGAACCAAACCCGTGGCCTCTTGGTTCCTGGGCTGACGCTCAACCACTGAGCCACCCTGGCTGGGCCGTCGTAGGTTCTTCGTCCACGGTCGTCGTCGTCGTCGTCCCTGTTCTGCTCCTTGTTAGCTCTGTGGCTTCAGCACATCAGACTCTCGGGAGTGAGGTACCCACTTTCAAAAGAGGGTTATTATGCCAAGAGCTGAGGTCCCAGGAAACCTCAGCCTATTGTTCTTGGAGTCCAAAGAAATACCCTGGGGGACTGGCTGTGAAAGACGTGGGTTTAATAGGACTTAGGAGCCACACCGAGGCAGCCGACCGGGAGGTTGAACCACTAAGCCCCATCCAACCTGCGGAGGAGCCACACCGGGGGCGGCCGGCCGGTGCTATTGCTTCGCTGTCCCCCAGACTTTTCTAACACAAGGTTTTATAGAGTACAGAAAACAGAGAAACAGGGCCTGCAGCGGGAGGGGGGCGTGCGAAAACTGAGATCAAAAGGCTGTTTTCTTGACTGAGGAGCTGGCCAGGCTCCCAAGGCCTCGCTGTCCGCTTACTGATGGCCTTCGCTGTGTTTCCCACGGGGCAGGAGGGGGAGTTGGAGCACGGGGAGGGGCCCACGTCCCCTTTCACCATATCGGGGTGCTATGAGGCCAAGCGACAGGAGGGATGTGGAGCCCAGCACCGAGCTGAATCAGAGTTGAACTTCCTCAGCACCTTGGGTGCAGCACCTTCAGTTCCATTCTGAGCCATGGACTTGCTCACTCCTGTGCCGGAGATGGTGGAGGATACCGAGGAGAGGAGTGGCACAGATGTGAATAGTAACGGCCTCCTTGAATTTTCTGCTCTGGGCATCTCCCCCTCACCCAGCGCCAGCCCTGGCACCTACCTCGAAGGGTTGTCTGGAAAGGCAGGTTGGGGCCAGGTGGTAGAGGCCAGGCATTGGAGTGGTTGCTTAGGGTGGAAGGGAGCCTTGGAGGGCCGTGAAGCAGGAGGTGGCCAGGATGGAGTGGCTGTTCAGAAGGCAGCTCTGGTGGCAGCATGGAGGAGGGGGCTAGAAACCAGGCTGAGGGGAGCTGGCCCCGTGAGTGGCAAAGGCAGAAAGAATGCAGCTGCTGAGGTCTCCAGGGTCTTCCAAGCCACACATTTCTCCCTGTGTGTGGTCACAGTTTACCTCGAGAGGCCCCTGACACAGGGGGAACAGTGATCACATGGGTGTTGCCCACTTCCCTGGGGCTCCATCTGCCAGCGCTGGCCAGCACCCAGGTCCCCCTTGCTCAGCAACCAGTTTGCTGTTCACTACATTTTTCACAAAGAAAAATGGTCATCAGAGAGCACAACTAGGTGCAGTGCCACCAGCTCTGCCCGGGAGATAACAAGCCAGACACAAGGTGTCCCAGCACTTCCCTCCTCCGTCTCCTCTTCAGGGGGTGCACTGGCCTGATACATCCTGTGTGCAGGCACCCCCGAGGGCACACCCACAGCACCTTTGTCAGCACTGTCAGATGGACGTGCAGTGCTTAGCACACACCCATGTGCCACACCCATAGTCTGGCACAGCTCATAGCATAATCCAGTGCTTAGAGTCAGGCAGCCAGTTTGGAGCCCAACTTAAAAGGCAAGTTAACCTTTCCAACCCTCAGTTTCTTACCTGTAAATGGGAGAGAATAATAGAAGCTCCCTCAGATGTCTGTTGGCAGGGTTGAATCCCATCACCCATGCACAATACTTAGCATGGGGCCTGGTACATGCTAAATGCCCCATCAGTGCTAGATCTCAGCATTTCTCGTTATCGATGGGAAGGGCATGCAGCATATAGATCAGCTCCACAGTCATCCTCCTCCTCAACTTCTTCCTCTCTGACTCCCAACCTCTCATAGCCTCTTTTGACCACATACTTTACAATTGTTCCCAGGGTCCTTTGCTCACTTTGGTAATGGTGTATCTGGCCTGGTGGGGGCTCAGCAGAAGCTTACATTGTAGAATACTGCAGAGAGAGGAGAGAGAAGTGGGGGTGAGAGAGGAAGGGGAAGTGTGGAGGGTGATCCATTTCTGGTTTCCACCCTTCCTGAGGCCATTGGCATCTCCTTGCCGCCCCCAGCAAATCCTGCTCTTTGATTAAGTAGCTTAGCTGGATTCTGTTACTTGTAACCAAAACCAGTCCAGAGCCAGGCGAACAAGATGTGACTCCTCCCTTTCTAGAGCTCGGTCCAGTGCAGGGACAGACAGGCAAACAGTCTACAATGCCCCCTGGGGGAAGTGCTCAGATGGGGAGCAGGCAGTCAGTACCCAGCGCCTAAGCAAAGGGCAGACCTGGGACTGCAGGATAGTGAGGGGGGGGGGGGGCGGGGATGGGGAGCATCTCTGGGCACTGAGAGCATCTGGTCAGATGCTTGGCACTGAGGGCATGAGGAAGGCACTGGCCTGCTGCATTTACTGTGACACACCCCAGGTCCGTGCACCTGACCCTGATTCTAAAATATTTATATGAGCCCTAGCGGTTTGGCTCAGTTGATAGAGCGTTGGCCTGTGGACTGAAGGGTCCTGGGTTTGATTCTGGCCGAGGGCACATGCCCCCGGGTTGTGGGCTCAATGCCCAGTGGGGGGCCTGCAGGAGGCAGTCGATCAATGATTCCCTCTCATCATTGATGTTTCTATCTCTCTCTCCTTCTCCCTTCCTCTTTGAAATCAATAAAAGAAAAATATTTTAAAAAGTAAAAACAAAATAAAATATTTATATGATATATATATGTGTGTGTGAGTGTGTATGTGTGTGTGTATATATATATATATATATATATATATATATATATATGTTAGTGATTACTTTGTGCCAGGCACTGGTCCAGGTGCCTAGCACCATCTCATTTCATTGTTTCAACAGCCTGTGAGGCATGTTTTGTTCTCATTTTCAAATGAAGAAATCAAGATTCAGAGAGGTCATCCACATGCCCATGGTCATACAGGTAGTAAGTGGCCATAGAGCCGCCATGTTGCAGTAAAACCAGTCCAGCCCTCATCTGGCCCGCAGAACTGCTCTCTGGAACGTAGTGTGTGCCGCAGAAGGAAGCAGCACACCCGAGAGCAGCCAGGAGACATGTCAGGATGCCTGCCAAAGACAGCTCAGACAACCCCTCACCAGCTCATCATCCTGGCAGCAGCCCCATGGCACTTACCCACCTCCCTTCTCAGCTTCCTTTCAGAACTGTTCACTCTCAGTTTACAGGGAACCCTAAGAGCTGGCCTGGGGAAACAGCACTCATGGGCCAGAAGTCCTAAGGCAGGTCGTTAGCATATCTCGGTGTGTCTCCTCTCCCATCTGGAAAATTGAAACTAAAATAAGTGCTTCAGGACTGAGGGTCTCCTTTAGAGCTATATTTTTATTTATTTTAGCAAGAGAAGGAAGAGGGATGGAGAAATAGAAACACTGATGAGAGACACATTGGCTCATGCTTAACCACTGGGCCACACTAGCCAGGCAGGTCAGAGAGTCTTAAAGTCATAGTGTCCTTCGTGGAAGACTATGACATTTTGACATATTTAATTACATAGTACAAGAGCACATTTATAGAAGAAAATGTAAATATATATCATGTCCGTAGGATAGTGTATCTTTAAAAAAACACACACAACTACATGTAGAATTTAAAAATCAGCAATGCCTTCCTGGAACTTTTCTCTCTCTCTGTAAACTGAGAAAGAATCATCAGATGATGTTTCAGGAAGAACTCTACGTCCAGCTCATCCTGCAAGGTGCCAGCGTGAGAACCCCTGGGCTGGAGACGGGAGACTGTGCATCTGCGCCTGCCCCTCGGGAAATTGGGAAACAGTACATGGGAGCCCTTGGGCCCCGGAAAAGCTGCTCCTTCCCTCATCCCTCACCCGAGACCCCCATCTCCCCAGTCCAGGGCCTCAAGCCCTTAAACAATTGTCTGAGGGAGATCCAGGCTATTAAAGTAATTTACATAGTAATTAACAAGGTTCCATTAGCTGGTTCCTGGAGCTAGAACACTCTGCCTCCCTCTCCCTTTAGGGGTCCAGGTCCCAGGCTGGGACTGGGTTTGGCTGGTGGAGCAGGGAGGGGAGGAATTTTTCATGCTCACGTGTCTCTGCCCCACACCCAAGGAAGAGAAGCAGTGGCTGTGGGAGGCCCCAGCTGGCTGGGTAATGAGGTCTGGGGCAAAGAGGCGCCTCCTGAGCACTTGGAATCTGAAACCCCAAGAAGAAAGGCAGCCTCAAGTCTCATAGTCATGTGTCTTCTGCAGCCCGGGGCCTGGTGCCTCTGAGAGCTCCTCTTTCCTGACAACAGAAAGATTCTCAGGTCCTTCTGGGCCTCTTGGCAACAAATTGTATTTGTGACCACAACAAGGCACAAAGCTATCCTGGTTATAGCCTCTCCACAGCCCTGGGAGGGAGATGCCTTCTCCATTGTGGGGATGAGAAACCGAGGACTGGAGAAGTAAAGTGACTTGCCCAGGGCCATTCAGCCTGGACTTACAGAGGAAACTAGAACCCGGGTCCTCAGTCACATCCGGCTCCTCCCACTGGCCGTCGTTTGTAAATGGTCTGTGGACCGCAGAGCGGGGACCCTCCGAGTGGTCTGCCTCGAGGCCAGGGGCTGTGGAGAGGAAGTCCACCCCCATCTGCCCTTCACTTGAAACAGGGCACTTATTTCCTTGTTGACTTCTAGGTAGGATTTCCTTGGGAACCCACAGCTAGAAAGTCTTTACTGCCACTGCACTGCTGCAAATTGTCCTCAGAAGGGACTTGTCACAGGGCCACTTGGTTGCATATCCAACTGCGAATGGTTGTGCGACACAGCAGAACTGACCCTCTGAGGCTCTAGTCGGGGTCCCAGATACCCTGTCCCTGGTCTGTGCACCAGGCTCCCTGCAGGTTGGGTCTAGGACTCCCCACCGGGCCCTGCGGCTCCTTTCTCACATCACCAGCCCTCTCACTGTTCTGTGAGCTTTTCTTTGGCTCTACTGTCTACGACCAACCAAGGCAAAAGAGACAACAACGGTCAGGAAATGACAATGATTCCATGGTCTCCACAAGTTTTGAATCGTTTTCCTACCCTTACTTGCCCAGCAGACATTTCTGGAGCTCTAAGTGTGAGCCTCTGAGGACAGGAAGATACATGAGCATGAGTCCTGTCCTCGGAGAGCTTATGGGAAGACACAGACAGATTCACTAGCTGTGATTCCCATAGATGACATACGGAGTGCAGTGCTGGGGATGCCTAGACCCCAGAGAGGGCAGGAGGGGTGGGTGACTCCTGACGGTGAGAACAGGGCAGATGCTATGGAACACCGCACAGGGTTGGAGAAGCCTGAGCCACTTTGAAGATGGAGGAGGAGATGGCCCAGGGGGAGGGAGGAAGGCATATTCCCATTGGAGAGCCCGGCATGCGGGGGCTCAGGGTGGGACAGCAGAGGGCATGTGTGTGTGCTGAGGGATGGGGCCTGGGCAGGCAGGGGACAGCCGGGATGAGGAGCCCGGGAAGGGGCTGGACCCTTAGGTCCCATTGCTGCCCACTCTTCTCTGCTGTTGCCTCTTAGGCCCTCTCCTGAGGGACCACTTAGGTGATGGGAGGGGCCTCTAGGGGGTTCATAGCTTGGGAGCATGCACACATTTGCTGTGCGGCATGGGACACTTCTTGCATCGTTTTGGCTCTGTTTCCTTATTTGAAAAATAGGCATATGATGCCCACTTTGCTAACTTCCTCAGGCTGTTGAATCAGATATCCAGCAGGATGCATGGCACCTAGTAGGTGCTCAGCAAATGTCTGCCCTGATGGGAACGGCAGGCGGCTCTCACCCGGGAGAGGGGTAGTCACAGTGGTTAGCTGGCAAGAAGGCCTTGAGTCAGAGGAGCCGCGCCTGCCCCTGTGGGTCTGAGGTTGGGATGCCTCTCCCCCGACTCCCCCCTGCAGCTCATGAGTCAGGTTTTCCGGCTCCTGTGATTTCACTGCTCCCTGCCAGCCAAGCTGTTTTGCAGACCCAAGTTGGCAATGAAAGATTCTTCTCGCCTGGCCCTCCGCTGGCCAAACCACGGAAAGTATTTGAAACATGCAGCCCCAGGAATGTGCAAGCTTCCATTCGCCGGGCTTGGCAGGGGCCGGCCATTTCTCAGCCAG
This sequence comes from Corynorhinus townsendii, assembly GCA_026230045.1. Taxonomy (NCBI): domain Eukaryota; kingdom Metazoa; phylum Chordata; class Mammalia; order Chiroptera; family Vespertilionidae; genus Corynorhinus; species Corynorhinus townsendii. The sequence goes on from JAPDVU010000001.1 coordinate 191,287,267, forward strand.
CACTTTTGACTAAAACTTCTGCCGCTCAGGTTTCCCACGAGCTTGTCAGCTCTGTTTCTCAACATCATTTATACCTTTTTTCCTTCCTTCAGAAAATTAACCCTAAAGTAGGCTCTGAATCAGACCGTTCTGGAAGCCGGGCCTTCTCTCTATTAGAAGCTGGCCTGGTCCTGGGAGGGGGACCTGCTCCTATAGGCTTCTTGCGCTCAGGCAGCCTGAGTCAGAGGATTCTCTGCTGAAAGGGATACCCAGGGGTCTTCCAGATCTTCTGCTTCCAGAAAGATCTGGCGAACCCATTCCAGACCCCTGCAACTTTGACTTAAAATTATCCTCCCGATGAAAGAAGGGAGACAGGCTGGAAAGAGCAGGCAGGGACTCTGGATCTCGGCACGCCTCGATGTCAGTTGCACATCTGCTCCCCCTCGGTTCTGTCAGTGAAATGGCAACGATGACCCACCTCCACCTAGTATAATTCCTGCACGCAGTAGGTGCACCGCTGTTTCTTCTCTTCCTATTTCTTGGTCACTGATTCTGCTATCTCATCCCAAAGTTGTCTGGCAAATGAAAGCATGGAGGTCTTTATACATCTCAACACCTTCTGCTCCTGGTGATACCCTTTTTCTCCTCTCAGGTCAACAGTTTAAAGCATGGAGCCAGTATTTACTAAGCATCAGTTCTGTGCGAGGAGCAGAACTAGGCCTCATGGATTGGAAAGGATTTTCTGGTCTGGAGAGGGAGCAGGCACCACGGGGGAAATGGCCGAATGGATACAACGCCCCTGGAGGAGTAGTTACACTGCTGCTGCTCACTCGCCTGTACATAGCCACTCATTCCTGAAATACGCATTTAGTGCAGGAGGAGGGCCTGGCCACCCTCAGCTCTGGGGAAGGTCAGGCCTTTCCACCTGACATCCCAGGTTCTATTTGCTGGGAAGTGAGACATGAAAGGGCGTGCTGTTCCCGCTGCCTAGAACACCCTGTCTTTTGCTACCAGGACTCACAGATGGGGACAGAGGAGCTCAGGGTAGGAGCAGGGGCAGGGTCTCTAGAGAGCCCTTGGGGATGGGGAGGGGCCCAGCAGAGAGGGAGGGGCCCACTGTCCTTTATGCCCTTCACTACCTTAGCCAGGTCCAGCGGTCCCTCCCTCTGAGCGCCCTCAGCACTTAATCACAGACAAGCAGACTGCGTGGACTTGCTTTATCCCCCTGAGCCCGCTGTGAAGTATTAACAGTAAGGGCTTCATCTTACTCTGATTTTCCAAGGGCCTGTCTCAGTGCCTTGGTGTATGTGTCCAATAAATATTACTGAGTAGATAAAGGAATAGATTCCTTAACTTTTCTGTGAGATGGGGGACAGGGCCAAGAGCCCCTGTACTGTCTCCCTTTGCCAGGCTGTCCTCATGCATAGTCAGGGCCCGGGCTGTCCCTGCTCTTCCCCCACCAGAACCCTGGCTCTAGCCAGGGCCCAAGCCTCCGCCTTAGCCCCACACGCATCCTACATAGCAGCCTCGGGCAAGAGTGGCCGCTGGGACATGGCAAGGATGGAGAGCTTCCGCTGGCCTGGTGGACGACTCCTCGGCCTTAATTTATATGAAATGTGACTCCATCACTCAAAGCCTGAGCCTGGCCTTGGTTGGTGCAGGTAATGATGATATAGGCTCATTTATGCAAGATTATCCTTTTATCACATTTCCAGACTCATTTATGAGGCTCATGTTTCCCCCTGAGGGCGTCATCAAGCAAGTTAAGTTGTACTATTTCCCTCCCGCAGCGAACTGGCGGGAGCCTCCCTCGCTGACGGATGAGGCCCGCTGCCTTTGCCAAATAGGGTCGGCGTGATGGATCTTTTACTTGTGAATATTATAGCTGGGAATTAGCATGTTTATTGAGGTAGAATGTGTTTGTTTACATTCCACTACCCATGGCATTACCTCTTATGACCTGACTTATTTAGTTGAGGATAAGCACAAATGATCCGCATTTTGGCACCCACAAAAAATTAATGAACTTCCAGATATAACATTCAGCCTTAAGTAAATACTCCAGTGAGGTGGCTGGGGACGGAGGGGCTGGCAGGACTCTGGGGCTTTTGGGTGGTGAGCCAGTGGGACCACCTGGTACTTTGATCTGACCGGGAAGGGGCAGGAGTAAAGGACGGAGGCTGCGTGGGGGCTGTGGGGTCAGGCTCCCATACAGGGCACAGGGCCAGCACCCAGCTTGTTGAGGGGAGGTGACGTCTGCTGGTGGAGAAGGGAGAAGGGAGGGAAAGGATCGGGACTGTGAGCCCTTTCCCGGGGATTTTCCTAGACTCCCTGGTTGTCTTGATGCCAGTGTGAGAAGGGTGGCCCAAGTTTGCAGCCTAAGGGTAGGGAAGGGGGATGTTTGGCCAAGTTATCACCCGAACCTGATCCTCTCCTAACATGGTCACCTACAGCAGCTTTGAAACCCAGCTTCTCTCTTCACTCCGTTTGCCAGGAGGCAGCACCCTCTGGGGTCCAAACACTGACAAACCCAAATCCTCTTGTTTTAGAAGAATCTCAGATACAGGGAAGTGGGAGGACTTGGTCAGGGTTTTGAGGCAGAAGGAAACCAGAACCCTGTACATATGGAGCACTTAATCCATGAATTAGTGCTTGTCAGTCGTGTTATTTTTCATTCCTGCAGCCCTGGCTTCCTAACAATTGGGAATTGATGGAAGGGATGGAAAGAGACAGAGGGGGAGAGAAACTGATTTCTTCAACGCTCTCCATTCCTCTCCTCTCATTGGGTCCTGAAGCGGAGTTTGGGGCCCTTCCTGTGGAGCCTGCGGAGTTCCCATGGCGGGTGCGGTTGTGGGGGGAGTGGGACAGAGCAAGGTGTCAGACTCGATTTTGGTCCGTTTCAACCACCAGTCTCTCTGGGATCTGGGGAAGCTAAGCAGTTCCAGACCTCAGTCTCTTTATCTGTGAAATGGGGCCAGCCTCCCTGGTAACCTGGGAGGCAGCCGGGTTCATATCCAATTTGTCTCTGAATCACCAGTGCCCAGCATAGTGTTAGGCATGTAAGAGGTGCTCAGTGGTGGTTAGAGGATGGGCGAATAGACTGGACTCTGTAGATCGGGGTTCAGAAAATGTTTTCTGTGAAGGACCAGCAGTGTTGTAAGCCATACAATCTCAACCGAACTGCTGTCCTGCAAAAGCAGCCCTGGACGAGGTGTAAAGAAACGAGTGTGGCTGTGGTCCAGTAAGACTTTGTTTATGTAATCAGGTGGCGGCTGGATTCGGCCACGGCTCTTCATCTCTGTATCATGAAGCCACGGCAGTCTTTGGACTCAGACAGCTGGACTGAAATCCCAGCCCCGCCACGTTTTAGCAGGGTGGCCTTAGACATGTGGCTTACCCTCTCTGAGCCTCCATTTCCTCCTCTGTGAATTGGAGGACTGTGGCTTGTACTGTTTTGGTATTCTCCTCACCAGCCTGTGGGCTGGCTCAGAGAAGGAGCGCAGGCAAGACTTGCAGTCTGTAAGTACAGTGTTGTTATTATGCCCACTTTACAGATTAGAAAACCAAGGTCTAGAGAGACTTAGAGACTTTCCAAAGGTCTTACTCCATTCGGGCTGCTGTAACAAAATACCATAGCCGGTGTGGCTTATAAACAACAGGAATTCATTCTCACAGTGCTGCAGGCTAGAAATTCCAAGATCAAGGTGCAGCAGATTAAGTGCGGGTGAGAGCCCATTTTCTCCTAGACAAGGGAGCTATCTGGGGCCTCTTTCGCAAAGGCACTAATCCCATTTAGGAGGGCTCTGCCCTCATGACCTAATCACCTCCCAAAGGCTCCACCTCTCCAAATACCAACACACTGGGAATTAGGATTTCAACATGTGAATTTGGGGCGGACACAAACATTTAGTCTATAGCAGGCAAACAATCAGTAAGGCACAGAACAGGGATTAAAAGCAGATATTTCAGCAGTGGATCCTTGCATTTCCCCCACTACACCAGAGCTGTCGTAAATAAATCTTCTCCCCAAGCTGCTACCCTGCCGTGGGCACCAGCAAATGAACTGGCCCTGCAGGCACTTGGGAAGGATGTAGGTCAGGGGCCTGATCTCTCAGTGAGAGGGGGCTGCTTCTCATCTCCTTAACTTTTGAGACTTACAGGCTAGGGATATGGGAATCTTGGCTCTGCAGTGAAGATCCAGAGCTTGGGTGATCAGATTGTGGTTGGAGTCAGGGTGGGAGTGAGGTGACATAGCGGCAGGCTGGTGCACGAAGCAGATGGGCAGGCAGTTCTGACCAGTGCAGAGAGCAAGCTTTCAATATTCTATACAGCAGGAAACCCTGAATCGGGCAGGGATAGCATTTGGTAACAAGTAACCAAGACCCAAAAAGCTAAGGCTTAACAAAAACACAAAGCAAAGCAAAGCACACAAAACGAGGTCTATCTTTTTCTCAGGTACCATGAAACCCAGGTGGTCAGGGCTGGGGCAGCAACTCCAAGATGTCATCTAAGGCTCTGGCACCTCCTATCTTCCTCCTCGGTCAAGTGGCTCTGCATTAAAGGTTACCTCCTGGTCACAAGATGGCCACCGGAGTACCAGCCATCACAGCCGCGTTCTATTGGGAGAAAGAAGGAAGGGGGAAGTGTGGAAGGGCTGCCTTCCGGCTGAGTCAGCTCCCTCTTAAAGAAGACTTCTTGGGAGCCCCACCCAAGGACAGGACAACGCTGGCTTTTGTCCCATTGACCAGAATTGGTCATGGGGCCAGCTGTATCGATAAGGGAGATTGGGGAGTGTGGATGCTGTAGTTGGTACATTGCTGTCCCGATCAGGCAAAAAGGAGAATCCTATAGGGTGGGCCAACATCAGTCTCTTAATTTGCCTTTCCCTGATTTGCCAGGTGAATAAACTAAGGGCCAGGGAATGAAGCGAGTTGCCCAAGATTGCACAGGAAGTTAGGAGCACACCTGAGATCAGACCCCGAAATTTCTGACTCTGAGAAGGATGCTTCTTTCACTGTCTATACCTCTTCACTCTGTAGCCATATACCTATTCACAAATGATGTCATTATTATTTATTAAACATGAACTATGTTCCAGGTTCTATGCTAAAGGCTTTGCAGGATTATCCCATTTAATCTGGTACCAACCATTTAAGGTAACATGACTATTATTTCCATTTTACAGAGGCATAAGCTGAGTTAGGTGACTGCTCCAGGTCACAGAGATTGTAAGCGATGGAAGGGCTGGAAACCCAGGTTCCTAACCCAGCCTGTGAGCAATTTAGTGCACGTGATGAAAAGAGCCCACAGACATCCCAGTAGGCTGCTGTGTCAAGATGGGTCTCTTGGTGACCCTGTATTGTCAGGATTGCCTGCAGACCACCCCGGCAGTCAGGCAGCAAGCCTTGTGCACACTGAGGGGGCTCCCGGCCCCCCACCCACCTGGCCAGCCTCCCTTTCCGAGGCTCCTCATTCCAGCCAATTACTCTTAATGGAGTGATATGAAATGTAACTAACTTGGGGAAATATCTGTATACTTTAATTAAATTAGTTCACAATTAGCCATCTGAGTAATGAGGCTAAGGTGTTTATCTCCCTGGGAGCCGGCGGGCCGGGAGAGCCACCGGCAGAGGGGCTTTGTGGGAATAGCGTGGTCCTAGTGACAAACTCTTCAGGGGTGTGGAGACAGGTGCTAGAGGCCCCAAGAGAGGATTTGACCCAAATTTACCATGATTAAATAAATACAGCACCTCGGAGAGGAACTACTAATCTGTGGGACTAAATTTTTAATGGCTACAGCCTGTTTTTCTTATTAAAGAAATATCAGGGCCTTTAATCCAAACACTTCATGGCAAAGGGCTAAAAATTACACGTGCCCACCGTGTGATCCCGAAGTCCCCAAACATAATAAATGCCTGGCTGGGCAGACTGGCCACTGTCCGGCAAGGGGCTCCTTACAGGCCTCCGGCTGGCAGGGTGGGGCCAGGTGAGGTGGGTGAAGCATTTACGCTGGGTGCAGAATTTAAGTGGGCACCGAAATACGCAGCAATCAAATAAGATTTTAGTGCAATATATATATATTTTTATTTTTAAAAATATTTTTTTTATTGATTTCAGAGAGGAAGGGAGGGGGAGAGAGAGACAGAAACAACAATGATAAGAGAGAATAATTGATCGGCTGCCTCCTGTATGCCCCACACCTGGGATTGAGCCTGCAACCTGGGCATGTACCCGGGCTGGAATCAAATCATGACCTCCTGGTTCATAGGTCATTGCTCAACCACTGAGCCATGCCAGCCAGGCTAGTACAATATATTTTTAAAAATCAAAATTAGTGCAAACATGTATGACAAACAAAATTTCAAAACTTTAAATAAAGACAGCGTCAGGAGCAATGCCATACAGCACTGAGCCATGTTGGAGTCCGAGCAAAGGCAAAGTGATCTTGTCTGTAGTTAAAATTTTGATATTTTTTTTCATCATGGATTTTTGGCATTTAAAAAAATTGCATAAAATATTATGTATCTTGATTACTGAGTTTTCTTGGTGCCTCCTTAAACTGTGTTCCCACAGGTGAGTGCCTCACTCTCCTAACCCTCGTTCCGACCCTGCCAGCTGGGTCACCTCATAGAGTTTCTGTCTCCTTTGGTAAAACTGCCCTTGTGTGTGTCCCTCCAGGGCTCAGCTGGGTTCTTAGGGCCTCTAAGGGGCAGACTTATGGTGGTTGAGATGGGGGTGGCACTTGGGACCCTAGACCATTGAAACAGAGAGTGGCCTCATGATTACTCCAACAAGACCCAGAGACAAGAAGCAACTGGCCTGAGGTCGCACAGCAGGTTTGCAGCAGAGCTAGAGCAGAAGCTGGGTTGTTCTGATTCCTTACAAGGCTACTCCTCATCAGGGGGAAAAGAACTTTTCAGATGACCAAGGTGAAAGCCATTGCAGAGCTGCCCTCTGAGCGGGAAGGCGCTAATGAAAGGACCCATGGTGGATGGTGTTGACCGGCTGACCCAGCCCCACACACAGCCCCCTTCTCTCTCCCAATGACTGTGTAGGGTTGGCCATGTGACACAGTCCTGGCCATTAAGACATAGCAGAAGTCGTTGGGTAGGGCTTATGGGAACAGACTCAGTTGATGTCCCTTTATTCCTGTTCTCTTCTCCCTTCATGTCTTGATGTTGCCCTCTGTGCCTAGAGGTGAGCAGCTACCTCATGGGCATTTTGTCCTTGAGAACAAGAATGTGAGGATGGTAGAACAGAAAGAGGAGAGGAACCTGGGACCTGGGGGCTCCTTCAACCCTCTGTCCCAGCCCTGGGCTGCCTATCTCATACCCCTCTTTTTTTTTTTCCACTTAATAAAATGTATATTTTTGTTGATTTCAGAGAGGAAGAGAGAGAGAGGGAGACATAGAAACATCATTGATTGGCTGCCTTTTGCATGCCCCCTATTGGGGATTGAACCTGTAACCTGGGCATATGTCCTGACTGGGAATCAAATCCATGACATCCCGGTTCATAGGTTAATGCTCAACCACTGAGCCATGCCCGCTGGGCTCCCATAACCTTTTCAGTGAGTTAAATTAATGGTGACAAGAACAGCTTTTGGTGAAATTCATTTGATATTCACATTGCTCACTCCCTGCTTCATTCAGGTCTTTGCTCTCTATCACCTGCTCAGGGAAGCCCTCCCTGATTATCCTGTCTAAAAATAGCAGTTCCCATCACTCTCCATTGCTTTTGCCATTCCTTTTATTTTTTTAACTAAGGTCCTCTCAGCCCAGCCTGCACCCTCTCCAATCTGGGACCCCTCAGGGGATGTCTGACTGCTGGTTTAGACCTGATACTGGGGATTGGGCCTAAACCAGCAGTCGGACATCCCTCTCACAATCCGGGACTGTTGGCTCCTAACTGCTCACCTGCCTGCCTGCCTGATTTCCCCTAATGCCTCCTCCCCTGCTAGCCTGATCATCCCTAACTTCTGCCCACTGCCTGCCAGCCTGGTCACACCTTATTGCTCCCCCTGCCAGCCTGGTTGCCCCTAACTTCCCTCCTCCCCCGCTGGTCTGGTTGCCCCTTACTGCCCCCCCTGCCGACCTGGTCACCCCATGCAGCCTGCTGTTCAGTTGTTTGGTCATCCCTTACTAACACCCCTGGTTGCCCCATGCAACCTGTGTTTGGTCATCCATCTGGTTGTTTCAGTCATGACGGCCCCTGGCTTTTTATATATTAGGATGTTTACCTGAGGATATTTTTTTCCATTGATTTTTAGAGAGTGGAAGGAGGGAGGAGGGAAGAGAGAGAATGGGAGAGAAAGAGAGAGAAAAATTGATATGAGAGAAACATTGATTGGTTGCCTTCTGCACATGCCCCTCCCAGGGCCGAGGAACCTACAACCAAGGTCCATGCCCTTGACCGGGAATTGAACCTGAACCCTTCGGTCCACAGGCCAATGCTCTAACCATTGAGCAACCAGGCAGGGCTCCCATTCCCTTTTTAATGGCCCTTGTCAATCACGGTGTGACATTATGTTATGTAATTATTTGTTACTTGCTTCTCCGTTGGGCTTAGTTCCATGTGGGCAGGGCTCTTCTCTTGTTTCATGGTTGTATCCCCAGTGCCTAGGACAGTGGTTGGCATGTAGCAGGTCCTCAATAAATACTGTGAATGATTGGACACACTCTGAACCAGTGGGCCCTGAGCCTTTGCTCCTGCCTCTGAGACCTGCCAGCTTTCTCTGATAGCAAGTTAACTTGGTCCCAATAATTAGGACTTCTGTTTCCTCTCTGGCTCAGCCTCTCAGTACCCAATTGTGAATTCCCATTATTGATCCCTTTGCTCCCTGAAATGATACCACCAGACACTCCAGGTCCCAACCTGCTTGCCCAGCCCTGTCAGCCCTGTCACCAGACATCCACTCCCATCCTATGCCCAGTGATGGCTGACCCTCCACTGGGGACATCCTTCCCTATCCTTCTTCCTCCTCATTCTTGAGGTCATTGTTCTGGTGGGATCCCAGGTGTTATGACACCGTGTGAAAAATCCCTGGCTCTCCCATTGACAATACATCAAGAGCCATTACCTCCTGGTTCTGATTTCCAATATGGAGCCTGCCTCTGAGAAAACAAAATGAATGGGTTTGGTGCACCAGACTCCATTAACTGGCTGCCCGAACTAATCAACAGCAGGAACGCAAGGAAATAGCTGGAGCAAATTGAGAAGCCAGATTATGTGGGTCTCTTGACTAAGATTGGAAGAATAATTGCTTGAGGGTTCCATTTAACAGGCTCTGTTTACTAACCCCTGCTCTGTTTTGATATTTCTGCCCCAGTTACTGGGGATTTGGCGACACTAAGATACATAATTTTGATGTTTGGGTAGAGCTCCTCTACCTGAATCCTTCACTTTATAGATGGAGAAGGTCAGGTCCAGAGCAGGAAAGGAGGCTCCCCAAGCCCCCCAGGGATTAGAGGTTCCCACTCAGTGTGCTTCTACTTCCGAGAAAACCAGCGAGGGGTTCAAGGAGCCTTCAAGGGCGCGTTATTCAGACACGGACACTAGCACATCCTGAAGGGGCCCGAAGAGCCGGATCTCCTCGGCAATGAAGGAAATACTTGGACAAATATGATGGGAGGGGCACATGTCACTGTCTCCAAGTACCTGAGTCTTCCTTGCAGGGTAAGAAGAGTACCCCCTCTGCTAAGAACCCATCTTTCCCTGGAGTTACTGAGAATGCCCTGGAGCTGGAGTATCACCGTGTGGGAGGGACAGAGAAGCACCGTGTGGGAGGGACAGTGTGCGGACCTTCCATGAGGCCTGGAGAGGGACGGAGGGCCCAGTTTTCGGGCAGCTGGGGCTAGAGTCTGGGTGTCTGGAGTCCCCGGTCCGGGAGCGGTTCCCTCCTCCACACTGCCCAGTCCCGCTTGCAGAACCAGGATGTTGGTCTGGGAGCCAGCGAGGGTAGACCCAGATGGCGGGCAGTCCCTGCAGGTGTCCTTCGGTTCCCCTGGAGGAATGGGTGCGCAGGGCACGGGAGAGACAGTGAGTGAGCTGGGGAACAGAAGAGGCAGGAAGAATCATGCTCTGTGGTCAGGGACGCTTCTCAGGCAGGCGGGGGCCTCTGGGCCTGAAGGAGGAGCAGAACGCAGTGGGCACAGGTCTCATTTTGTCTCGTCTGTATCAGGACACAGAGGTGCACGCGTGACCAGGGTGCCTGAGACGTGCTCAGAGGAAAGTCACTCATTCTACAACTTTTTTTTTTTTTTGGTGTGTGTGTGTGGGTTTATTATGGGCCGCATTCCTTACATAGCCCATTGGTTTTAATCCTCACCACAACCCAGGAAGGAGGCGGGAGTTTCACTTCCATTGGGCAGTTAGGGAAAGAGGTGCAGAGCCGTTAGCTTGCCCAGGTTCACACAGGAAGTTTAGAGAAAGGCTTGAATCCAGGAGTTGATGTTTCCTTTCACCACAGGATACAAAATTACTGATGCCTGGAGTCCTAAGAATGGAGTGTCATGGATAGGTTTGTGGGTGGGCTCACAGGCATGGGGGTTCAGGGTACCAAAGATACCCTGGGCCCCCATCACAGCTGAACCCTGGCTCCCTTGTTCATGTGAAAGCCCTTCCAGTAGTCAAAGCCTCCTGACCCTCCAATCCTCCATGCACTGGTTCTTTCAACAAGCATGCTCGCACCTTCAATTCTGTCGGGTGCTGTCGTAGATTTGGGGGGTATAAAAGTGAATTCCCTCAGAATTGTCCACCAGGGACTAGATCTGTCCCTGTTTCCTTCTATAGCTCAAGCATTACTTATGTCAAACGACCACGTTACCCCGGCCGGCCGTCTTGGCCACACATCCCAGTGTCCTCCGTGGGTCTGGCACCACCACCATCTTTACCCCATGCTTGCACTGCTACCATCTGAGTGGGCATTAGTTCTTTTAGCAGCTCTACCTCATCTTTAGTGAGGAGTCAGTTTATGGATGATTAAAACCCTAGGGAATTTAACAAGATCCCTAGGGATTTTAGCGTGGCGGGCAGTCGAGCCAAGTATCCTCCATCCTATGCTCAGCCAACTGACTTTTGAATTTAAATGGGAAGCTTTACTTTTTTTTCTCTCTCTGCTAAATTCCACCTTATTTCAGCCAGCCTATTTTTTTTTTTTTTGTAGGCTATTAGATACTTTCCCACTGTATATTTCATCACTCAAGTGCTTCTGTGAAGCCTGGGATTCTCAGCAAGTCTGCTTTGAGAATCTTTGTTCAAGGCAGTAAAATGCAGAACAGAACAGAGATGAGGCTGGGCCCTACAACATCTCACCAGTGATCTTCCAATCAATTGTCCTATATTCCTTGTGTGGGGTGGATGTGAGCCTGTGTATGTAAACTTGCTTCTTGCCCCATCTCTCCCACATGACTAACATGACTTACAAATTGCTTTGCAAAATCAAAATACATTATGTCCCCAGTATCCCATCAGAGGGAAAACCAGGTGAATCTGGCGTGACTTTTCTTAGTGAATCTCCACTGATTCCCAGGAGTCACCATTTTTTTTTTCTAACTGCTTATAAACTAGGAGAATACTATCAGTTGCGAAAGGAAGTTCTGCAAAGGGAGGCAACAACTTTGCAGGTCGAGGATGACACAATTGCATGGCAGTAGGAGACCCAGCCCCCCCTTCCTCCAGCAGACATGGAAGAAAGCAGCAAAGCTAGTCGCTTTCAGGTAGGATGCTAGGACCCAGGCCACAAGAGGCTTTCCATGAGAGTACGATTTAAAAATCGAACCTAGAAAAGATAGTAGACACAGAATGAGCTGGAACATTTGATCTCACCTTGGGATCTGAGCCATGGGAGAGGATGGCCCACCAGTATTGCTAAGGAAGTTTGCAGTCCTGTACTTGAGGCAGGTTATACACAAGAAGACATAGCACCATACTGGTTCTTCTGGAGCTAAAGAAACCAGAGGAAACATGACAGCAGCTGGAGCTGGGGGGCCAAAGCACTGAAAAGGGCTTTTTTTTTTTTTTTTTTTTTTTTTAATATAGATGTGCCTACTCAAGCCCTGGTCAATTGCTGCGTAGGCATGGTGCCTACAAATCTCACCGCAGGCACCAGTGGCAGCATTTGCAATTGACAGAAGTTGGGATTTCCAAAACATGCCACCTGGTGGCTGCTTATTGTAATCACAGGACAATGTTAAGGATAAGGATTGGTGAGTATAACAATGCACAGGATAAATCATTCCATTTGCAAGAGAGTATGCCAACTTTAGTGTTTGTAAGTCACAGTAGCCATTAACAATTCCTGGTGGTGAGAGGACCAAAGAAACAAAGAAAAAACGACCAATGCAAAGAAATTTAATAGCAGTATTTGTGTGTTGGGGGTGGGTCGAGGGGCTTGTCCAGACAAGATAGAAGACAAGGGGGAGAAGTTTAGAAGGAAATGGAAATGAATCAGCTTAGTGATACTGGAGGAGTTTCTGACCTCTGTCTCAGCGGACCCTGCCGCTCTAAGGGGTCTCTCTCACTTTGCCGTTTAAGTTACTTCAGGAGGCCTGCATTGCAGATGGAGGTGCTTGGACCATCAGCAGGAGCTTTCTCACCATTGTATCAAGCTATCCAGGGTTTGGCCCCTGAGTTCTGTGACAGGCTTGGGGTCTTGGGAAAGATATCTTCCTACCTAATGCATTCTTTTCTTTGTTTAAAAAAAGTATTTTTATTGAGTTCAGAGAGGAAGGGAGAGGGAGAGAGAGAAACAACAATGATGAGAGAGAATCATTGATTGGCTGCCTCCTGCATGACCCTTACTGGGGACTGAGCCCCAAACCTGGGCATGTATCCTGACCGAGAATCAAACTGTGACCTCCTGGTTCATGGTCTATGCTCAAACACTGAGCCACACTGGCCAGGCTCACTGTTTTCTTTTTCTTTAATTTGTAACTGTGGTAAAATAGATATAACAAGATTTCCCACCTTAACCATCCTATATAATAAAAGGCTAATATGCAAATTGTCCTCTTGACCGGGAGTTCGACTGGGAGTTCGACCAGGGGGGAAGGCCAGCCGGCCAACATTATGTGGCCCCTCCCCCTGCCTGGCCCCGCCCACAATTGGTCCCCCCCACCCTCCCAATCGGGGCCCACCTGTGCACAAATTCATGCACCGAGCCTCTAGTTTACAAGTATAAACTCAGTAGTATAAAATACATTCACATTGTTCTGCAACCATCACCACCGTCCATCTCTAGATCCTTTTCATCTTCTCAAACTGAAATCTGGTACCTATGAAACCCTAACTCCTCATCCTCTCCTTCTCCTAGATCCTGACAGCCACCACTCTGTTTTCTATCTCTGTGAATTTGCTTCCTGTAAGTGGAATGAGACTATGTATCTTTTATGTGATTGGCTTATTTCATTTAGCATACTGTCTTCCAGGTTCAACCATACTGCAACATATGCCATGATTTCCTTCCCTTTTAAGGCTGAATTATATTTCATTGTATGTACATACCACATTTTTTTTTATCCATTTATCCCTTGATGGACACTATGGTGGCTTCCACCTCTTGTCTGCTGTGAGTAATGCTTCTGTGAATACAAGTGTAAAATATCTGTTCACATTCCTGCTTTCACTCCTCTTAGGTATGCACCCAGAAGTGAAATTGCTGGGTCAGATGGTGTCTGTTTTACATTGCTTGAGGACCCACCATACTGTTCCCATAGCGTCCTCATGCATTCTTGTGGGGAAACGTATCCCTACTTAAGCCAAACACAAAGTCCTCCAAGGAATAAGAATAGGAGCATTCCTGAGGTGGAACTCCATCTCCAGGTGGAAAGAAAGGGCTGGCATTATTCCAAGTTCACCTCTTGCTTCTCTTCTTCCTGACCCCCACCCTGCACATAAATAGCACCTGTATATTTAAGCCAAATTTCAAATCATTCAGGGCCGAAGCAGAAGAGAACTCCGACTTCCTTGGCAGGGTTGGAGGACACAGTAAGGCCCAGGTAGGGAGGTGGGGAGCTCTGCTCCATGTGAGCTAATCCTCTTCACCCAGCGGGGATTGACAGCCCATATGGAGGACTCGTCAGATACACAAGGAGAATCAAGCCTACATGTTGAAGGAGAGACCCACAAAACCATTATCTCCTCTATCCTCACAGCCCTGCCTTGTTGGAGGGAGGGCAGCTCCTGTAACAGCAAAAAGGGTAATGGAACCCATTCCTGCCTTTACTTGATGCCACCTGCAGGGGTGAACCTGGCACAGAGGAAAGTGCAGCTTTGGGATCACAGAGACCTGGGTTTAAGTCCCTCCTCTGCTCCTTCCTGGCCATATGACCTTGGACATGTTCTGCGATTCCTTGGAGATTCATTTCATAGTCCACAGAGGCCAGCGATGCTCATGTTGACGTTTTTACTGTTGTGATGGAAGATGTACCGAGCCCAGCACAGCACCCAGAATGGAGGGGTTCCATGGATGCTCCCTTTCTTTCTTCCTGTCGAGTCCTTTCTCGTCACCGATTTGGATTGTTTTCGTCTTCACAGGCGGCCAGGGCCAGTCTTCGGGGGCTGCTCTCACCAGCAGTGGCTCCCCACCTTGGTTGTTTCCATTTTGATCCTTGGACCTTGAAAAGCTCAGACACACCTTTTCCAGGCCTCCTAATTCAATGGCTGACTGGGGAGCAGGCATGAAACTACCCCCTATTGCATCTTATTTCAAGCCAAGTGTCTCCTCTGGCCACGCACTCTGTGTGAGGGGAGGTTGGCCAGCCCAGGTGAGCTCCACCAGCCCAGCCCCTGACTTGCCTGGCTTTTGTTAGATTGTGTTACAACCTTAACGTTACTTAACTGAAGAGGACTTTGGGGTGTGCGTGCGTGCGTGCGTGCATTTGTGTGTGTGTGTGTGTCTGTGTGTTAATAGCAATTTGTGATAGATGCCTTTGGCGCCCACACATTCAATAACACCCACACTCACAAAAAAAGAAGGGGGGAGGGGCGTCGTTTTTATGGGAGATAACATAACTGCTTGCAATTTGGCTATTCATTGTATCTTTGGCATTTTATGTACTGCATTAGCGGAGGCAATTTCATGCATATGGATATAATGCATTAAGTGGAGGCATTTAAATATAGTGAAACTAATTTTATGATGATTAGTTGAAGGAAAACATTGCATTCGTATCATCTATATAGAAGCCAATTTGCATGAAAATGCCCAAAGTTGCTATGCCAACATTTTCTGTGCTGCTGGTCGGGGTCGTCTCCGAGTCAAGACTTTGTATTAAAAATCGGTCTCCAGTGCCCATGTCTTTTAATTCATTGCAAGCTGTAGGCCATTTGCTCACAAAGCGCTCGCAGTAAAACAAATGAATAGCTAAAATACTCATTTGCATGATTCCCATTTGAAAACGATTCCCCTGAAATTAAAAAAGCGTGTTACTCGGTTGTGAAGATGGATGGGCCAGGGAGGCAGGCAATTAATATTTTCGGCGTTCTCTTTAAAGCCCTCCCAAGACTGAGAACAGCACATGCCAGACAAATTGGGCCCCACAACAGTTTCAGGGCCTCGGCGGCAGCAGCTTGCTTCCACTGTCTCCCCTTTATTGTCTCACTTACATTATGCAGTAATTAAAACTATTTACCATTCCTACTTATCCGCCATCTGCTCCCACGGAAGGTTCCTCTTCTTTAGAAAGCCGCCTTAAAGAGCAGCAAGCAGAGGGCAGGCTTGGCACTGCCTGCAGAAAGGGGTCTCAGGGCTCTCTCCCCTCCCCCTGCCATGTTACCGTCCTCCGTGAAGGGACGACGGCATGATGGGCGAGGTCAGGTGTGGCACCTGGGCTTCTGAGCAGGTTGGTTGTGTGCAGGTGGGAGTGTTGAGTTCGGCTTCCTTCATCTTTGGGCGGGAGACTTGGCTTCGATGTGGGGTGATCCGTATGTGCAGGGGGAGCCTGGGTCTGCATCCTCTCACAAATAATGATCGATAAGGGTCTGGGGCTTTGGCCCTGCAGCTGGGGCCTGGGGCACAGCCGCCGACTACCGCTGTCCAAGTTGTTCACTGCTCCAGGGAGGCCAGCCCAGGGTCTGTGAAGGCTGGATTCCACCGGCCACCCACGTGACAGTCTGAGGTCCCAGGGGGCTGTGTCCGCCCCGAGAGGGTGCCTTCTAATTCACACAAAGGCGCCCTAGGGCCCAGCGCCGGCCTTGTCAGAGAAGCCATTTTGAAAGCAAGCAAGTTGCTGCCTCTTTTCTGTGGCATCCGATGCCCCCCAGGCTGGTCCAACCGTGGGGCCTGGTGTCGAACAGGCTTAGCATTTGTTTGTAGAGGCCGAGCGAGGACACCTAAAGAGCCACCTCCTCGGGGCACATGTCCACTTCCTGTTGGGTACACCTGCCCTGCCAGCACACACTCCAGTGGGAGAAACCAAATGTGGCAGGAAACGGGGACAGAGAAGAATCCCTCACTGGCCTCGAGGGTAGACCTGGAGCCTGTAGACTCGTAGCCGATGGCAGACTCGTGGTCGAGGGCATGCTCTGGGTAACAGGCCCTGCATGGAGCATTGCTCTCTGCTGCTTCTTCTCAGAGCCCGCCTGGTGCTGGGCACACAGCAGGTTCCCCAAAGGACTGGTTGAATTCAGTTGGCAGTGAAGCTTTTAGTCTTTGGCATCACTACCCATTCCTGCAGCCTCTTTTGAAGCTTCACCCAGAAGCTCTCAGCGCACGCCTCACCTTCCACTTTCATGGTTCTTCTCTGGTACTTGGCCAGAGGGGTTGGATTTTCCTGGAACGGAGCCTGGCTACGACTGTTCTGATTCCGCTGTCAGACAACGCTCTGGTTTGAAATTCACCTTTTCCTTGGTGGAACCCAAACCAACATCTTCCGTCAAGCATCATCACTTCATTATAAATGGCCAGCCTCCTGTCTGGTCCGCCCAATGCGAGGCGGCTCCATTTCTCACCGGAGGCGTCCAGGCCTTGCACGGCAGCGTGCTGCCTCTGCCCCAGGCCTGGAACACGCCTTCCCTGCCTTGTAACCTCACCTCTGCATCTCCGCCCTCATGAAAGGTGGGCCCTTGCTTGCCCAGGTCCACAGAGACAGCCCCCAGCCTCAGCTGTGTGGTTCTGAGTTGGTGCTTGGCGTAGTTGTCACACCTGCCACCTCCAGGTGGCTCTGGAACACTCTGGCATTGGGCAGGCCAGACAGGAGGCTGGCCATTTACAAAGAAGTGATGGTGCTTTACCGAAGATGGTGGTTTGGGCTCCACGAGGAAAAGGTGAATTTCAAACCAGAGGGCTGTCTTACAATGGTGTGGACTGTCTCTGGAGTTAGTGAGTCCCACATCATCAACACTCAAAATGAGATGGCAGGTGGGAGTCACACATCAGAATCTCCACCCCCAACACAAAGGCCCCTCTGGGCCCCGAGAGCTCCCCTGCTGTCTAGACTAACCAGAAGTCATTCTCACTGACAGGACAGAGAAGGAACATTCATGGACAGTGTGACTTATCTCATTAAAATAAATAAAGGCTTATGTGGGGAAAAGCAAGACTTAACCTAGAGGACAGTTCTCTCTAAGGCTTGGCTACAGTCAGGAAGGGAGGAAAGGGTGCATTCTGAGGCCTCTTAAATGCTGTCACATCAGCAGCTGCTTATGCCACCAGCAGTAAATGTGCTTCCTACCCAAACCTCAGCCACCATCTCCCTGGGCTCTGACGGACTGGCGGGGGGTGCCAGAGGTAGCCAGTGTGCTAGAAAGGGTACTGCCCTTGTGGTCCATAGCTCTGGGTAAGAATCTCCCCTCTGTGCCCGGCTGGTGTGGTTCAGTGGTTGAGTGTCGACCTATGAACCAGGAGGTCATCATTCGATTCCCGGTTAGGGCACATGCCCGGGTTGCAGGCACCATCCCCTGTGTGGGGTGTGTAGGAGGCAGCCGATCAGTGATTCTCTCTCATCATTGATGTTCCTCTCTCTCTCCCCCTCTTCCTTCCTTTCTGAAAGAAAAAAAAAATCTCCCCTTTGTCCTCATCCATCTGACCCTATGGCAATCATCAAAACTCCCTGCTAGTCTCATTTTTCTCATCCATTGAATGGGGTCTCATGTCTGACTGTCTTGGACAGGTAGTGTTGAGTCCATTAATTAATAAAACATTGTATCTCAGTGCCCAGTCTGTATCCCCAGAGCAGGTGTGGGGCCTCCGGGAGCAGAAGGAAGCATCTTTGTGCAAAGGAGAAGCTGTGCGGGCGCAAGCATTTGAGATGGCAGTTTTTCTTGCTTGTACTGGAGCATAGTCCAGTTCTGCTACTCAGGGTCAGATGGTTGAAAAACTGGACTTTGCCCTGGCTGGTTTGGCTCAGTGGATAGAGCGTCGACCTGTGGACTAAAGGGCCCCAGGTTCGATTCCTGTCAAGGGCACATGCCCAGGTTCTGGGCTCGATCCCCAGTAGGGGGTGTGCAGGAGGCAGCCAATCAATGATTCTCTCTCATCATTGATGTTTCTCTCCCTCTCCCTCTCCCTTCCTCTCTGAAATCAATAAAAATATATTAAAAAATAAAAACTGGACCTGGCCTTGCTGAGGAAGGGCGATCTGATTATACCTGTATCTAACATTGCTGAGCCCTCACACTGCACCAGGCCTGTGCTAGGCCCTTCACCCGAGTACCCCCGCTCCAATTCCTATGGTCCTCATTCTATTGGTGGCAAAAGTGGGACTCAGAGGATCAGAGTCCCAGAGTTCAGTGCTCTTCCTAATGCTGTGTGACCTCGGGCAGGTCACTTGCCCTCTCTGAGCCTCCATCTCCCCATTTCCACCCTACATCTGCTACAATTTTCCATCCCATACTGCCTATCAAACCCTCTGCTGGCTGCTAAGCTGTATCTGCTGCAGATCATCCTAAGTATTATTGTGAAGCTTTGTTAGTAAGATGTGAGAGAGGGAAGCATTGCTACTCTTGGAAGAAGAAAGTCATCAGCAAAGTAAACTGGGAAGCAGGAATCTGGAAGGGAGGGGTAAGATGCAAAATAAACCCCACAGAAAACTTCACCCACTTCGAATTCAGAGGGATTGGTCAGAGGAAAAGAAGGGGTGAATGTCAGCTCCCCACTTAGTAACCACCACTAAATATCAATACTGGACCAAAATAGAACTTCATGTAGGAAACGATCTTGCTTCACAGCCCCGGAAAAAAAAATAAAAAATTTAACATAGAGAAGCCATTTAAAGCAGAAAAAATATTTGTATGTAAAAGGAAATATTTTAGGTAGGAGTTGAATACCAAATGATTTTGGGTCTCTGTGGGGAGTAATGAGGCATAGCAAACACACAATTCTATATGCATGTAATATTATCATCGCACGCCTCAAAAAGCTTTTAAATCACAGAAATGCAGTTAGGGACCATTGTACAAAATAAACATCCCACTTGGTGTCTTGCCTGCCCTAAGTTCCTTGATCTAGAGCGGCACTGCCAGATTTTTACAGCCCCATAAATTAACGTGGTGCTGATTTGATTGAGCTAAATTAATAAGACTTGTGCTTTGTTGCAAAATAACTATTACAGTATGTTGTGGGGATGCACTGCCGATGAGGAAATTGCTGCCTTTAACAATCCCACTGAAGTTTCATGGAGGATTTCAAAACCGATTTTAATTAAAACAAAAGCCGATGTGTGGCAATAATGTGGGTGTTAAGGAGAGAAAATGCAAAATGTCTTTTTAAATCCATTTTAATATGTCTTAAGGACTGGATGATCGATGTGGATGAGCCAGTGGCTGACACGGTGCTGGGTTGCTGCCTGTGCTCCCGTTTCCTCGACGTTGGCACGTCAGGCCCACCTGGCAGTCCTCTGCCCAGACTCCACTTCCGGGCCAGGTCATCTCCCAAGTTGGGGCTCCAGAGGCACGACCTCCTTTTTAGTTGCTTTCTCAGTCCTGGAGACTGTGGCTGAAGCCGAGCCCTGTTCCCCTGGCCATTCGAGATAGGGCCACAGCCCCCAGGCCTGGCTCCAGACTCAAAGACCAGGCTCCCCACCAGCTTCCCGGGTGCCTGTGACCAGCTCCCTGGCCGCTGCCAGGGCCCAAGGCAGCCTCGGGGAACCCTGAGGGGCTGGGGTTTTAAATAAGAAGCAGCTGGAGTGTGATAGCAAGAGGACAGGCTAGTGCCTGAGGGACCTGGGGGAGAGCAGCCAGGCCAGGGCACCTGCAGATAGGGCTGCGGAGAACAGGACCAGCAGCCAGGGCCAGCCCAGGAGGCTGGAAACTGGAGCTGCTGGGGCCTGGGGACCAGAGGAGGCCCTGAATCCAGGCAGGGAGACACAGGGCGTTTTCGGGCCTTGGGGTAGGAGGTGAGTTTGGTTGGTCCACCTGTGAGACCCACCCTAAGTCTCAGCCTCCCATGACCTGGGTTTCCTCAGCTGTGAAATGGGAATAATGGTAGAACTTACCACTGTGAGGAGTGAATGAGGTTGGTTTCTTGTACACAAATGCCTCAGAGTGTTAGTTACTGATAGAGATAAAACCAGCAACAACACTAGCTGTCTTTTTACTTGTCATGTTTTAAAGCAGAGATACTGTGATTAGCCTTTGAGGTCCTGTTGTATGTAAACATAACTAACATGAAGAACAGGTACCGGCATTTTGAAGCCCTGCGATGTCCCGGGTGCTGTTCTGAGCGACTTGTTGGCATGCGCTGTCCCATCAGTCCTCACAGCTGCCGGCGAGGCTCAGAGGTGAAAGGCAGCGTCCACACCACACAGTGTCTGTGAGAAGGGCGGGGCAGGATTTGAGCTAAACCTGCGTGACCCCAAGATCCCGCTGGGAACCACTAGGCTAGTGGCTTTCAACCTTCTTCGAAAAAAAGTACATATTCCACATGACTCAGTGTATGCACACACACCCTCTTATAAATAAGGTAGGAGCTTATCAAAACAATACCCTTATTACTAATGATGCATGTAATGTTTTTATTCTACGTCCTTTGTAGAAGAAACTGTCCATGACTCACTAAACTCTTTGCATCCCATTCCTGTGACTCAGCCCTCACTCTGGAAAGTGCCTCAGGCTCCCCACACCTGCGGGGACTTTCTCATGTGACCTCACTGACCATCCCGCCTGCCCCAGGAGGTGGCTGATGGCTACAGATGAGGACCTGAGACTCAGGAAGGAGTGCTTTGGCCCCAGCCCTGACCATACTGCTGTGACTGCGCAGTGTCTCCCTGTCCCTCGGCCCCTCCCCTGTGCTCTATGCTCCATTAGGAAAAGTACCACGTCTGCCCGTTCCATCCCAGCGCCCACCCAGTGCCTGGCATGGAGCAGCCGCTAATAACTGTTAGTTGAACAAATGAATTAGTGGTGGGGTCCGTGCATTCTTTCAGGAACTCAGCCTCCACCACCCACCAGGCTCCATTCCATTTCCAGCTTCTCTCAGGTGCCCATCCTCCCTCCATCAGGGGTGACCTTCAGGGGTGTCCCCCAAAGGCAGGGCTGGCTTGGCCTTGAAGGTATCCACCAGGCCAAAGGTTATAACTGAGAGGACTAGAAAGACTTTAGGGAGAGAGGAAGCAATAGGCCATCTCAAGGACTCCTGCAGGGAGATCCTACAGCCCCCACCATGGGAGCCTGGGACAAAGCTGTGAGCATTCAGAGGAAGCAGAAGGTGAAGTTCCTGGAAGAGCAGAGAGAGTAGTCGAACTGGATCATCTCTAGGAGCCCGTGGGGAGGTGGGGTCAGGTCCACATCCTTATAGGATGGAGACTGAAGTATCTTCATTGGTTCCTGGGGAGACAATTATAAGGCAGAAGCAGCCAATGCCAGAGTTGGCCTTTAAACACAGGAGGAACTTGGTTTGCCAGCCAACTCCACTGGCCCACCCAGAACTTGAGACTGAGCGGTGGGTTCCTAAGTCTTAGTGAGGGGGTCCGAGGATCCAGACACCTAAGTCTGGTGGGGACCCCTGGGAGAGAGGCTAGAGGGGATAGTGGAGCTCTGGAGGCCAGCTTGGATAGGTCCCGAGTGCTGGGAGCCAGCGAAGGGCTGGGAGCTGTGGGGACAGAGCATCAGAGCTGTGTCTCAGAAGACCCTGGGAGGAAGACAGTGAGGAGAATGGACTGGAAGGCCCAAATGCACAGAACCTGAATGGTCAGAATAACTTAAAGTAGTGTTGGACTGGGAATGCTTTTAAGGTACCTGGCAAAGGTGAACACAGAAGATTTCATTCCAGACCACAAAGAATCACCAAAAGTAATTTTCCAAGGAAAATCAACTCAGACAAAAACTAATGAAGTACACAAGGAAGCAACACTCTGGAAACAAGGACCTGAAGAATCAGCAGAAACAGATTTGCAAGATTTCAGATACAGAAATTATTTAGATACAGACTAGAAAACAGTGATCCTTATTATTTGAAAGGAGCAAAAAGACAAAGTTGATAATGTCTGCAAGGAAGAGGAAAATATTTAAAAAGAGAAAGAGAGAGGCTTTAAGGATTCTAAAAGGAAGGAAATACTACATTTAGAAATGAAAAACAAAACTGAAATAAACACTCAACAGATATGTATAACAGCATATTAGACATAGCTAAGGGGAAAATCAGTGAACTAAGATGAACGTAGCCAAGAGAGAAACGGAGATGACGAATATAAAAGAGAAGTCAAGAGATATGGGAGATAAAGTTAAAATATGTAATATACATCAAATCAGATTTCCAGAAGGAGAAGAGTAAGAGAATGGGGCAGAGGCAATAATTCAGGAAATAATGGCTAAGAATTTCCAGGCCTGACGAAAGATATTGGTCCATAGTTTTAAGAAGCCTTAAGAGGTTAAATAACTTAATTTCACATGTCAATTAATTAGAGTGAAACTGGAGAACACCAAGGACAAAGAAAAGACTTTTCAAGCTGCCAGAGAAGGGGAAAGCAGGTTACAGTCATATAGTTTGTATGATTTGTTTCACAATTGAGAAAAAATTGGACACTTTGAGTTGTAGATCCTATTCCATCATGTGGTGTTCATGAATTCTTTTTTTTTAAGTTTTTATTTGTTGATTTTAGAGAGAGAGAAAGGGAGAGAGGGAGAGAGAGACAGAAAGAAAAATATCAATTTGCTCCACTTATTTATGCATTCAATGGTTGATTCTTATATGTGTCCTGACCGGGGATTGAACCCACAACCTTGGTGTGTTGGAACGACTCTCTAACCTAATGAACTACCGGACTAAGCCACAAACTCTGATATTGCTCCTGCCAATGATGGAAACTAATTCCCCTCCCCTTGAATGTGGACTGGGCTTAGTGACATGTTTCTTACAAATAGAATAAAGTAGAAACAATGATGTGTGACTTCAGAGGCCAGGCCAGAAACGGCATTGTAACTTCCCAATCAATTTCTCTTAAATCTGTTGATCTTGAGGAAGAGGAGGACTCTCAATCAGCCTGTGGAGAGGCTCACGTGATGAGGAACTTAGGCCTCCAGCCCGCCAAGACTTAGCTGACTGCATCTCCTGCCAGCGTCCTGATTGCAGCCACACAGGAGACCCTGAACCTGAACCACTCAGCCGAACTGCTCCCATATTCATGTCCCACAGAACCTATGGGTCAATGAATGGTTGTTTTAAACTGTTGATGTTGGGATAATTTGTTACACAGCGAGAGCTAACTAATACATATCACTAATTTGCTGTGTGTCCAGGTGGCATTTCTTCTCTAGGCTGCAGTTTTCTCATCTGCATAGTGGAGAAGTTGAACTAGATTTTTTAAAAAAAATATGTTTTTTATTAACGTCAGAAAGGAAGGGAGAGGAAGAGACAGACAGAAACATCAATGATGAGAGAGAATCATTGATCGGCTGCCTTCTGCATGCCCCACACTGTCGGAAACCAATCATTGTCCCACTAGCAGAAAGGTGTGGACAACGAACCTGGAAAGCTGATTAACCTTGGAAGCTCTGAAAGGTCAGAGCTAATCACTCACTGTTCAGTTGAGACATTGGTAGTTGAAGCAGCCTCCAACTGTTAGTCTCATGTAAATTCCTGCTGATTGGCTATTATTGGAATTGCCTGCCTAAAGGCTATGGGTGTATCCCATAGTCTTAATAAAAGGGATAGCAAGGCCAGAGCGGGGTGTAGTCCTCTCTTGGGCTTCCACCTGGCCCCCATTTCCCAAATTAATATTTTTCTAGTCTCTTTCATTTGTGTGCAGCCTCCTTCAGAACCCGAACCCTGAACCACGCGGGACTTGAAAGGGGATGAGCCCACACTGGGGATTGAGCCTACAGCCTGGGCATGTGCCCTGACTGGGAATTGAACCATGACCTCCTGGTTCATAGGTCGACGCTCAACCATTGAGCCACACTGGCTGGGCTGGACTAGAACTTGAATGGCAAATATATGTTATCTTGTCATAGAAATGCCAATCAGTTGGTACATTGAGAAGGATTCTGAGACTGCACCTAAGTTCAGGGTGACAAAGTAATTTATTGGAGGGGAGCAGGAGAAATACAGCGTAGTCATCATGTTTATTCTGCCCAGACTAAAGGGTCACTAATCTATGGAGGGAGAAGCATTTCAATCCCCCCTTACAAGATGTAACTCCTCTGGAAGACCAAGCTCCTTAGCACAGCAGTGACAAAAGCAGCCAGCCTCCTCCTCACACAGGTGCTGTGTCCTCCCGAGTCCTCATGTCTGAACTCACTTCATGGAAACGCATTGGTCCTGGGTCTGGAGATGAACCTGGGTTCAGATCTTGTCTGTCACTTAATAGCTGTGTGACCTTCAGCAACTTACTTCATCTCTCTAGACCTCAGCTTCCTCACCTATAAAATTGAGATTTTTCTAAGGAATGAATGGAACTCCATGGCAACTAGTCACTCAGTTCATCAGAAATCATTGGCTCAAACGCCACAAGCCCATTCCTGAGCTAGTGGTGTTTTGAAGGCTATAGAGGCGTAGCCCAGAGTCCCTGCCCCCAAGGAACCTGCTATCTGTTTGAGGAGACAAGTATTGGCCACGTGCCAAGAGAAGCTCTCAAGCACAGTGCCTAATGGTCTAGTGACTGCATATGCTCTAGTAGTTCTCAAAGTGTGGTCCCCAGACCAGTGGCAGCAGTGGCACCTGGGACGTGTTAGAAATTCAGATCCGTGAAATCCAACACCCCAGGGGTGGACCCTGCGATCCCTGCTGTAACAAGTCCTCTCCGTGAGTCTGATGCATGCTCAAGTTTGAGAACCACTGCTGTAGAAATTCAGGAGTCAGAGGGACCAGGAGGTCCCTCCTGGAGGGTCTGGGATTTGCACAGCAGTTGGTAGGCAGGAGACAGGGTGACAGTGGTTTCAGGTGCCGGGCCAGGGAGGAACCCAGCGGGGTGGAATGGAGTACAAATGTTGGGAAGAGCAGGAGCTAGGCTTGGATAGGCAGGGCCTCAAGTGCCAAGCAAGGAGGCAGGCCTTGACAGAGAAGGCCACAGGGAGTCTTACAGGTTTTTAGCAGGAGAGTGACAATAGTTCGGCACCTCTTTTAGACCCACAGGCCAGAATCCTTCCCTGCGTCTCACTGAGCGCCTAACGCAGAGGAAGCCTCCATGTATCCACATCATCTACATGCCAGGAGACCCTTCTACATGGAAGTGAGGAGGCTGGAAGGGAGGAACTGGGCCAGCAGCCGCCACTGCAGGGCCTCCCTCCTGCAGAGGTCCTCCGAGTCCCAGCCTACCACGGGCCTTGCACAGGTATTGAATTATAAATGGAGGTTGCCAGAAATAATTGCAAACTTTATTGCCCCCCTCCCCCATGTGTGTGTCCTCTGTGAAGCTGCAGCAATAGATTTTGTTGCTTTATCTCTCCAGGGTCATTATAAATTGGAACTCTCATGTTGACAGTGGGGCAGGGCACTTGAGGAGAGGGCCTCCTGTTTGACACCCTTAAAAGAGACAGACCCCTCGTCTGTGTCCATTGGTTACCTTCAACTTTCCCTTTCATTTGATCTATTCCACTTCTCCCTATTAAATAACTAATTATTTAACATCTTTTAAAGCTTTGTTATATATTCGAACAGGCAGGACACAAATGAGTGCTTTTAATAATATAAAAGCCCATTAGCTTCATTTACTGTTAATGTTAAAATAAACATGAGGCAATTTAGATATACTATTCCAATTTCACGGAAACTTTGGTGTTTTTCTTCTCTAGTCACATAATTAAGGGAAAAACTACTAATGATATTAAGTTTGTACAGTGTTAATGAAAGAAACAGGCACAAGCTGAAATTGCAGCCATTAATATGAAAAAATAAAATATTTAACAGGGGAGATAGATGAGTGCAATTTTAATAAACCAAAATGAAGAAAATTAATTTTAGGAAGTTCCACAGGCTTCCACATGCTGCTGTTATCCAAGCTGTCTAATGCATTGTTTTTGTGGTCTGGATTATTTATTGATGGTCCAGAGGAATGTCCTGGTTTTTGCGTACTGTTTTGTGGGTGATGAAGAGTTTGCCTTTATTTGTTTAATCATTTTCCTTTTCCCCTCACGCCACCCCCAGTTCCCAAATGGAAATGGCTGTATTTACAGTGTGTGTTTGACCTGCAGACCTTACCAACAACCTGTAGATACGATGCAAGGGTGGTGCCCCGTAAGTTACTGAGAGTCTAGCAGTGACCACTGACGGCCGGGAGCTGGTGGTTACAGGGGTTGAAATGTTGGGGTTGCCCCACATGTGACAGTTGGCTCCAGAAGAAGGAGCCCCCAAGTCTGGGCTGCTCTGTCGTTAGCTTTCCTCACTGCATCTGTATCTTTCTACTTGTAGTGGGTTCAATAGTGCTCCCCAGTTTTCATATTACCTGGGACCTCAGGATGTGACTGTATTTGGAATTAGGGTCTTCGTAGATGTAATTAAGATAAGGGTCTTGAGGTGAGCTCATACAGCATTAGGGTGGGTCCTAAATTCAACCAGAGCATTCTTAGGAGAGACAGAAAAGACACACAGAGACACGGAGAGGAGAAGGCCAGGCAAAGACAGAGGCAGAGATTGGAGTAATGCTGCAAAAGCTAAGGCATGCCTGGGTCCACCAGGAGCTAGGAGAGCCTTCAGAGGGGGTGTGGCCATGCTGACAGACTTCTGGCCTCCAAAACTGTGCGAGAACCAGTCTCTGTTATTTTAAGACACCAAGCATGTGGCTGTTACCACAGCCCTTTGAAACCAACACTGCTGAAGAGCAACACATTGTCTCGTGAAGGCCATGAGAGGGCCTAGGGAGGGGGAGAGGGACAAGACTGCTGGGAAGGGAGCAGATTGCAGAAGCAGAACCAGGCCCCGCCGCAAGGGAAGGAAGTCCAGGCTGATGACAGACATGGTACCTGCATGTAGCACCTGCTACAGAGCCAGAGCAGCAACCAGGTATGGAGATGCTCTGAGGCAGGAAAACGGGGAGGAGTCCTGGGAGCCGGGGGCAGGTGCCAGCAGGTTTCTGAGCCAGTGACCTGAGCCCAGCGAGGTGAGGCAGAGAGTCTGACTCTCCCTGGGAGGCCCGGGGTGGAACTGGGTTCTTTGGAGCCAATCTGAAGCCTATTTATCAAAACAGCAGCATGCCCCTCAGCCAGTTTGGCTCAGTGGATAGAGCGTCAGCCTGAGGACTGAAGGGACCCGGGTTTGATTCCAGTCAAGGGCGCATGCCGCGGATGCAGGCTCAATCCCGGCCCTGGATTGGGGTGTGTGCGGGTGGCAACCAATTCATGTGTCTCTCTCACACTGATATTTCTCTCTGTGTCTCCCCCTCCCTTCCACTCTCTAAAAATCAATGGGAAAATATCCTCGTGTGAGGATTAACCAAAAAACCAACCAACAAAACAGCAGCATGCCAGGTGATGACCAAGTACAGCAGCTCACAGTGCTCTCTGGGAGGTAGGGGCATCAGCACTCTGCACAGACCCTTCGCTTAGCCTTCGCCTTGATCCGATGAGCCATCTATTCCTAATATCCCCATTTTTGAGACGAGGAGATGGAGGCGAGGAGAGGTGAGACGGGGCCTGAGTTGGCATATTGAGCGAGGAGCAGAGATTCAACCCAGGAGCTGGAGTCAAAGCCCCAGCCCCCCACCAGCACACCAGCCGCAGGTCAGCCTCATGAACGGTGGCCGCGCAGGGCTCGGACCTGTGGGGGAGCAGGGCTGACTGAGACAAGGCAGGGCAGTGCAGATGCTGGGTCAGTAACAGGAAAGCGGAGCAGGCGCCACATGCCTGGAGACGCTGATTTTCTCTCATGACAGGAAGTCTGGGGGAGGGCAGCCGCAAGGTTTCTCACGTTGTTGGCTCAGCCATGTCTTCCAGGACTCAGGCGCTCTACATCTGTGTCAGTTATTTAGGCTACCGTCTCAGCTCCAAACCCACCCTCCCACTCTGTGCTTTGTGATATGGAGGCTGGAACTCCACACACACTTCTGCTTTGCTAGCTGCTCCCATCAAAATAGGCCACTAGGGAACGCCAGAGGGAGGCTGTGGGGCTGGAGGCAGGACTTCCTGCTCCTGTCAGCATCACTCCAGCAGCCCCTCTTCATGCCAGCAGAGGCCATTCCTCCTGAATCAATTTGTTGTTTTTCCAATAGATACAACCTCATGGTACCCCCTCCTCAGAGCCTGGGTCCAGGCCCCAGTGGGCTCATACTCCAAGCTCAGAGATGCCAGCACCAGCCACGCAGCACCTCCTTCTCTGAGGTCCACATTTCAGCTCCATGGAACCCTACCTCTATGTAGGTGTTAAATTCTGACCTCTACTTTGTTCCCCAGCCTTAAAAGTGCTATTTGCTCCCTTCAGTCACCATCTCCATTTTTACCCTTTTGGTTACCCAGTTAACTATATATACAAAACCCAACCAACCAACCAAACTACCCAGCAACTGGTCGCTATGACATGCACTGACCACCAGGGGGCGCGTGTGGAACATGGTGGGTGTCGGCAGCAGGTGGCAGAGCGTGGAACATGGAGGGCGTCAGCCCCGGCGGGATGGTGGAGCAGGTGAGCAGGGGTGCCAGACCAAGGTGGGGCACAGGTCGCTGTCATCAGGGCAAGCCTCTGGTAGTTACTGAAAATTCTTTGCTACCACATGCCCCGGTCCCACCTGGCACTCGCACCTGCTGTCAGCGCCAGCACCATTCGCATCTGCTGCTGGCACTGGAGCCACACTCACACCTAAAGCTGGCGCCCGGCACCAGTCCTGATCGCTCCATGCAGTGAGTATGAGCTGCGGCTGCCAGCCCTAATTGCCCCTGCGGGCTTCTCCACCTCCCCCTGCTCCTGAGGGGTGATCAGGGCTGGCAGCCACTGCTTGCACCTGCTGATGGTGCCGGCCCCACTCGCACCCGCTGCTGGTACCAGCCCCGTCAGTGGGTGTGAGCAGGGCCAGTGTCATCAGCACATGGGAGTGGCAGAGGCGGGAGCAGGGCTGCTGGCAGACAGGGGACTCGGGCCATGGCGGGAGGGGTTGGGCGGGGGCGCGGAGGATGGGCTGAGACCCGCCCTTGTGCCCACTGCAGCCTCGCGGCCCACAGTTCCTTTCAAGGTGCACAAGTTCATTCACTGGGCCCCTAGTTATTCATAGTAAATTTTCCTGTTATCATAACCTGCATGGTTCTTGACTCCTGCCTGGATCTTGCTTGACCACATGTCTTCCTGCCCCACCATCCTCAGTGAGTTGGTGATGATTTATCCCAGGCGGCTGCAGCAAGTCCACCTAACCAATGTTGATGACCAAGCCCAGGGGCAGAAAAGGGCCCCCTTCCTCCTGTCCCCTCCCCAGGCCGTTTTAAGCACAAAGGAACATTCCTGCAAGTCCTCCCAGTCAAGTTCCTCTCACATTTCATCGGCCAGAATTAGATCATGTACCCCCTCCTCAGCCAGTTCCTGGTCAGAGAAATGGGATGCTGTGATTGGGGTAGACTAATGAGGATCCATCTCCCTGGGGCTGGGGCTGGGGTCACCCCCATGGCCAGGCAGAAGAGGATCAGCTGTGTAAATGTTGGGCCCTAAGCTAGGAAGAAGGGGGATGTGTTCCACCCGTCCCACCCTGCCCGTCCCTCCAGCGACAGATGCCAACAATGACAGATTGGGGTGTTAGATGCTGAGGGGGGAGGCAGAGCAAGAGATCAGGGAGGGCCTCAGAGAGCAGGTGGCTGTGCAGCACAGAGGCAGAGATCAGGGAGGGCCTCAGAGAGCAGGTGGGGTGTGAAATGAGACTTGAAGGATGAGGTGGACTCTACCAGGCAGCAAGTGAGGCAGGACTTCCCAGAAGGAGTATACGTTCTGTGCAAAGACGCAGACAGGTGGTGAGAATATGAAACAACTGGGAACAAATTTGTTGGGTGTGATTTGCGCGCCCGGGGACACAGTGGGGAGGCCTTTCAGGTCAGCAGGGATGGAGCACTGGAAGGTAGGTGTGTGGCTACAGTGCCCGCTTCAGGCCAGGAGAGGGGAGCCAGGGCTGCTGGTCTAGAAGGAGGGCCTATAGGAGATGTGGGTCCTGGGGGCAGAGAACTGCAAGGACCCCACAGCTCCTATCTCTGATCTTCATGGGCCGCTGACCCACAGATGCCCTCCCTTTCTCCGTCCCCTTCCCAGGCATTGCCTTTGTTAATATCACTGAGCAGAAACCAGAGAAATAAAAAATATAGGCCTCGCCTACAGGGAGCTCACAGCTTAGGTTTATTTTTTCTTCCCTTTTTCTGGTTTTGGTGGTAAAATATACATAACATAAACTTTACCATGTTAACCCCTTTTTATTTTTTTAAATATTTATTTTTAATTGTGGTTTAATTAGTTTATAATGCAAACTAATATATTAGTTTCAGATGTACAAATTAGTGATTAGACACTTCTATACCTTACAAAGTGATCATCTCAATAAGTCTACTACCCATTTGACACTATACATAGTTATTAAAATGTTATCAGCTGTATTCCCTATGCTGTGCTTTACATCCTGTGACTATTACTATAACTGGCAGTCTGTACTTCTTAATTCCTTTTACCTTTTACACCCAGCCCCTCAACCCTCCTCCCAGCTGCCAGCCATCAATTTGTTCTTTGTACCTATGAGTTTGTTTCTGTTTTGCATGTTCATTTATTTTGTGGTTTAGATTCCACATATAAGTGAAGTCATATGGTATTTATCTTTCTCTGTTTGACTTATTGCACTTAGCATAATACCCTTTAGGTTCATCCATTGTTGTTGCAAATTGCAAGCTTTTATTCTTTTTTATTTCTGAGTAATATTTCATTGTATATATGTACTATCTCTTCTTTACCTATTCATTTATCAGTGGATACCTAAGTTGCTTTCATATCTTGGCTATTATTGTAACATATTATTGTAAATAATGCTGCAATCATAGGGGTGCATTTTTTTGAATTATTGTTTTCTGTCTTTTCTTTAAATATATTTTTATTGATTTCAGAGAGGAAGGGAGAAGGAGAGAGAGATAGAAACATCAATGATGAGAGAGAATTACTGATTGGCTGCCTCCTGCATGCCCCCTACTTGGAATCGAGCCCACAACCTGGGCATGTGCCCTGGCTGAGAATTGAACCGTGACCTCCTGGTTCATGGTTCTATGCTCAACCACTGAGCCATGCCAGCTGGGCTGAATTATTTTTCTTATTTTCTTTGGATAAAAACCCAGCAGTGGAATTGCTGGGTCATATGGTAGTTCTATTTTTAATGTTTTGAGGAATCTCCATACTGTTTTCCATAGTGGCTGCACTAATTTGCAATCCCACCAATAATGCACAAGGGTTCTCTTTTTGACACATCCTCACCAACACTTATTATTTGTTGTCTATTTGATAATAGCCATTCTGACAGGGGATATATCCCAGTGTGATTTCACTTTGCATTTCCCTGAGGATTAGTGACGTTGAGCATCTTTTCATGTGTGTTTTGGCCACCCATATGTCCTCTTTGGAGAAATGTCTATTCAGGCCCTCTGCCTGTTTTTTAATTGGATTGGTTTGTTTTATGTTGAGGTGCATGTGTTCTTTATATATTTTCCACATTAACCCCCTATTGGATATATCATTTGCAAATATCTTAGTAGGTTGTCTTTTCGTCTTGTTGATGTTTCCTTCACAGTGCAAAAGCTTTGTATTTATTTTGTTAATCTTCACCTGAGGATATTTTTTCCATTGATTTTTAGAGAGAATGAAAGGGAGGGAGGGAGAGAGAGCGGGAGAGAGAAAGAACCATCAATGTGAGAGAGACACATCAATTGTTTGCCTCTGGCATGTACCCCAACTGGGCTGGGGATCAAGTCTGCAAGTGAGGTATGTGCTCTTGACCGAAATTGAACCCATGACCCCTTAGTCCGTGGGCCGAGGCTCTAACCACTGAGCAACTGGCCAGGGCAGTGCAAAAGCTTTTTAGTTTGATGTAGTCCCATTTGTTTATTTTTTCTTTTGTTGACTTTGCCCCAGAAGACACATCCAAAATATTTAAATATTAAAACCTTTAAGTGTACAGTCAGTGACATAAAGTATAGTCACATGGTTGTGCAACCATCACCACATCCATCTCCAGCACTTTTTCATCTTCCCAAACTGAAACTCTGTGTCATTAAACACGGACTCCCCATTCCCCCTCTGCCCAGGCCCTGTCAGCCACCATTACACTTTCTATGTATTTGACTATTCTATATATCTCCCATAAGTGGAATCATACAATGCTTGTCCGTTTGTGACTGGCTTATTTCACTTAGCACAATGTCTTCAGGATTCATCCAGATTGCAGCATGTATTATAACTCATTCCTTTTTAAGGCTGAATGATATTCCATTGTATGTCTATGCCACATTTTGTTTATCCACTCATTTGTTGATGGGCATTTGGGTTTTATATCTTTTGGCTATTGTGAATAATGCCACAGTGAACATGGGTGTACAGATATCTGTTTGATTCTCTGCTTTTCCTTCTTTTGTGTATATATTTACAGGTGGAATTGCTAAATCAAATGGTAGTTCTATGCTTAATTTTTGGAAGAGCTAACATACTATTTTCTACAGTGGCTGCACCATTTTACATTCTCACCAGCAATTCACAAGGGTTCCAATCTCTCCATCTCCTCACCAGTATTTGTTTTCTGTTTTGTTGTGGTTTTTGTTGTTTTTAATAATAGCCAAGACTGAAACTGCCTGAGTGAAGGAGCCAAGTGCAATCATGTTGCCGACGCATGGCCAAAGGAGAAGGAGAGTTCAGTGAGGGTTTGCTCACCGACCGACCGACTGACCATGGACAGAGGCAGAGATAATTGACCCAGTGACGCAAGGGGGGGAGGGGGCCAGCAGGTGAAGGAAAGTGGAGGATGGAAAATGACACTTACTGAGTATTAACTACATGATAGGCTCATGACATATTATTCGACTTCACCCTCAGAGTAACCTTTTGGCGGCCCCATTGTAATCTCAACTGACAGATAAGCAATGTAAGCTCAGAGATGTTCAGCCACTTACCCAAGGTCACACAGAGATGAACCCTCTGAGCTGGGACTCAAACATCCTTTGTCTGGCTCCAAGTCCATGTTTGTTCACTATGCCATGAGTCTATCTCAGAAATCCAAGTTCTGCTATATAGGTCAATGGGAAGCCAAGACTTACTGAACTACCGATCAACTTGAGGTCATCTGGTGCTGCTACCCCATTTTACTGATGGTAAATTGAGGCCCAAAGAACAGAGAAAAACATGCTCAAGGATGTGGCAGAGCCAGGACCAGACCCTGGGTCTGGGTAACGATCAAGTCTAAGTTCTTTCCTCTGTGCCAGACTCAGGGTAGTGAGAATGCCTGTGGCTTGGGTAATCAGGAAGCTGTCCTAGATGGGACGATCCTTGACCAGGACAGGGGAAGGAAGGTGTTAAAAACAAAATTCAACCCAGTGAATTTTAAAGATCTTACTGTCTTTATTCAACCATTCATAAATTGGGCAACATCCCATCTAGTAAACAGTAGGAGCTCTGAAGAGATTTACAAAATGAAAGACTTATAGGCAGAAGGGAGTTACAGGAGCAAAGACCTGATTGTGGCAAAGTTACTTTCGTTGGGATGGCTGGCTGATTTACCTCCCAGCGCTTACGGGTAGGTCCAGAGTGACTGCTTAGGTTCTGTTCCCAGGGGAGGCTGCAATGGTAACCACGTTAGTTACTAAGTCTTATTTTAGTGACATGGGGCCTAGCACAAGGGACTCCTTTTGGGACCTGTTGTATCTCTTTAAACAATCCCCCCCATTTTGTTCAGACTCTTAGCCTAATTCTTCAGTGAGTTTCTATCATTTAACTTAGTAAACTCTATGGTGGAAGTTTCCAAAAAGATTTGGGGAAACGTATTAAAGTAGACATCCCGTAAAACAAATTATTGCTGAAAGGTTCACCTACAGACTCTTATTCCACTTACATTTACTTGCTTCACTGGCTCTTAACAATTCTGTGTAGACTACCCCTGGAAACTTTATGAAACATTGGACAAGTCAGCCATCATTCCAAGCTGTTTTTCTGGCTGACAGATTTTGTAAGCGATAACATGAACTTTCCTAACCTTTAGTAAACCTAGGGTCAGTAGTATTATAGTTAATGCTCATCCCTCTAAAGATATGTCTATTTTAATGAAACCAACAAACTTAAACTAGCTTTATTTACTAAAGATTAATCTTAGATCATGTGAACTTGTGAACCTTTCTATTATATTTCTGAGAGTTTTAGGAATACTTCAGATGGGCATTTACTTTTCTATAAACCAACAAGTAGGGTTCTTTTACAAATTAATTTTAGCAATACCATGCAGAGGTAGAAAAATACCACATATCTACAACATGTGTATATATGCATAAGTGACTGGAATGACCAGAATGACCAGTCGCTATGATGTGCACTGATCACCAGGGGGCAGACACTCAAGGCAGGAGCTGCCCCCGGTGGTCAGTGTACTTCCATAGCCAACCTCCCCCGGCTGACAGGCCTTGATCACTTGGTCAGGGCCAGACCCTGGGCTGGGACAGGGAACTGGGGGTGGATGGCGGCGGACAAGGCCCCTTTCCAGGGGGGGCTGAGGGCCAGCTCCCTCCTCGGCGCTGGCAGCTAACCTCCTGTGTCTTGTTTCTCCCCTCGGCTGGCAGGCTACGATCACTTGATCAGGGCTGGGCCCCGGGCTGCGATGGGGAACCAGGGGTGGGTGGTGGCAGATGCGGCCCCTTTCCAGGGGGCTAAGGGCCAGCTCCCTCCTCAGGGCCGACAGCCAACCTCCCGAGTCTTGTTCCTCCCCCTGGCTGGCAGGCCCCAATCAGCCCGTTGCCCACTGCGGTGGCAGCACGGTGATGAGGGAGGGAAGGAGGAGCGGGGGTGGCGGGGGGGGGAACCGCATGGTGGCGGGGCGCCGACAATGGTGGTGGCGGCATCTGGCATCCATTCCTCTGCATCCGGCCCAGCAACTGTCACCTCCTCTCCAGCCCAGCCCTGATCAGCCTGGTCCCCATCAGCCCTGATCGCTGGCCAGGCCTAGGGACCCCACCCATGCATGAATTTCATGCACCAGGCCTCTAGTATGTATGTATATGTACTTATAAATATACTAAAGGCCCGGTGTACAAAATTCGTGCACTGGGGGGTAGGGGTGTCCCTCAGCCCAGCTTGCACCCTCTCCAATCTGGGACCCTTCAGGGGATGTCGACTGCCAGTTTAGGCCCAAAGGGATTGGGCCTAAACCAGCAGTCACACATCCCTCTCACAATCCAGGACTCTGGCTCCTAACCACTCGACTGCCTGGCTGCCTGATTGCCCCTAACAACTCTGCTTACCATCCTGATAGCCTCCTAACCGCTCCCCTGCCAAATTGATTGACACCTAACTGCTCCCCTGCTGGCATGATTGACACCTACATGCTCCCCTGCCAGGCTGATCACCCCAACTACCCTCCCCTGCAGGCCTGGTTGCCCCCAACTGCCCTCTTCTGCCAGCCATCTTGTGATAATGTGGGGGTGGCTATCTTGTGACGACATGGGGGCAGCCATCTTGTGGTGGCCATCTTGTGATGACATGGGGGCAGCCATCTTGTGATGACGTGGGGGTGGCCATCTTGTGATGTGAGTGCGTGAGGGTCAATTTGCATATCACCTCTTTATTATATAGGATAGACCTTATAGTGTCCATTCTAAATTTTAGCCATGAATCAAAGGCAATAATACAAAACTCACTAGTTATAAACGAAGTTAGGTCCAACTTGTGTTTCTGGCATATGGAATAAATTAAGGTTGCTTGTTCAGACAGCTAAGGACTGGCACTCTGTTAGAGCCTCCTGTCAGTCTAGGCCAGTAATTTCCAACCTTTTTTGTCCCATGGCACACAGAAACTAATTATTAAAATTCTGTGGCACACCAAAAGTTATGTTTTTTGCTGATCTGCCAAAAAATAAATAGGTATAATTTTGATTCATTCACACCAGATGGCAGTTGTTGTCATTATTTTACTTGACAATCTAAGGGAAAAGAGGTAAGTGCCTCTAAATAAATAGTCAGGTCTTGCAAGTTTTAAAAATTCTCATGGCACACTGGTAAAATGCTGGTGTAGGCTGACCTGTTAAGGCTGTCCCGGAAAGCCAATGAGATTGGGAGGTCGCTGCAAAGAGAGCAAAGCTCAGAATCGAGAGGAACTTACCCACAGTCCTTGGAAATGGCAAGAAACACAGAGAACTCAAAGGATTCACAGGTACTGGTGCCCGTGTTTCTCGTCCACAAAGCAGTCAGAGGTTTCCTTTGGATCCTGTTGTGGCCACCAAATCTGTTAAATGACAAAATTCAACCTAGTAAATTTTAAAGATCTTATTGGTTTGGCGTAATGATTCATGAATTGGGCAGCATCTCATCTGGCAAATAGAAAGGAGTTCTGAAGACCTGTTCAAAATGAAAGACTTTCATAGGCAGGAGTGGGGCGGCATAAGAAGTTAAAGGAGCTGACTGTGGCAAGGTCACCTTTCTTTAGGGGATGGCATGGGACTATCAGGCAGGTTACCCCACTGGTGCTTACTAGGTAATTCCAGATCGACTGGTTTAAGTTCTGTTCCGGGGAGGGCTGGCACTGTAATTAAATTAGCTGTTAAGTCTTGGTTTGGTGATGTGGGGCTTAGCACAAGTGACTCCATTTTGAGCCTGTTGTTTATTATTATTTTTTTTTAACACTGGCCATCTACCTCATGCCAGGCAAGAAACATGCCATCTCACTTAATCCTTCTAATGGCCTTTGGATCATCCCTATCTTACAAGGTCAGGAAAATCATGTAAGTCTTTGAAAGGAGGGGAAAAAAAGGCCAGATGTCTTGAGTAGTGCCCCTTTCTGGGTGATCTGTACATTTTATTGTCTTTCAGCTATTTTATAACTCCACAAGTTGGTGGAAACTGATAATAATGCAAAGGATTCTTGTCTATAGAGATGCAAATAAGTTTGTCTGTTGGAATGCAAATGACTGTTGCCCGGAGGATACTGACCAGCTTTGCAACTATCTGTAAATTCATTTCCGTTTGCCTATATGTGTGTAAGCTCTTTGAATTCTCCTGCAGAATCAGTTTTGAACACCTTACCGTTCCCCTCATTAATCAGTGAGTTAAATAGAATCTTTCTGACACTTGTTCATCTTTATATTTGTACTAGTGACCCGGTGCACGAAATTTGTGCACATTAAAAGGGGATTAATTAGAGGAAATAATTTAATATTGCTCTATTTGCCCTTTATAATAGAAGTGTCAGAGATGAAAGAAAATTAGTAAAATGTATATGAAAACCTTACTCCTTTCAGAGTCTGGGGCTCACCACGGGACCCAGAGTCAAGTCCCCACCCACCCA
This sequence comes from Corynorhinus townsendii, assembly GCA_026230045.1. Lineage (NCBI taxonomy): Eukaryota > Metazoa > Chordata > Mammalia > Chiroptera > Vespertilionidae > Corynorhinus > Corynorhinus townsendii. Next base: position 191,325,083 of record JAPDVU010000001.1, read on the forward strand.
CATGCACCTCAAAATCGAGTGAGATCCAGACCCAGCCAGCGCCCCCCCCCCCCTGCATTGGGCTAGATCTAGACCCAGCCAGTCCCACCCTTATCAAGCCCTACCAGGCAGGGGGCATAGCCTCAGGTCTCCTGTCAAGCCCTGCTGGGTGGGGGTGCAGCCTGAGTTCCCCCGACCCAGCACTGAGGGTGCACCTTGAGGTCCCCTGTCAAGCCTCACTGGGTGGGGGGTGTGGTCTGAGGTCCCCTGGCCTGGTGCTGGAGTGGGGGGTGCGGCCTGAGGTCCCCTGTCAAGCCCCACCTGGTGGGGGGTGCGGCCTGAGTTCCCCTGACCCAGCACTGGGGGTGCACCTTGAGGTCCCCTGTCAAGCCCAGCCAGGCAGGGGTGCACAGCCTCAGGTCCCCTGGCCCGGTGCTAGGGTGGGAGGGGGGGAGAGCAGCCTGAGGTCCTCCATCCAGCCCCACCAGGCGGGGGGTGTGGTCTGAGGTCCCCGGCCTGGTGCTGGGGCAGGGGGAGCAGCCTGAGGTCCCCTAGCCTAGCACCAGGACAGGAAACGCACCTTAAGGTCCCCTGTCAAGCCCCACCAGGTGCGGGGTGCAGCCTGAGGTCCCCTGTCAAGCCCTGCTGGGTGGGGGAGGGCGTAGCCTCAGGTCCCTGCTGATTGCTTGTTAAGGCTCCTTATGGGAACTTGGCCTCAGCTGTGGGTACAGCCATCTTTGTGATGGAGTGTTGGTCAATTAGCATATTCCCTCTTTATTAGATAGAACTAGAGGCCTGGTGCACAAAATCTGTGCCCTGGAGGGAGAGGGAGGGTCCCTCAGCTTGACCTGTGCCCTCTCGCAGTCTGTGACCCTCCCCATGCAGGCAGTCAGACATCCCTCTCACAGTCCGGGACCCCTCACTCCTTACTACCTGCCTGCTTACTGCTCCTTACTGCTCGGCTTGCTGCTCCTTGGCACTGCCTTGGAGGTGGGAGAGGCTCCCGCCACCACCACTGCGCTCACCAGCTTCTGGCTGAGTGGTGCTCCCCCTGTGGGAGTGCACTGACCATCAGGGAGAGCTCCTGCATTGAGCATCTGCCCCCTGGTGGTCAGTGCGCGTCATAGTGACTGGTCGTTCTGCCATTTGGTCTATTTGCATATCAGGCTTTTATTATATAGGATAGGATTAAAGTGATTACTTAACATTTAAAAATTTATCTTTTCACATACATGAGGAAACTTAACACTTAAATACTTTACCCAGGGTCACAGTTTGTAAGAGCTACAGTCTAATTTCAAGCCTTATATTCTTTCTGCTGTCCACTCCCCTAATCCAGCTTTCTTCTCCCTTCTTATAGCTCCTGGTTTGCAATTGGCACAGCTATGTGGTCAGTGTGACTTGTCAGAGGTTCAGATTCCTCAGTTACCAATAAGGATCTGAAACCTTGCGTCGTCAAATAGAGTCATGTGTATGGAAGCACTCTGAGAAAGGCGAAGGCCCTGCACAAATAAGTGTATTTTAATGAAGGAGGCCCACGGGGCTATAGACTTGGAATGAGATCTGAGGGCAAATTCTGCCTCCGCCCCTTAGCAGCCCTATTGTTGCTGGTGGGACAGTGAGACCTCGGTTCTTGTCTTCTAGAAGGAAAGACTTCAGTCAAGAGACAAAGTGCAGCAAAGCAAGCAAGAATTTATTTAGGGCAGCGAAACAAGGAAGGGCATAGGAGAAGCAACAGGAGAGCATGGGCTGGGCTGCTTTGGCTCACTGGGACATCAGAGAAAAGGGGCCTTGGAGACGGGTTCAGGGTGTCAGCTTGGAACAACCTGCTGTTGCCCATGGCTGCCCGGGTTGCAAACCTTGTGAGGTCCCTTAGAGGGAAGAAGGGGGAAGGGAATGGCGAGGGTGTGGTCCGCTGAGGGAGAGGGCACTGGGTCTTTTGTGTTGAGGGTATTTCTCTCTCTCTGGCAGGTGGGAATCTTAGGGAAGGTCTCAGGGGAGAGTCCTGATCGAATACTCATCAGCTTTCCAGGTGTGCTCTTTCAGGGTCATGGTCTCCACTGACTGGTGGGTGCCGAGGCAGGGGGTCATTAGTCACTGCAGCGGGGGTGGAGGCAGCCACAGCCACAGAGTCACTTGCTGGTGTTGCTGCTTTTCTGGGCCTGGAGCTGAAATACAATTGAGGCCTAGATGTCATCTTTAGGAAGGAAAAGGTCAGGGGGTTCAAATCACATGATCAGCAATATGCTAGGGGAGGACAGGTTACCCTGGGGACAAGGTTCTTGTTTTCCCAGTTTTGCCCCTTGCTAGGCATCTGGGGGTTTCTGTCCTGGTGAGTTTCTGTACCTGGCCCATCGTCCTTGCTCTGCTCATGTCTGTCTAACTGCATATAACACCATGACTTTTTTTCAAGACACTGGGTCCTGTCTTGGACCCTCAATTGTCAAATGGGCTTGCCTTGCCTGCACCACAAAACTGGCATAAGAATGGAGCGAGATAGCGGATGTGCAAGTCTCTTATAGACCATTAAGTGCTATAGAAAAGGGAAGCCTTAGTGTTATCCACATAAGAAATGTCCAAAGATGTAAAGAACTTTTGTAAGGGTTTATTTGAATCCAAACTGACAACAATGTCTGGAAGCAAGAGATTGAATACACTTTGCATTTTCTCTTATGCATGTGGAATTAAGGAGGGAATTTAAGGAAGATTACGTGATGGTGGGAGAAAGCCAGCAGGGGTTGGATTACAGGATAGTTCAGTGGTCGGCAAACTCATTAGTCAACAGAGTGGCAAACCGTGGGGCCGCAGTTTGCTGACCACTGGGATAATTAACAAGATGATGGGCTCTCTTGAGGGTGGTTTCGCCTTCACCGGGTCTGGAAAAGAGGATCACTTCTGGCATTTCAAAGCTGTGTTAACCTAGATGCATGAGAACAACAGACAGGGCTTGCTTAAACACCTGTCACCCAAGAAATCATAGGCCTGGGTGTGTCTGTCCGCCATGACCTGCCCAGTTAGGAATTCATGGTCCAGTCACCTGGCAGGTGCCTTGGTTAGATGTATCACAGCTCCCTTTCCATCCACAGTGGAATCATGACTGCTGCTGTTACTGTTCTCACTCCAACGACTGCAGAGGGGATGGGGTGGGGGGTTGAATGCAGGAGCTCCTGGCCCCTCCTCCCCCCGGTCTACTTCTCTGGGGACAAACCTGCTCCCTCCTCAAGCTATCTGTCCTCACCCTCCTTTCTATGCCCCTTTGCCAGGCCAGCAGCAGTTATTAAGTCCACTTTCATCTGGAGGCAGTTGCCCCAAGAAAGGGGGGAGGAATATGTTTTCCCAGGCCCTGCGGATGCCCTGCTGAGCCAGTGCAGGAGTCCCACGGTAACATCATCCCCCAGACCCAAGCATCAGCTCAGATGCACGTCCCAGCTTATTGACAGCTCCCTGATGATGAAGCTCCATCCACCTGGATGTCGCCGCCCCCCAGCAGATGACTTTTCACCAGGTGTGAGCTTATTCTTGCTCAGCCAGCTGAGCGGGTGTGTTCCTAGTTGGTGCTGGTATAAAGAGCAGAAGGAGCCCAGACAGTGTGGATCAGTAGTTGAGCATTGACCCATGAACCAGGAGGTCACGGTTCAATCCCGTTGGCGTGCATGCCCGGGGTGTGGGCTTGATCCCCAGTGTGGGGAGTGCAGGAGGCAGCTGATCGATGATTCTCTCTCATCATTGATGTTTCTATCCCTCTCTCGCTCTCCCTTCCTCTCTGAAATCAATAAAGTACATTAAAAAAAAAAAAAAAAGAGCTCAAGGAAGGCCTGGTCTCCTCCCTCCTGCCACCAGGACAGAGCATCCCAGAACCTCAGGGCCTAAGGCAGGCAGAGATGTTCAAATCCAAAGGGCTCTGAATCTGGCTGCTAGGCATTGAGTCACCTGAGAGCCAGGCAGGGCGAGCTTCGGTTTTAAATCTCTCCTGGGGCTTCTGGTGTCCACAGCCTTGCTTGGAAACCACTCTTCTCAAGCAATCTTCTTTCTCTGAACAATGAGGAGCCCATGAGTCAGGAGTGTTAAGCCAAGTATCAAGGTCGCCCAGGTTACCACAGTCCCTTTGGATCCATTGTTCCAAAGGGACAGGATCTGGGGGAGGGAGGGTGGTGGGATGGGGGGAGGGGTTGGCATTTTCTCCCAGTGAAGCTGTGTGCAGGGGCTGCTGCAGGGGGTGGAGGGGTGGGGGAGGAGCTCCTCGCTGCATTCCAGAACAGATCTGGCTGTGAACAAGCGAGAAAGAGCTTCAGCGAAAGCCCGGCTGAATGGATAATTAAACAGATAGCAAAATGGAATGCAGTTCCGCACCTCCTGGGAGCTGGCTGGGGGGGATAATATGCCTTCCTGTTGTCAGCCGGCACAGGAGGAAAAACAACTGGGCCTGGCTGTTGGCCATTTAACAATATTGCTTTTGTAAACAAGTTGAAAAAGCCAATAACTGTAAAACTTACGGCATGTCCTTAAAGCCATCCCTGTTTTCCCCATGAAGGAGTGAGTTTCCAACTGAAGGTGTTCTAATCAAACAGGCTGCATCCCAGGGCGGCCACGGCATCCTTGAGAAGGAGGGTCTGACCCCACCATTGGCTTTGGGACCAGGGGAAGTGGTGACAAGCTTGGAGCACCTCTCCTCCTCCTTCCTGTGCTCCCTAACTAGAGGTACTGCCAAAGCACAACGCAGCACAAACCCAAAGAAGCAAACTCTTAGATGAGAGCCCGCAGTGAGTGCCCGCCACAGGTGCCTCATAGAGGGAGAAGGAAAGGCTACTCAATTCATCCACAAAGAAACCCTTGGGTGGTGAAGGCAACAAAATGGTAGAATGTGTAGTTCTGGGCCTAGAGGAGCACAGTGTTGATGGGGAGAGAACACGCACACACACACACACACACACACACACACGCACACACCCTGAAAAGGACACTGAAGGGAGAGAGCCATATAGCAAGTGAGTGAAACTGACAGCAGGCGGGCGCTCTGGGGCTGGGGTCTTCCTGGAAGAATCACAGAAACGCAGGACTGGATGGGATTCCAGAGGCATCGGCTGCACCAGCAGCTCCCACACGCTGCCTCCCCTGGCCCCGTCGACCTGGAGGTGGGCCCCATGTTCACTCTAGACACCAGCTGCAAGCCTAGGGCTCCCAGGACCACTGCTGGTCTGACCAGCCATTGCAAATGCAGGCATTCCTGTCACCACCCTCAGGGTGATCATTTGCTAGAAAGACTCACAGAACTCAGGCAAGTGCTATATTTATGATTATAGGTTTTAAAAATTGTGGTAAAATGCATATCCTATATAATAAAAGGAAAATATGCAAATTGACCAAATGGCAGCACGACCGGTTGCTATGATGCACACTGACCACCAGGGGGCATATGCTCAATGCAGGAGCTGCCCCCTGGTGGTCAGTGCACTCCCACAGGGGGAGTGCCGCTCAGCCAGAAGCTGGGCTCACGGCTGGCAAGCACAGCGGCGTTGGTGGGAGCCTCTCCCACCTCCCTGGCAGCACTAAGGACCCCTCGGGGGTTCCGGACTGTGAGAGAATGCAGGCCGGGCTGAGGTTCCCTCTGATGACCCCCAGTGCACGAATGTCATGCACCGCGCCTTTAGTAACATATAATTCGCCATCTTAACCCATTTGTAAGTGTACCAGTTCAGTGATGCTAAACGCATTCCCATTGTTGGGCCACCATCTCCCTCCAGAACTCTCTTCATCTTGCAAAGCTGAAACTGTGCCCATTAAACAATACTCTCTGTTCCCCCCCGGCCCCAGACCCTGGCATCTGTTCTCCTATAAATTTGACTACTCTAGGCACCTCAGGTAAGTGGAGTCATAAGAGTATTTGTCTTTTTGAAGATTACAGTTTTATTATAGAAAAGCTTATAAATATGAACCAGTGAAAGGGAGGACCACGTAGGGCGAGGTCTGGGAGGGTTCCGCGTGCAAACTTCTGTCATCCTCAGGTACCCTTACCCTCTCAGCACCGAAGGGTGACAAACCCGAAGAGTACTGCCAACCAGTGCTCACCTGAGCTTCAGGTCCAGAGTGTTTATTGAAGCATCATTAAGCAAGTGTGATTGACGGAATCACCGGCCCTCCTTTCCCCACACCCCCCAAGGTCAGGCTGGTATCACATGACCCAAAGCCCCAACCCTGTAATCACATGGCTGGTCTTTCTAATACAGCATGCCTCTATCCTAGGCTATCTCATTAGCATAAGCTCTGGGGGACTCACTGTGAATAAGGAAAACATCCCTATCACTTAGGAAATTCCAAGGAATTAGAAGTTAACTCCAAGGGAAAGGGGATAAAAGCCAGCCAATTTCTTTAGTACACACCCTTCCAGCATTATCCCTTATCCCATTAGCCCATGGCCCTTTCTAGAAGACCACTGACCCATCTACTAGTAAACACGAAGGGGACCCAGTGTTGGGCCTGGTTTGGTCATTTAGTTCCATGTGACCTTGGGCAAGTCACTTAACCTCCTTCTGCTACCAATCAGTGCCATTAGGGCAGGGATATTTGTCTGGTCACTGATGAGTCCCAGGGCCTGGAACAGTGTCTGACAGACGCATAAGAAGTGCTCAATCAGTATTTGTTGAATGAATGAATGAGTGAATGAATAAAGGAATGAATATACTTTAATCACTTCACCTGAACCATGAGAATCATTGCTGGAGTCTGATGTGTGGGGGCCCTTGGGGAGCTGCGAGGGCCAGTAACTCTTACTCTTTCTGTAGCTGTGGTTGTGGCCAGGTAAAGCACCCTCCTGCCTGCTCGCACCCCTCTGCCCCCCCGCCTGCCCTGTAACAGGTGCAGCCTTCTAGAGATCTTATACTTTGTCTCAGGAAGTGACTGTGAGGGGAAGGCCAGGCTGTATGACTCTCACAAGGGACCTGGGGGTGTTTTTCTGACAGTTCACCAGGCCCCACTGTCTCAGTGCAGTTTCCAAAAAGGCCCCAATTCCCTGGAGTGGGAGTGGGAAAAGTCAACCTACTTTTTCTCTTAAAATTTTTTAAAAAAATTGATTTCAGAGAGGAAGGGAGAGGGAGAGAGAGACAGAAACATCAATGATGAGAGAGAATCATTGATTGGCTGCCTCCTGCACACCCCACACAGGGGATGGAGCCTGCAGCCCAGGCATGTGTCCTGACCGGGAATCGAACCGTGACCTCCTGGTTCACAGGTCAATGCTCAACCACTGAGCCACCCCTGCCAGGTTGCTTTTTCTCTCAAAGGACAAGAAACACGAGGAAAATATGTTGCCTCTTGACATTTGCCAGGTCTTTCTGCATCAGGTACCCATTCAGGTTTCTGTTTGGCAGACAAGGACAAGACAGATCAGAGGTCATGGCCCCAAGGTGGTAAGTGGGAGAGAGGCTGTGAGTCAGAGCCCTGCCCTTCCCAGAGCCTGGGCTGGGCTGGGTGAGCAGAGGCCCTGTAGTGGACCGAACAGAGGTGGCACAAGACATGTCTGTGTCCAGGAACCTGGGAATGTGACCTTACCTGAGAAAAAAGGTCTTTGCTGATGTAATTAAGTTAAGGATCTCGAGATGGGTTCTCCTGGTTATCCAGGTGGGCTCTAAGCCAAGTATCCTTCTAAGAGACAAAGAGAGGAGAGGTGGGGAGAAGAGGAGAAGGCCATGTGAAGAGGGAGACGAGATAGGAGCGATGCCGCTACAAGCCAGGGAGCAGCTGGACCCACTGGCAGCTCGAACAGCAAGGACGGATTCTCCCTGGAGCCTTCAGAGGGGGCGTGGCCCGGCCGACGCCTTGACTTTGGGCTTCTGGCCTCCGGAGCTGTGCGAGAATCAAACGGTTGTTCTAAGCCGCCAAACTTGGGGTAATTTGTTACAGCAGCCACAGGAGACTAAGAGACCCCAAACTGTGCCTCGCTGTCTGTGGCCTCCCCTCAGGACGACCCAGAGAGGGACTAGGAGGGAAACTGAGGCAGGTACCCAGACAGAAGGGGCAGTAAGAGGCCGTGGCAGATGTGTGTGGCAGTCCCACATCTCTTCTTCCTGTTGTACCTCTTCTTCCTGGCAGGAGAAGGCCCAAGGCTGTCTGGTGTCCTCCCTCATCTGTGCGTCCATAGGCTCAGGAAAGAGACCGCCCCCTGAGTAGTCTAAGCCAATCACAGTAAGCCTTGTCTCCTTTGCTAGTGATTGGTGAAGGGGTGGGCATGTGACCCTGTCCTGGCCAATGAGATGTGAGAGGAAAGGTTGCCTAGTTTTGAAAAGGGGATCAAAGGGTTCCTCCTCATCTGGACCTGTGGGGGGCGGGGGAGGGGGGTTGGCAGTAGCCACCTTGTGACCATGAGGGCAGTGAGCTGGCTCGCTGAGGACGGCTGAGGGCAGAAGGAAAAAGGAAAGCACCTGACTCCTGATGGTGCTGTCTGGCCCACGGAGAGCTGCCGGCCCGGGGACTTCTGGTAGTGGTGATGACAAATTCCTTCTCCCTGGGCTTGTTGGTCAGAGATTTCTGCAACTTGCAGCCAAAGCAACTCCACTGGGTGGTTTTTAGACTTCTTCTTCTTTTTATTTTTACCAAATCTTACGTGGAAACGCTTCACATTGGTAACCAGTGCACACAGACCTGTAGAGATCTGAAACAACAAGTCATATCAGGGGTCCTCAAACTTTTTAAACAGGGGCCAGTTCACTGCCCCTCAGACCGTTGGAGGGCCGGACTATAGTTTAAAAACAAAACTATGAACAAATTCCTATGCGCACTGCGGGCCCGGGACGAGTCGGCTGCTAAGCAGGACAGGCAGCGGCACCCGGCGGGCCGGATAAATGTCCTCGGCGGGCCGTAGTTTGAGGACCCCTGCATAAGGTAGTATGTGCGGCGTGTTCTGAAATTTCCTGTTTTGTTCCTTTTTTTTGTTTGTTTATTTAATCGCTGGTCACAACCTAGTTAGCTGATTTCATGACACACAACTTGGTAAACGTTATACAAAAGAAATACAGTGATAGATGAGAGAGAGGGAATCTTAGAGGGAAGACCTAAGTGACCCCAAGAAGAGACAATCACACAGACCCGGCTTCAGCGGCCTCCCTGAGGTGGCTCGGGCATGAAGAAGGGCAGGGAGAGAAGGAGAAGCAAAGAGAGATGGACAGACAGAGCCCCTTCCCTGCTGACGCCACGGCTCAGGGAGGGCCCCAGGAGACAGGTGAAATGCAGTGGAAACCACAGAGGCCCAGGGACAGGGGACAGACGGGACATTAATTAACAAGATGGAGAGAAAGAAACACAAGCAGGTGGGGAACGGAGCCTCTGAGACTGAGGTGCAGAGCTGTGTTCCCGACAACCGGGGAGGGCGGTGGGCCTGTGCGACAGCAGGGGCCGGGAACAGAGGCCAGGCTCTGGCTGGGACGGCCACTGCTACCCGTGTGGCCTTGGCCGAGTCACGTGGCCTGGCCTCTGCTTCCTTCTCTGAGAAACGGGGCTAATGCTCTCCACGCCCGGGTGTGGAGAGAGTCACGCTGGGTGTACTCGGACTCTCCAGTCCCTTAAGAAGTGTCCTCATGCCCTGTCCCTGGACTGAGTCCTAGCTGCCCCCCCGAAGGCATCCCCAGTGTCCTTCCCCCCACAGCCCCTGCCTGCTCCTCTGCCCAAAGGAGGGAAACCCATTTCCCTGGGAACAGCTGTGTTTCCTCAATGAACAAATGTTCCTTTAAAACGTTTCTGAGGAAAGCGGATGGTAATGAAGGAACATCTGGCCCATCGGCACACTTTCGTTTTTGGCAGCTCTGGAGCCCACCAAGTGACTATTCCCTAATGTTCACCACGTCCCAGCACCTGCTATTCCCAATCAGGCTTGTACCACTACGCCTCGATTAAGAGCAGATGCGAGGCTGAGAGAACGAGGAGGGAGAAACCTCGAGAAGCCCCCTTCCCCAGTGTCCCTCTGCTCTGCTCGAAGCCAGCAGTGGCCTGAGAACTAGAAACGGCACAGTTTTACCTTTGCCCTCCCTCCCTTCCTCCCTCTCTTCCCCCAGCAGATCTGAATGCCATATCCTTGCCCTCAAGTTGCCAGCAAGCTCCTAGACAGACACATTTCCTCCCGATAGGACAGGGGTTGGCAGACTTGTTTTGTAAAGGGCCAGGCCGGTCTGCAGGTCACGTGGTCTCTGTCACAACTATCCAACTCCGCCGTCATAGCACAGAAGCAGCCGGGGGCAACACCTGAGTGAATGAGCTCAGCTGTGTTCAGTAACATTTTCTTTATAAAAATGGTGGTGGGTTAGAGACAGCCCATGGGTCATAGTTTGCTGACCCCTGCTACGCTCAGCACCTGAATTGAGATGGTCATGTCAGGGTATCTGCCCCAGATGTCCCTCACACCCACTGTATTACATGAGCCCCTTACCCCTACCCCCAGCCACCAAGGGGCACAGGAGATGGGACCAGGTGACATTGGACCCAAGCTGAGCTACTCAGAGTCTGTCCCTGACTTGGGAACAGGGCGAAGAGGGTAAGCCTCCCTCTAGGGCTGATCTTACTGGGAGCTGAAGTGTGGCGTCTTCCTCCTGCCCCCGGACAGAGCAGCAGAAAGGCCAGGCTGCAGAGTGCACAGGGGAAGCAGCCCACGGGGAGAGAGGCTGCCTGGGATCCCAGTGCCCTTCCGGACTCTGCCCCGTGCCTTCCTGAGCCTGACTATAGCCCAGTCCTGTGTCCCCGAAGCACCTCAGATCCTTAGTTAAATATCTGCTTTTCTTCCCTGGCTAGCGTGGCTCAGTTGGAGCATGGTCCCGTATACTAGAAGGCGGTGGGTTCGACCCCCGGGGCATGCATGGGAGGCAACCGTGACACTACTCTCTCTTTCTCGCTCCCTCCCTTCCTCTTTCTCTAAAAACAATTCCTCATTTAAAAAGCTTGCTTTTCTGTTTATGCTGGTTTAAGTTGGCACCTGCTTCAACTAACCATGCTAGGCATTCTGAGCCAGTCTCCGCCCCTGCATGCCATTCACGCAGCTATTTGACATTTGTGCCAGGGCTCGCCCTGTGGATACATGAGCGGGCTATGTCCTTGCCCTCCAGCAGCTCACAGGTAACATATCCACAGGGGAAACCAACACCCCTGCTCCTCACTCTGTCCCTGCAAGGCACTGACAGGAGCAAGGGGCAGGGAGTAGGAGGAGGGGAACTGAGGGTCTTGTCAGGGGAGGGGCCAAGTGTGGGCCTTGGAGAATTAGTTGCCTTTCACTGGGCAGAAAATAAGGGGAGGTGGCAGGAGTGTGGAGCAGCATTTTCCAAACCAGGTTCATAGACCACCAACCCCAGGAGGGGTTTATGGTTTCCACCCTTCCTGACCTATAGACCTCTAATTCCACCCAGGTCAGAATGTGCCCCTTAAAATTACTCCGTCTCCCAGACTCCCTTGCAGCTAGGGTGGTCATGTGACATACTTCTGGCCCATGAGATCTAAGCAGAAGTCTGCTGGAGGAGCTTCCAGGATACAAAGATTCAGACTAACCTTTGCTCTTAGCCTTTCTCCTTCTTCCTGCCTAGAATGTAGATGTGGTGCCTGGAAGGGCTGTGGTCATGTTGCAACTGTAAGGATGGAAGCCACATGTTAAGGACAGGAGAGCAGGAGGCTAAGAGGTGCCTGGGTTCCCAGTGTCATGTCTGAGCCACCACATCGGCCTGGACTGCCTATTTCTGTGCTGGCTCTTGGCTACTGCTGGGGGAGGTGGTTCTTTTACTCACAGCTCAACACATTTGTAATAAAATGTTTTGTGATAAAAGGGAAAGGTGGACTAAATATGTCTGGGCATACCAGTTTCCACTATTAGAGATTCATAAAATATATTAAATTAAAACTGAAAAATCTTAATGTCAAGATAACTGTTTTACCCAATGTTCCCCAAATGTTTGTCCACCAACAGCCCTCCACCCCTTTTCAGGGCACCATGGATACCCCATGGAACACACTTTGGGAAACAGGCTCTAGAGGAAAGAGTATCGGCTTTGGAGTCAAGGAAGATCTGGGTTGAATGCTGTGTGGCTTCAGGCATGACATTCAGCCTCTCTGAGCCTGAGAGTCCTCCCCCATAAAAGGAGGGAGGTCAGATAGATGACAGACAATCCAGATAGAGCACCTGGTTCCTGTCCGTGATCAGCAATTCTCATGTTTTGAACGAAGATGGCATCAGTGAACGAAGACCCTGGCATGAATAAAGGGTTCTAGCACTTCCTGCTGTGGCCTCCCTCCGGAAGACTCCCCTTCCCGGAGCCTCCCTGTTCTGAACTGTGGTGGAGATTCTAATGCTCATGTGGGCAGGAGGCCTTTGTGAAAAAGTCTGGCCCACAGCGACTGCTCACCGGCATTGGAGGCCTGGTCTGAGCTGAGCTCCGCCTCCCAGCCCCGCCCTCACCCCACGCCCCCCCCCCCCCCAAGGCTACACACCTGAGCACTTCAGCAGAGGAAGTCAGCGGAATTGCTTTTGCCTTTTCATTTAAAAATGTATATTTTTATTGATTTCAGAGAGGAAGGGAGAGGAGCAGAGAGAAACATCAATGATGAGAGAGAATCGTTGATCAGCTGCTTCCTGCACGTCCCACACTGGGGATCGAGCCCACAACCCTGACATGTGCCCTGACTGGGAATGGAACCATGACCTCCTGGTTCATAGGTGATGCTCAACTACTGAGCCACACCTGCCGGGCTTTGCATTTTCATTGGTCAGATCTCTGCCTTGCCTCCCAACCACCTCTCCATCTCCCTCAGGGCCTGCAGGGCCCCAGGGCAGGCCCTCTGCTCCAGCCACTCTGTCACCTCATCACCCAGCGTGCAGCCCAGGGCAGCTCCCTGCCTTTGCCTGCTCCAGGGTCTCCAAATCACAGGTCCAAGCAAGCGGCGGCGTCCTGACCCACCCCGTGGGCCTTGGGGAAAGCACTGCCCTCTGAGCCTGTTTCCTCCTCTAAGAGGAGGCATTTGCAATGTACGGTCTTGAAATGGAGACGAGGAGGCGACAAGACTTGCTTCCCAGGGCTGTGAGGAAGAGTAGTGAGAAAAAATCCACCTGTGAACGTGTTTATAAGGCACACAAGCACTACTCATGGTCACTATTACTCACCTGAGTCTGCCCAGCTCCTCTGTGAGGCCTCGCACTGCCTCTGCCCTCCAGAGCCCAGAGCTTCCCTTCTCATGTGGCATCTATTGCATGCTAACTGCTGAGAGCCCCTCCCTCTGCACGCTCTCCCTGGGTGCTCCCTGACCTGCCCTTCACCCAGAGCACCTGCGCATGGCTCTCTCACCCTCATCCTGCCACGCCCTCACAGGAGCACCTGTGCATGGCTCTCACACCCTCACCCCTGCCACGCCCTCACAGGAGCACCTGCCACTCTGTCCCTGAGGAGTGTTTCAGCCTCACCTTCCTCAGCAAGCCTTCTCTCCCCGGCCCTCGGGGCATCCTCCTTCTTCAACAGCCCAGAGTACTCTGGCTGCGGCCTGTGCTTCTTGCACCAATCCTGCCCGCAGGCCGCGAGGCAGGTACCACTTGTTCCTCCCAAGCAGACACTCAGGCTCATCCAAAGCTCAGGAAGGAACTGTGCCTGAAGGGTCACAGCCAGGGGCAGTAGGGCTGGGCTTAGCCTTGGATCTTGATCTCTTACTTCTAGCAATTTCCACTCCACTCAGGGTTACCTCTCAGGCCACTGTCGAAAAGGTGCTTTTCTCAGCTGGCTGATTCCAAGGGGGAAGTTGGGAGGGGTGTTCGGGGTCAGGGAGGGATGGGCTGAGAGAGGGGTGATGGCCTTTGTCTTCTCCCTGGGGGCTGGGGAGGGGGGAGCACGGAGCCCTGTGAGCAGAGCCTGGTTTGAGGAGGCAGCAGCCAGGCCTCGGAGCTGCCCTGAGCAGGGCCAGGTGTGGTGGGTGCCCCTGCTGCCCCCCAGGCCCACCCTCAGGGCAGGGGCAGTGGGGAAGGGGGCTCTGTGTCCTCAGTGCCACCTGGAGGCCCTAGACAAGAGGAGAGGAGAGAGAAGACAGGAAGCCAAAGGGAGAAGGACACTTGTCCAGGATCCCATAGCAACTCCTCCGGTTTCCCCCCTCCTTGCCTCTTCTCTCTCTTCTGAACATTGGAGCCTCTTCACTCCCCGAGGAAGCCGCTGTGGTGAGCCACACTTCCTACCACACTCCCCAGGCGTCTGCTCTGGCTCCAGGAGGAGCAGGAAGGGGGCTCCTGGCTGTGTCGTGTGGGTGGGCAGGCAGCAGGAAGAGAGGGTTACCCAAGACATGCAGCGGCCAGACTACTAGCCCAACCTCAGCGCCCCTAGGGGTGAGGCCCTAGACTCACTGTGCATGGTGTGTGTGTGTGTGTGTGTGTGTGTGTGTGTGTGTGTGGCGGGGGAGGGGTCAGCTTGGCATCTCTGCTCCCTCCTAAGACTCCAAACTTCCTTTCCCAGAATCCCCTTCCCTGCAGGGTTTTAGATGGCAAGACTTACAAGGTGGCAATGAAGTACAGGGGTCAGGCCAGTGGCAAACACACACAGAGGCGCTCACAGTCTAGGCTGTGACTGTTGACACGGCTGTTGTCCCTTCCTCTGCAGATGCCTGGGGCCTGGTTTTCCCCTTTGCCCCCTGCTGCATGACATGATCTACTTGGCTGGCTGCACCCAGATCCAACAGGGACCCCTGTCTAGCCCCCAGCCCGCACCTGCCCATCAGGGCCCCTTCCACACAGGGAGCAGGTACAGGAGCCCACCTTGGAACTTCCACCCCCTCCTCTCCTCTCCCAACATCCTCCACGCACTGCTTGCCATCTCTCTGACCTTCAATGCACCCTAGCTCCCAGGCTCCCCCCTCACCCTCCAGGAAAAGCCAGATCTGCTCTCGGGGTGAACAGAACCTGTGACAACCCCTGAAACATACACAGATGGTTACTCCACTCACCGCTTTCTAACCCTGAACTCAAAGCCCGGGGCTTCCCTTCCTGGGGAGGGGGAGAGATGCTCTCTTTTCCTCCACAGCAAATGTCTGATAGGAAGTACTGTTTTCAGCAAACCATCTGTAACCTAACTGCTCAGGCCCCTGAGGCCCACCCACCTGCCCAGACTCCTGGATTTCAGAAGGCGCCCATTCCCTGCTAGCCAACCGCCAAGTGCTCAGCCACCGAAGGAGGGCTTGGCGCCTAACTCGAACCAGGACTCGCTCTCTGTGATTTGCTGGGGGTGGCACTAAACTGCGTTGGTACCCATTGTTCCAACAAGGGTCGCCCCCAAGTGGAAGGGATGGGAAGAACCCACAGTGGCCCAGAGTCCGGAGGGCTTTCAAAAACTCTTTCAACAGTGAGCCCGCAGGTGGCAGCTGCCATTAATTTATCCTTCACTTGATAGGTCACCTACACTTGGTGACGTGACCAAAGGACCTAGCATCCATGGGATGCTTGTGAGAGAAGGAGGCGCCATTAAGCCAGACAGCAGGTGCAAGCCAGCCTTTTCCCAGGCAGCCTGGGTCGTCCAGTCCCTGGGGACGGGGATCTCATAGTTTGGTCTCATCAGCGCCTGTGAAGGTCTGGGCAAATTTCATGGTCTCCGATGCAGAAGTGATGAACCTGGGGTTGAAATCAGGGAGGTGATGGGCCCACAGCCCGGTAGATGGTTAGGGGACACCTCTGGCCTTGCACCTGTCCTCTACAGCCCATGTCACTGGCCCAGCCCCTCATCACACTGGTTCACAGCGCTCCTAGTCTGTCCAGGAAAATTTCAAGGGATCCCGTCCTCAGAGCAGTTCCCAGCACCAGGGCCATAAAGAGGCTCTTTTGGAACTTTGAAGGCTGAGGACAGAAGTGTCTTTATGGGCTAGGAGAGGCAGGAGGCTGGATGAGATGACTTCTGCTGGTAACCAGCTGGGGAAGAGGAAGTCCCCACCCGGTACCAAGTGCTGCATTAAGCATAAGAACCACAAGAGGGCACCCTTGTACCAACAATGACACGCCTTGAAAAGTAGGCAAGAAGAGCCTTTCATTTTTGTTTTCGTTTTGAAACAATATCCTGTGTAAAGAAAAGTTGCAAGTGCAGTACAAGTAGTTTGCCCACCGACTCATTAAGAGTAAATTGCTGAAACGATTTCCCAAGTTCACCAAATTCTTTACAGTGCACTTCCTACAAAGAAATATTCTAACCATACTACAGCCATCAAAATCAGAAAATCAATGTTGACACATTATTGCCACCTAATCTTCAGCCCTCATTCATGTTTTGCCAATTTTCCTTTTTTTTTTTTTTTTTTTTTTTTTTTTGTAGCAAAGCATCCAGATCAGAAACATGCTTGCACTTAGTTGTCAAGTCTCTGTAGTCTCCTCTGTCTAGACCAGTTCCTTGGCATTCCTTTGACCTTTATGACCACACACACACAGTGTTGGAGGATGTCCCTCAGTTTGGGGTGTCTGATGGTTCTCATGACTGGATTTGGGCCCTGCATCTTTGGTGGGAATCCCACAGTGCAAATCCTATGATGCTGCTTCTTCTCCTTGCATCCTGCCGGGGCGGGGGCATGATTTCAATGTCCCTTTCCTGATCACCTGATAGATAGGGTGGTGTCTGCCAGGCTTCTTCACCACAACGTATTCTTTTGCCTTCGGTAATTGATAAGTATTTTGTGGGAGGTACTTAGACATTGTGTAACTACTCTGTTCAGTGTATTCATTTCTTTATTCATATGAGCATGAGCTCACAGCTCTCATAGTCTGTCTTGGAAAATTCCAAGGGGTCCGTCCTCAGGGCAGTTTCCAGCACCAGGGCCAGAAAGAGACTCTCCTGGAACTTTGAAGGCAGAGGACACAAGTATCTTTATGGTCTAGGTCAGTGGTCGGCAAACTGCGGCTCTGTTGACTAATGAGTTTGCCGAGCACTGGTCTGGGTGAGGAGAAACTAGCCTGAGGCAGGAGGCTGGGGTTTCTTTCTCATTTCTCCTCACTTCTTTCCTTTCTTTTTTTCTTCCTTCCTTCTTTCCTTTCCTTCCTTCCTTCCTTCCTTCCTTCCTTCCTTCCTTCCTTCCTTCCTTCCTTCCTTCTTTTCTTTCTTTCTTCTTTTCTTCCTTTCTTCCTTTCTCAGAGTTTATTATCCCACTCAGTGGGTTATAATCTATTACCAACATCATATCTTTGGATGGTCCAGTTGTCCCAAATGTGCCTGGTGGGAGCCCCTTTAGAGTAGCGCCTGTGTCCTTTTGACACCTCCCATCATCCTGTGAGCACTTCCTCGCTTTCTGGCACACAGGATGTTCCAGGCTCGTCTTGTACTTTCTCTGGAATCTGCCATTCCTCCAAAGAGCCCTGGTTCCCCAAGGGGAGAGAGGTAGCTAGAAGCCAAGATCCCGGCACTCGGTGTACTTAGTGCTATTGGAATTTTCTCTTTCCAGGCTCAATTTTTGTACTTTTTTTTTTTTTTTTTTACAAAAAGTCACCCTTTCCAGTTTTTGTGACGAGTACTAAGGGGCAGCAGCAGTGGATGCCAGCGCCTGCCATCTTGACTCATCCCGCTGGTCCAGCCCCTATAACTGTGTCCATCGCTGCTCCACAGCGGGACTGGGAGACTTGAGCTGGGCACCTGGAGCAGCTCAGTACACCTCTGAGGGACAGATATGTCCTTTCTGTAAAGGACCTGGCCAGGCGGGGGCTGGGCCACCCTGCCACCCGTCATTACTCAGCACTCCTCACCTTAGAGTGGCCCCACCAGGACTTCTACCCAAGGGCCTGCCCCTGGAGGCTCTTCAAGCAGCTCCAGGCAGTTCCTGGGCCGCAGGCAGCCCCTCTCCAGGGCAGGGTGACGTCAAAGACGGGGCTCAGCTCTGGGGGGACCATGGTGCATCAGCACCCAGCCTAGCCGCCCTTGCACGCACTTGGTAGGCTTCCAGCTGTCATGCCCCCACACATGAGATGGGGTGATTGGCGGGCCTGCGTGATGAGTGCAGGCTGGTAACCGATGAGTGGAAGGGAGGTGTGTGATGTCTGAGCTCGATCACGTAATCACTGATACGGCAGCCTCTTCCCTCTGCTGCGGGTCAGCCGTGCTTTGGGGGATGGCCCTGTCTGTCTAAGTCTCAGAGAGAACAAGAAAGTCGCAGACAGAGGCCCAGCCACCCTGCAAGGTCGCAAATGAGAGGAACCTGGGGCAGGCCCTGGGCAGGCGGGCTCTGTTCCTGCGAGTAACCTCACTTGCCTGGCTCCTTACCTCACGGAGCTGCAAGGATTCAGCACAACAGGTGAATGTTTGCAGGGCTCCACCTGGCGCTCAGCAGGTTCCCAGGAAATGTGTCCTCTTTGCGGCTGAAGGAGACCCCAGAGAGTGTGTGTGACTCAGGCAGTGTGTTCCACATTCAGACAGGGAGTCAAGGTCACGGAGGGGTCAACATGGCCACCCTGCGGGTAAATAAATACACATTTATCCAGCTCCTAACACAGTGCTGGGCTGTACGGTGTGGCAGACCTGGAGCCAGTGCTCGTGATGCGAAGATAGGGAGCGACCATCTGGCTGGGGCCACAGACACGGGCCATCTCTGCAATGAGGCAGGTGACTGGAGACCGGGTAGTTCTGATACTTTGGGGGCGCTGGGCCCTCGGGATCCAGTAAGAGCGGTGGGCCTCCTTTCTGGAAGTCACCCATGAGCATCATGCCCATCCCCACACATTGTTGCATTTTGGGGGATTCCAGGCCCAAGTTAAAATGGCTGAGCCAGGAAGCCCAGTGGGCTGTGCAGCTGACAGGCACCGGGCCTTGAGTGGCCTCGGGAAGGCTCCCTGCAGGAGCGCCTGTCCCAGCAGCTATAGTCTAGGTGTGGGGGAGCAAAGCCAGCACCGGTAAAGAGTGGCAGCCTGTGGGGGTGCTGGTGCTGGCTTGGGATTTGGCGGGAATCCAGAGGTGATAGCTAAGTGGGGTGCATGGGGGAAAATTGCCTCGAATTCAGACTCACTACTTGTCATTGTGAAAAGCCCAAGTCCGGAGCTTTGATGCTGGGTGTGGAGTGGCCTATAGCTGCCGTCAGCGCCCCTCCACGGGGTGGGGGGTGGGGACAGGGCGAGCCGGGGGAGGGGGTCGGAGGAGGGGGAGAGACTAAGGCTGGAGACGGGCGATTTCCTTACTCAGCTCAGGTGGCCGAGCCTTCCTCACTGGCTCCTACGTGCCAGTGCTGTAGCAGGCGCTGGGCATCTGGGCATCACGAGGACCAGGTGTGTAAGTGACAAATCAACAACAGGGACCAGTGTGGAGCGGGAGGGGGAGGGGTGGTGTTCTGGCGGGGGAGAGGAAACCCTGAGATGCTTCCAGCCTACATCCACCAGGGTAGTCCCTCTGGGAGGAGGGAAGGTCCTCACGGAGTCGGCAGGTGGGTGGAGGGAGGACACTCCTGGCAGGAGGACCAGCAAAGCAAGAGCACAGACATGGGCCGAGCGTGGGCAAAGCGGGTGTGTGAGGACACAGGGGGTTCGGGGGGCTGCGTGGGACCGAGGCTGGGCATGGAGGCTGGGAAGGGCCCCACAGCAGGAGGGCGGCTGCAGAGGCTGGTGGTGTGGCGGCCCCTTTGGGGATGGCCAGTCTCCTGGCGCGTGACCTGAGCTCCCAGGGAGTGTCCCTCCCCCTCAGCCCCAGGGGTCCAGAGGCTCTGTTTGATTGTCCCCCATGTATGTGGTGGGGTTGTGTCTGCGATGCCTTTTCAAGGGCATCCTGATGTCCAGCCGTCCGGCCTCACTGTGAGCGGAGCCCAAGAACTCGGACGCCCCACTGACTGGCCACGTGCCTCGGGCCTCAGGGTCCTCGTCTGTGAGGTGGGGCTAATGCAAACACCTGGCCTGCCCACCCCATGGGAACCCTGTGAGGCTCCCACAGGAACGTGGGTGTGAAAGGCCTCCCCGACCTTGGCTGTCCTTTCCGAGCAAAGTTTATTGCAGAGTTAAATCCTACCCTTCCCAGGGAGTCCGGCGGGCGACAATCTGATCCCCATTTTAGAGATGAGGAAACTGAGGCACTGATTCTAGTCTCTGCTTCACCAAGTCACCTCTCTACAAAACTTCCATGGGAAGAAGTCCCTCTGGACTCCACGCCCCTTCACCCCCACCCCAGAGAGGACTTCCCCGGCCCTCGGGGTCCACTGTCCTGGGAGCAGATGAGCAGGCACTGTGACATCACACAGAAGCGCAGACAGGAGGATTCAGGCAGAGAAAAGCCTCCGTGAGCTGAAATCTGACAAGATATGGCAAAGACTGTGAACTTGGCTGCAGTTTCCATGGGGTCAGGCCCTCACGGGCCCGGAAAGGGACCTGGCCCTCCATTCCGGGTGCCCAGGAGCGGTGACTCATGGGCCCTTGTCTGTGGTTATTAAATATGTCAGCCCTCCATATGCCCCCTCGCTCAGCCCCCTGCAGCACCTGTGACTAAGCCTGCTCTAGTCAGCCAGCGAGTCGACAAGCCGGGACATTGGGTGGGTGAAAGCTGTCGAGGATATTGGGGGCTGTGTGTTTTTTCTGGCACCGGGACCAGGGTGACTAAGAGAGGCCCGCATCGCCATGGGAACAACCCCTCCTACTCACACAGTCCTGATAGTCTTCAAAACATTTCATTCACGTGACCCTGCTGATCCCTGCAGCTGCTGCATCGGGGGTGGGGTGGGGTGGGGCGTGCAGAACCACTAACCTGGCCTCAGAGGGCAGTGAGCGCACTGGCGGCTGAGCCGCTCTGCTCTGCTCCGTCTCCAGTGGTGGACATCGCCAGACAATCAGACCACCCTTTCCTACGTGTGCAATCCTCCTCCACACGGCTCTCCTGGCAGCCGCTCCATCCATGAGGGCTGCCACCCCTGCTGCAGTGGGTGGAGGTCAGGCCCTGGCCAGCTGGGGGACCTGGGCCATGCCAGTCAGTTTTCCCATCTGGAAAATAGGAAGAGGGACTAGCTTTTTGGTGGAAGGGTCTGCTGGCAAGTCCTTTGCCATCCTTCCCTGCTCCCATCAGCACCATTGGCGTCCCGTCCCTTGTTACCTCTGCGGGGACCCCTGGCCGTCCCCTCTCCAGGCTTCAGCTCCTGGTGGAGACTTGACAGCACCTCTTCCTCAGGTTTCTGCTCAAGAAATTCCAAGGGGTGACGAAACCGGTTTGACTCAGTGGATAGAGCGTCGGCCTGCGGACTGAAGGATCCCGGGTTCGATTCCGGTCAAGAACATGTACCTTGGTTGCGGGCACATCCCCAGTGGGGGGTGTGCAGGAGGCAGCTGATCGCTGTTTCTCTCTCATCGATGTTTCTAGCTCTCTATCCCTCTTCCTTCCTCTCTGTAAAAATTCAATAAAATATATTAAAAAAAAAGAACTTCCAAGGGATTCCCATGACCTCCCGAGAGAGCGCAGCAGCACAGGGCCTATTACCCGGGACCCCTGCCCACCTCCACACTCCGGCCCGGGCTCCTCTCCACTCCCCTCGGGTTCCAGCCAACGTGGACATTTGTTCGGCCCTGTGTGTGACCCACACTGTCCCACTCCTGGGCCTTTGCCCATGCAGTTCCCTCCGCCTGGGCGCCTGTCCTCACCACCGCTCACCATCCCAACTTCTCAGAATCTTTTCTGTCCTCAGAGGCCACCTTAGCAAATGCCAGCAGCTCCTGCAAGACTCCACAGATCCCCACAACAGGGGCTCTCTGCCTCCTACACATGTTAGTGCATCATCTTTCTTTTCTCCCCGCCCCTCCCTCCACCTGACTTACTCACTTAGGAAATCCCAGGTGACGCACAGCCAGCACTCGGTACGAGCAGGAGCCCCACCTGGCCTGTCCCCCTTCCTTCCAAACAGAAGTTATGATGAAGGTATTTTCTGAGACCTACTATGTGCAAGGTTGATGAAAAATGGGAACATGGGCCCCTTCCCATGTCCAACTCGCCTCCACCTGTGGGAAATAGAGTGAAGGCCATCTGTGAGCAGACGGCGAGACCTTGGGAGCCTGGCCAGCAAGTTGGTCTAAGAGGAGCCAGAGAAACTGCTTCTAGATGTGAGCCTGGACCGCACACAGCTCGTGTTTTGATCTCACACAGCTTGTGCAGGGGCCCGTCCCCCTCCCGCTGTGTGCCTGTTTTTCTGTTTTCCTTGTGCTGGGAAAGTCGGGGGGGTGGCAAAACAATAGCGCCAGCCAGCCACCCCTGGTGCAGCCCGCCAGCAGGCCGGATGGGACTTAGCAGGACAACTTCACCAGTGGCAGCTGGTGTGGTGGCAAACTTCACCGGGTTGGCCGGTGCACACGTAAGGCCTAATAAACCCATGTCTTCCACTGGGTTATTTCTTTGGAATCCACAAATAAAAGCTGAGGTTTTCTGCGACTTCAGCACTTTGCGTAACCAGGGTGCTGAGGGGGCCACCGGGCACTCAGCACCCTCAGTTCTCTCTCCTTCAGGAGGGGTGCAGGTATGGGGGGGGCTTCCGTTCCGAAGGGGCCGCCTTTGTAAAGTCTGTGCCCTGCTGGGTGTGGGAGGGAGGAGAGAAGGATGGAGGCCAATCGGGGGCCAAGGCTCCCCCTTTTCTTAAAAAAATATATTTTATTGATTTTTTTTTTTTTTTTACAGAGAGGAAGGGAGAGGGATAGAGAGTTAGAAACATTGATGAGAGAGAAACATCCATCAGCTGCCTCCTGCACACCCCCTACTGGGGATGTGCCTGCAACCAAGGTACATGCCCTTGACAGGAATCAAACTTGGGACCCTTCAGTCCATAGGCTGACGCTCTATCCACTGAGCCAAACCAGTCAGGGTGGCTCCCCTTCTCTTCCTCCTCTCCAGTAGTGCGCATTATCCCTGCTCACCTGCTGAGCACTTCCTGGACACTGAGGACCTGTGCCTGCCCTGATTGTGGTGATCAGACTGATGGACACTCACAGCCCTCTGTACCTGTGGTCTGGACTTCCACTCTCTCCATCCGACCTCTGCTAGATTCTCCCAGCTCCATGCTACCTCCTCTTGAGAAGGCCTCCCTGACTGCCCCCCTGGAAAAAAACCTCAGCCTGCAGACTCCCTTTAGCCCTTTGGTTGTGCCTCTCCAGGAACATTCATCTAGCCCAAGGGTCAGCAAATTCATTAGTCAACAGAGCGGCGAACCGCGGCTCGGCTCGCGAGCCGCAGTTTGCCGACCACTGATCTAGCCCCATCTCCTCTGCAGTCACTTGTGTTCAGGTGACACGACTCTTCCTACTTCAGGGAGGTCTTTGAGGTGACAATCTGTTTTGGAGCCTCCCTGTCTCCCCTGGGCCTAGACATCCTGACAGGTGTGTATGCGTCGCTCAGGATGAACAACGAGTGTCGGTCACTAAGTGGAGACTCCAAGAACAGGTTGCACAATGTCTTTTCTGAGAGGCTGTCTAACCCTGCCCCCCCCCCCCCACACACACACACCATACATACACTCCTGAGGAAGAAAAGGGTCTGGAAAAGCAAGTTGGGCCTCAGGGAGCAGCTGAGAAAGATATGTGCACCCTCCTGCCCAACTGGCCGAATCACCTCCATGCCGAGTCCAAGGGAGTGGTGATCAAGACCAGACCCTCCTGAATTATCTCTAGACTTGAGAGCCAGGTGTGCAGCTTCCCCACAAGCACTCGCCCCTGGGATCCGGGCCTCGGGCCCTTCCACTGGGAGTGGGGCTGGCTCAGGGAGACGCCTGGTGAGCTAGGCGGGCCTCTGCAGAGAAGCCGGGCTCACACCTGGTCATGTCACTAGGTGGTGATGGCAGGTAAGCGGCATTGTGGCGCTGAGCCTCTGTTTCTTTGCTCTAAAATGGAGCTGGTAACCACAGGAAGACGAGTTCTGAAACTGAAGGAGCCACATTCCGGGACAGGAAGCAGGAGGTGGTCCCAGGGGCCGGGAGGGAGGAGGGGGAATTGCTTGGTGAGCTGCGCAGAGCTGCAGCTTTGAGAGGTGCAGAGTCCCGGAGATGCGCGCACAGCAGTGTGGGTGCACGTGACACTTCTGAACCGCGCTATTTACTTCATGTGTATTTTGCCGCAATGACAGTTTTTTAATATACAAAAACACGGAGCTAATAAGAGCGTTTACCTCATGGGGTTGTTGTGAGGATTAAATGAGAGGTTTCCTCCATCTCTGGGGGAGTGTGCGTGGAAAGGACACTTCGTAGATCCTCCAGTCCTGTTCCGGTGGGCGGGGACCAGTGGCTAAAGCTGCGGTACGTGATAGGTGCAGCCCAGCCACTGGAACTGCTCCGGCTGGACCCCTGAATAGGTGGGACCCCTGGGGAGGTGGGAGCCCTGGGCAAAAGGGGTGCAAGTTGGGGGGAGGGGGGCAGTAGGGTCGGTGGCTGCTCGGAAGGGCCTGAGAACTCCCTTCGCAACCAAGGATTTGGGTGGTTTGAGCCCTGTCCCTTAAGATAGATGACAAGCTACCACGTTTTACTATCTCGCCACGCCCCAGGCCCTGTAGCCGAAGGATGGGGCCGAGGTTGGGGAGGAAGGTGAGAAAAGGGCCGTGGAGGGTAGGGTCGGGTGGGTTAGCCAGCCTCCCTCCGTCCTCCTCTGAGCTGGTCCCCCCTCTGGCGGACAACAGCACCTCTTTCCGGGGTCTGTGACAGTAAAGACAGCGCAGGGGAGTGCGCGGGACACAGCGGCCCTCAGCAGCAGTGCTGTCGATGAACTGTTCGTGTTGGAGTGTTTAGTGGGGCGTGTATAATTCGTTTCTGAGAGAGGAACAGGGGGCTGGTGGGGACAGAGAGAGGGGATGGATCTCAGGCCCAACCTCAGGAGCTGGGTCCTTCCCAGTGTGAAGTCCTGAAGACTTAGCTCCCCAGGTCTCTGGGGAGGTATAGGGGCCTGAAGGAGGGTCGGGTCACCCCAGGACCCCAATTTTCAGCCCAGGGCTCTCTCAGCCCACACAGAGTCTTCTTCCCACTCCACCAGCTGTGCTGGAGAGCTCCTCCATTTCCTCCCTGGGGAGGAAGCGCTCACTAAAGAGCAAGCCCCTGACCGTTGTCAGAGAGCCATTGAGAAGGGACGAATTCCCAGAGCAGCACTGGGAACCAGCCAGGGGCAGCCCTGGGTCTCACTGGCAGGTGAGAGGGGAGCACCGTGGTGACCAGTTCTCTGACCTGCTGTGGACCCTCCAGGAGAAGTCAGGGTTCAAGTGGCACCGAAAGGCAGGCCCCCCATGACGGACACACGATTATTATCCCCGTTTTCTAGAGAAGGAAACGGAGGCTCAGAGAAGGGAAGCCAAAGCCACAAAGCTGTCAGGTGGAAGGTCAGGGTTCCGAGCCCACCCCTCAGCCCCATTAAAGATCCAGCCGGCTCGGGAAGCGGCCCCCTGGCTCGGAGGCTCCTAGTGGGGCCCCATGAACCGTGTGCACAGGCTCTGGGCACACTGTAAATGGGAGTTACCAGTAAAATAGCAGCCTCCCACCCAAGGTCCTCTTAGGCCCAAAGACGCAGCCAGCCCTCTTTCTTCAAGAACAGTCAGCTGGGCCACATCGTGCAGAGGAGGCCCGGGGAAAGGTCAGGTTCAGTGTGAGGGCGGCAGCGTGGAAGCCACAGGCGGGGCTAGAACCAGCCTGGGCGCACGGGCACCAGTCAGCGTCACTTCGGGCCGGGCAGCACTGGCTCCATCCATTTAAGATGCACGATTTCAAAAGGTCTACTGGATCATGTTAGAACCAGTTTTCTTTCCGGTCAGAACGGAAATGAGCTGGAACTGACTTGGACTGGTGAGAAGAGGTTTCAGCCTGTGGTGACTCGTTTGAAGCAGTCAGAACCTGTCTGGCGTGGCCCTGGCCCTGATTCTACAAGAGCAGCTTCAAAAACATGTTAGAAGTTGGGGTGAGGTCTAGGGATGGGGAGCAGGCAGGTGGGACACAGAGAGCCCAGCCTGGCCCTGCCTGGCCCTGCCCGGGGAGGTCGTGAATGCCCAGCTGGAGAGCCTATGATGTCATACCCACAATCACACCGCACAGAACCCTCCGGAGGGCTGCGCAGACCACATGCCTGTAAATCAATTAGCCTCTCGCCCAGTGATTAATGGGAGGGAAGCTTTCATCACTTGTTCTGGGTAAATTATTGTATATGGAAGCACAGCTTTGATTGTATGAGTTCTTGCTGGAGCATGAAATTTCGTGGAGGAGGGTCCCTGAAATGCGGAACCCCTAAAGGCCCCCACCCCACTCCCCCCACCCCCCATACAATCCCATTCCCTGCTTCCTCCTTGCCTCCCCTCCTCCCCCAGCTCTGCCTCCCCAGGAGTCCTCGCTGCACCTCCCCAGGCTCAGGAGGAAGGGCTGGGCAGGTGGTGGTGGTGGTGGGGGGGTGATTCACTGCCACCCTCCACTCCTGGAAGAGCAGGGCCAGGGGTGCTTTGTAGATGACAAGTGTGATGGCGAAGGGGAAATGGCGAGTGCAGGAAGTAGATGGTTGATGTTCTGGACCATATATAAACCAGAGTCCAGGCCCACCTGCTGTGGGTAGGGAGCTGGGGGTGGAGGGGCCAGGTCATCTGGCGGCGGGGGGGGGGGGGGGGGGGCGGGGGTTTCCTATAGAAGCAGATCTACAAGCCACAGGGCTCCGGATGTAAGTCCAAGGTGGAAATCCACACGGTTAGCAGTTCCAGGAAGAGCCTTGACAATGCACAGAGCTAGACCCTCATTTTTCCTGCAGGGACCCGATGAACTGGACTCTGAGTGGGAGGGGTTGGCTCCAGGCCACACAAGCAGGACAAGAAGCTGCTCTACCCCCCACCCCACCCCCACCCCCCAATTCAGAGCACTCCCTGCCTCTGTAAGTGATGTCTGTCTTTAAAGGCTCCTCCACTGCCCTACCCACACATGGAGCACCGCCTGACTCCTCTCCAAGCCCTGCTGCACCTTGGACATCTAGGGCTGAGGACCACTGATAGTCCCTCATCGCCCACGCAGGCTGCCTCCTGTGCTGCTGGCTGGGGGCCTGACAGCAGGGGGGTTAGCAGCTGCTGACCTTGGCCAGGCTGGGCACCTTGGGCCCTGAGCATTTCTCAGTTTGTGACTACCCTTCTTTGAGTTAGACCCCTCTGTAGATTGGGCTGTAAGTGGGGGGCAACCTCAGGTGCCCTTCTGACACTGAGGTGTCCATAGTGTGATTCTCAGAATTCAGAAGGAAGTGCTGGTCAGGACAAGCGGCCTTAGGTGCCGACCTAGCCTCCTTCCTCGGGTTCTGCTGGAGGGACAATGAGGGCCAGGGTGAGTAACAGTGGCTGCCCCCCACATCTGCCGTGAGCCCCCCATCATCACTCCTGGACTAATTGCCACCCTATCCGCCGCCAGGTGCTGGCCCGTGTGTCCCTGGCTCTGGGGCTGCTATTAACGACATGTTGCAGCAGCTTTACGGAGCGTGGCTCGGGACAATTTTACACCTCATTTGATTTATGTTCCAGGATCCACTCCTCTCTCAGAGGCTCCCTTCCTGTGCACAAACAGCCTGTGTCACCCATCCTGGCTTTCCTGTGCACCCACAGAGCCAGTCCCAGGGCCCGCCTCTGACACACCCTAGGGCAGTGGTCGGCAAACTCATTGGTCAGCAGAGCCAAATATCAACAGTACAACGACTGAAATTTCTTTTGAGAGCCAAATTTTTTAAACTTCTTCTAATGCCACTTCTTCAAAATAGACTCGCCAGGCTGTGGTATTGTGTGGAAGAGCCACACTCAAGGGGCCAAAGAGCCGCATGTGGCTCACGAGCCGCAGTTTGCCCACCATGGCCCTAGGTCCTGAGCAAACAGTGCCCATCACCTGGCCCTTCCTCCCAGGCCTTCTCTCTAGGAGATGTCCTTGAGCCAGAACATGTGTCAGTGAGGACTCCACAGACGTGAGAGAACCCCGGGGAAGGTCCATGGGGATTGGTCACCCCCAGATGGGAAACTGAATTGAAGAGACTCTCTAGGCTCTCACGACCCTTCTGAAGGTCCATCATCAGTCTGTGGAGGCATCTGCCCACAGTCTGCAGCAGAGAGGGTGGGATCTGCACAGGGAGTCACCAGGTCAGCTGTGAGCCACCGCAGGACCCGATGAACTGGACTCTTTGTCTGGGCAGTGACCTTGACTTAGGAGAACAGATGAGCTACAAGATGATTTAGTTTACCTCCCTCACTGCAGAGAGAAAGAAGAGAGGCTCAGAGGAGGGAGTGATTCCCCACAAGGCACAGCGCCGGTAGGACACAGAGTCAGGGCCAGGACGCTAGCTTTACAACTCCAGGATTTGGTCACCTCCCTAAAAGGCAAGATCATTTCCATGACCAGATCTCCTTATCCACCCATTCATTCATTTTGGGGTGCCTCCCAGGAGCCAAGCTTGGTGTTAGGCTCAGAGGATATGACAATGGACCAAACATAGAAGCACTTGGGCTATCACAGGCTGAGGAGGAACGTGGGGGCCCAACAGTAGACCCCTTCCCTGTATTTGGGGAATATCCCCCCCCCCCCCAGTGAATCGGTTGAGGGCCAACTCCACCTCCCACTTCAGAATCTGGAAAGGCCAGTAGCCCCCATCTCAGCCTCCCCCGTGTCCTGTGTCCAGCATTGGCTGAGAGGTGGCCTCCTGACCAGTTCTGGAGCTTCATGTGGGTGACATTTCCTGCTGTGTACCTCGGCGAGGATGCCCCAGCCACCTGGAGGACATGGGAGGCCCTCAGTGTCCTTACCAAAGGAACATATGCCACAGTAGAGAAAACAAAGAACCCCCATGTATCCATCATCAGGCTTCAGAACTCATCAACGTTCTGCCTTTTTTGTTCATCTTCCCTCTTATAGAACCCCATAAACATTTTTCTCAAAAAGATTTTAAGACTTGGTTTCAGAACAATTTTAGGTTTACAGAAAATTGGAGTAGGTAGTAACGAGAGTTCTCATATACTCCTCCCACACCCTGCTTCCCTATTATTAACATCTTACATCAGTATGGTACATTTATTACTAGTAACAAACAAGTATCAGTACCTTATTATTAACTAAAGTCCATGCTTTATTCAGATTGCCTTTGTTTTTCCCTGATGCTCTGTCCCTGTCCCAGGGTTCCATCCAGAAGAGTACATTATGTCTAGTTGTCCTGTTTGCTTAGCCTATGATAGGCTCACAGACTCCCCTTGTTTGTGATGACAGTCAGGTATATTGTAGGATATCCCACGATGGGCATTTGCTTACTGGTTTTCTCGTGATTAGATTGGGGTTATGGGTTTGGAAGAGGAAGATCACAGAAGTAGAGTACTGCGATAGTGTGATGTAATCAGAAACACATATTTGATATTGTTCCTGGTATGAGCTCCTAAAACCCCAGTAGTTTCCTGAGTGATGGGGTGAGAGGAGCATCTTTATTATAAATTTAGTCTTAGTCCTGGTTCCTGACTCAAAAGCTTTAAGGCTCTAGGAATCTCTTGAATGATAAGAGTGTCCTGAGTATGTTAATGAGATGACTAGTGGGTCCCCTCCCCACTAAGATAGCTTCCAGATGTGGGCTGGTTGCCAGAAGGACGAAGGCAGGATTGGACAGTAGGGACTTTCTGTCCTATCCCACTCCCATCCTCTAGGGAGTGGAGAGGGGCTGGAAATGGACTAAATAATCTCCTGTCCCACATGATGAAGCAGCCATAAAGATCCATACCCTGCAGGTATGGATACCCTAAGAGCTTCCGGGTGGTAAGCACATCCATGTGCGAGGGACAGGGCTACTTTGCCTGCGACCCTT
Organism: Corynorhinus townsendii; assembly: GCA_026230045.1. Lineage (NCBI taxonomy): Eukaryota > Metazoa > Chordata > Mammalia > Chiroptera > Vespertilionidae > Corynorhinus > Corynorhinus townsendii. Next base: position 191,354,769 of record JAPDVU010000001.1, read on the forward strand.
CTGGACCTTTTCCTGTGCACCTCTTCAGTTGGCTGTTCCTCTGTACCCCTTACAACTTCCTTTATAATACCACCAGTACATGTATTTCCCTGAGTTCTGTGAGCGGTTATAGCAAATTATCAAACCTGAGGAGAGGACGGTGGGAAACTCCGATTTGTAGCCAAGTCCGACAGAAGTGTGGGTAACCTGGAGACCTACTACTTGCAATTGGCATCTGAAGTGGGGGCAGTTTTGTGGAACTGAGCCCTTAACCTGGGGGGCTGCATGAACTCGAGGTGGTTAGCAGCGGAGTGGAGTTAAATTGTAGAACACCCAGTCAGTGTCCAGAGAATTTCTTGGCATGGAAAACCCACATATTTGGTGTCAGAAGTGTTGTGAAGAGAGAAACAGTTTTTCTTTCACAGACTTTCCTTGAATTTGATGACCTTGACAATTTTGAGAAGTGCTGGTTGGGTGTATCGTAGGATGCCCCTCTGGGAACTTGGCTACTGTTTTTCTCATGACTAGGCCAGGTGTAGGGGGTGTAAGGAGGAAGGCCACAGTGGTGAAGTGCATTTCCATCACACCGAATTACGGGGACATACTATCAGCATGGTTTGTTGTTGCTGTGTTGCTATGATACCTGGCTGAATAGTGTTCATTAGATACCCCCACTGGAGAGTACCTTCCCCCCTCCCCTTTCTGTACTGTTCTCTTCAGAAGGAAGTCACATGCACAGCCCACACTTAGAGTGGGAAGTTGTGCTCTCCCTCCTTTAGGTGGAGGGTCTGCGTAGTTTATTCTAAATCAAGTTCCAGACATTCAATTATTTTACCTGTAAGCACTTCAGTATACATCTCTAACAGATACAGACTTAAAAACCACACCGGAAGCTACATTACCACGATGCCACCAATACAACCAACAATGATTCTTTCATGTGATTTAATATGCAAGCCATGTTCAGTTTCCCCTAATTGTCTGATAGAAAGTATTTCTATCGTTGGTTTAGTCAAATCAAGATCCAAGCAATATCCACCCATTGTGTTTGGCTAACATGCTCTTAAATGTCTTTCCAACTATAAAAAGCTTCCTTCCTTTTTTGGTTTTGGGCCTCTTATTTCCTGAAGAAGTAGAGTTATTTCTCGTGGAGTCTTTTCTACCTTCTGATCTTGGCTGATGGTGTCTCATAGTTTTGTTTAACATATCCTCTGGCCTCCCTTTCCCTGGAAACTGACAGTTACATCAGAGGCTTCATTAGGTTCCGGTTCATTATTTTGTCAAGAATACATCAGAGATGGTGGCCACATCAGGACACATAAATGTCCAGACGTTCCTCTTTTCATGCAGCTGAGATTGATCAGGGTGTGACATGTGGTCAGCATTTCTTCTCGTGGGCCTAACTACGGCTGCTGATTGATGCCTTTCCTTTGTAGGGAAATCTGTCTCTGTTGCTTGCAACTAAGAACTGTGATGGGTAAATCCTGGGTGCCTAGAATGATGCTTTTTAAATTTAACCTGGCAAATGTCTGATTAAGTGTCTACTCCTGAGATAGGCAAAGGATGGAAGCCAAGAGAGGACTCCAGAGCCAGAACTGTCTGAGTTGGGGGTTCCACCTCAACCACTGACTAGCTGTATACTCTAAACAACAGTCCTCAGTTTCCTCATCTGTAAAATGGGATCCTGCTACTGATAGCACTGCCTAGTTCATAAGATTATAATAAGAATTAAAGTAGTTAATAAATTAAACCCTTAGAACAGTGCCTTACTACCATGCAGTAAGCATTCAAAACTCATTAAGTCATATAGTAATATTTAAATTGCCTAGTTCTCTTCCTCCTCTCCACCCCCGTCATCTCCTTAGGTAGCTTCACCCATTCCCATGGCTTTGGCTATCATTTTTCCTAATACCTCAATGTCAAGACAAATGACATAATAGCTTGGTTTTTGCTTGGTTTTATTTGGGAGAAGGAGAACCTACAGTAAATGCAAACATTGCACTGTAAGACATGGCTCAGTTTCAGAATTATTAAGATGGGGGTAGGGGGGTGGGGTTTGTGCTTAGAAGTGAGACAACTTGAAATATTTGGACAACTTCCTAAGCCATACTAACCAAAACAGCCCTGCACCATGAGGGGAGGTTAGTGGAGTCTTGGGGTGGCTGGAATCCTGCACAGACTCTGCGCCCCAGGGAAGTCCCAGGAAGAGGAACCCAGGCTCTGTGCTGAGTGCTCTGGGTGTTGGATTTGGACACTAACTACCAGGACAGGGAGGTACATTGTCCCTGCCACTCTTACAGAGCATCCCATGATGGAAAAAGGTAAAGGTGGTCAGTAGACATGGTGTCTGCCTTGGGACCACCAAGGTGGAGCTGAGAAAGCAGCCCAATGTCTGGGTCAGTGAGTGGCTGTTCTCAGTGCAGATCTGAAGGATTCGGGCATGTCTATAAGAGTTCTGCAGCGTTGTAATTGCCAGTGGGGAGTTCATTAGGAATCCCACTGTGAGGGCCTGTGGAGAGAGATCCATGGGCAAGGCATGTACTCGAGCACACCCAGGGATGCCCTGCAGGACAGGGTGAAGGGAAAGCCACCCAGCAGGCAGAACTCTGAAAGCCTGGGTGTTTGTTTTGCCTGGAAGGAAATATGGCTAGAGGTTTGGATCCATGTTCATTCATGGACACGGCTAGAGGTTTGGTCAGGGACTTGGAAGGAACCCATTTGGAAATTTGATGACGAAGAAGTGTGAAAAAGAGGTGTTTCAATAAACCTCTCCACATGGGCTCAGTGGTGAGGATATTTGTGCCCTAAGTGAGCACTCCTCAGGGAGCGGTCTCAGCACAGCATGACCTTAGTAATCAGGTTGACAAGATGATCCGTTTTGTGAGTGTTCATGTGCTCATAAACAAAGCAGCATGATAGCATGGGTAGAGGTTTTGCATGTGCCCAGCAACATGGACTTCCATTCACCAAGCTCAGTTTGGCCGTAGTCACTGCTGAATACTCAGCCTACCTACCCACACAGAGTTCCCAATTTAACACCATCTCTGAGGAGACCAGCCAGACACCTGGCAGTAGGTGCATTTTATCAGACCACTTTCACTTTAGAAGCACTTGTTTTTCCCCCTGAAGTAGGTGGGTATTCTGGATATGGGCGTGTCTTCCCTGCCCACAGTGCTTCTACCCACATCACCATCCATGGGCTCTCAGAATATCTTATTTACTGTCATGGTGTTTCACACAGCATTGCTTCTGACTAGGGAACTCATTTCACAGCTAATGAAGTGCATCCATGGGCTTAGACTCGGGGAAGTAGCCAGTCTTAGCAGGTTCCCCATCATTTGAAAACAACAACCTACTAGGGGAATGGCCATTTGGAGATGTGGATTTGGAGCCAAATAAAACTGGGTATGAATTCTGCCTCTGACACATACAGTTGGGTACACTGGGTAAGCTAGATGTCTTTTGCAGATAAAGTAGCATACACACTAAAATATGGTAGCTATTATCATCACTCTCAATGAATAATTATAGGTGCTCTCAGGTCTGAGCCTCATGGATGTTCATAATGTTGTTTAGAGTAGTAAAAATATTGAAAACTACCTCAATACCCATTAATTGAGAATTATGTAAAAACTAGAGGCCCGGTGCACGAAATTCATGCATGGAGGGGGGGTGTCCCTTAGCCCAGCCTGCACCCTCTCCAATCTTGGACCCTTCGAGGGATGTCCGGCTGCCTGTTTAGGCCCAATCCTGGTAGAACGGGCAGTTGGACATCCCTCTCACAATCCAGGACTGCTGGCTCCCAACTGCTCACCTGCCTGCCTTCCTGATTGCCCCTAACTGCTTTGCCTGCCAGCCTGATCACCCCCTAACCACTCCCCTGCCAGCCCGGTTGCCCCCAACTTCCTGCTTCTGCCAGCCTGGTCACACCTAACTGCCCTCCCCTGCAGGCTTGATTGCCCCCAACTACCCTCCCTTGCAGGCCTGGTTCCTCCCAACTGCCCTCCCCTGCTGGTCTGATCACCTACAACTGCCCTCCCTTGCAGGCCTGGTCCTTCCCAACTGCCCTCCCCTGCTGGTCTGGTCACCCACAACTGCCCTCCCTTGCAGGCCTGGTCCCTCCCAACTGCCCTCCCCTGCTGGCTATCTTGTGGTGGCCATCTTGTGTCCACATGGGGGCAGCCATCTTTGACCACATAGGGGCAGCCATCTTGTGTGTTGGAGTGATGGTCGATTTGCATACTACTCTTTTATTAGATAGGATAGAGGCCTGATGCATGGGTGGGGGCCAGCTGGTTTGCCCTGAAGGGTGTCCCGGATCAGGGTGGGGGTTCCCTTGGGGTGTGGGGTGGCCTGGGCAAGGGGCCTGTGGTGGTTTTCAGGCAGGCCACACCCCCCAGTGACCCAAGCGGAGGCCCTGGTATCTGGGATTTATTTATCTTCTATAATTGAAACTTTGTAGCCTTGAGCTGAGGCCAGGGCTGGCCATAGTTGATGGGAAGCTTGGCTTCCTCCATTGCTGGGGAAACCCAAGCCTTCTGCTCACTCCGTGGCCGCAGCCATCTTGGTTGGGCTACTTTGCATACTCACTCCTGATTGGCTGGTGGGCATGGCTTGTGGACGTAGCGGAAGTATGGTCAATTTGCATGTTTCTATTTTATTAGATAGGATGGTGATGCATCAGTTGAATAAAATACTATGTAGCTATTAAAGTTGTATTTAATGAAAGGGAGAGATATTCATGATACACAGGTGAAAAAAGTGAGTTATAAAATAGTATATATACTGTATATCATTTTTGTGCTTTTTAAAGGATGTATGTCATACATAAAGCTAATGTTCAACTGACATAAAATATAATGGACATATTTATGATGCTCTCTGGAAGATAAGAAATTCGTTGATTTTCATTTTGTCCTTTTGCTTGTCAATGTTTCCCAAATTTGTTTTCATGACTATGTATGACATTTGTAATGTGAGAAGTGAAACCACTCCAAAACCAATGTTTTAATGTAGAGTCAGAAGAGAGACAAGGTGAGCTCTGTGCGCATCTGGGCAGTAAGGCAGGCTTCTCCTCCATTGGGGAGGATACTGGCTGGAAGGAGCTGCCAGCCACATCATCACTGTGGCCTCCAGGTCACAGCCCTTCCTTGGCATGGCTCCACCCCTGCCCTGGCAGCCCCCAGGTTGCCAGGCCTGTAACAGCAGGGGGAGTACTCCTTAACCCTTCCCACCGAGAGGATGGGAGAATTCATAGCAGTTGTCTCCGTGGCCAAGACCAGATCTGCCATTTTCAGGGCACCCGACAGGAATGCGCTGCCTGGGAGAAGCAGGCCCTGACCCAAGCCCCTGGGCCTGCGTATGTTGGCGGAGGTTCACAAAGACGCCGGGCTGCAGTCTGGCAGATTGAAAATATTTTTCAGTGCGGCCCCAGGATTTGACTGGAGAAACAATAATATTCCTTCTCTGGATGTCAAACATCCGGACAAATAGAAGCCTTTTTTCCACCTTCTCTCTTCCCTGAGGGCTACAAAGGATGCTCTGACATAGGCTTCTGGAAAGGATTCACCTCGCCGGGGTGAGTGCCAGCGTGAGCCGCAGGGAGTGCTTATTTTTAAAAGGAGGGGAAAGGGGTGGCCCCTCGCAGGTTTGCTCAAAGGGCCTGGCTTCCTCAGGAGAGAGCCTGGGCTAGCGGGACCTGCCTTCTCAGCCATGAAGGACCCCGAGTGGAGTGGTGGTGTCCCAGCCCCACTCCTGGCAGGGAAAAGGTATCCCACCCAGAGCTGGGATTGTGGGTGTCGCTAGAGCCAGGGAGCAGCATGGAGGTCAGGAGAAGAGAAGGAGGTTGAGGGCAGACATAATGGAAAAACTCCCATTATTTTCTGAACTGGAACCCAAGGACTACCAAGCCACAGAAAGCCGGTCTCCTCCAGCAGCTGGGCAAGCCCAGTGTCTTTAGCTAACCCCAGAAATAAAATGAAGACGCTCCTAACAAATCCCCCACCAAGTGTAATTAGCATTTGGGGGATCCCCTCGGGAGTTCCTGGGAAAGAAGTTAGAGGGGAGAATACCCCTAAACCTTTCTCAAGTTGCAAAATGAATCATGAAAGCCTTCCCAATTCCTTGGGTCTCACCGAGCACCATCTTAACCCTGCTTAGCCAGTGCTGCCCAGCCTAAGCGTCAGTCCCCCAACACCGACCCACCCACCGTAGGCACAGCGTGGTCACTTTGCCCCTTCCCCTGGACCAGGAGAAAATACCCCCTTCCAATGCTTCATCCTGGACTGGCTCATCCTGAGCCCCTGGCAGTGCTGCGGGGCAGACTGTCCCTCTGATGGGACCTGGCGGCCTCGCCCCTTGCAGTGTGTGTGTCTGCACACTGTGATAGTCATACCCTCGCAGGCAGGACTGCACTCACTGAGTGCCCTCAGGGCATCTCTCACAGTCAGCTGCCTTGACCTGGGGGGATAACCTGGAGCCTCTGTTCCAGACGTTCTTGGAAAACCTCGTTCAGCGCTTTCCTGTTGATGTGGACTAGATCCAGCCCAACCCCCGCAGTGCAAGGAAGTCCTAAGGCCTCCGCCAACGTCCACCTGCGCCTGTTGGTTCCATCGCCACCTGTCCCTTCCTCTCCTCCTTCACTGCCTCTCCCTGGTTCAAGCCACTTAATCTCTTTGCCTGGCTTTCCGCAGTAGCCTCCTTACTCTTCCCACTCTGGTCTCTGTCCAATCCATTCACGGCACGAACTCTGCCCTGGTCTGCCATTGCAATCCAGAATAAAATCCAGGCTCCCCACCCAACGGCCCTGCCACTGTCCGTTGCTGTGCCAGGCTTGTCACACTGGCCTTCTCTCTGTGCCCACCACCACTTTCCTGCCTCAGGGCCTACCCCAATACTGTTCCCACTGCCTGGAACACCCCCTCCTCATTAAGCTGGCTGGCTCTTTGTTATTTCTTTTTATCCACCAAGTCCAAGCTTCAGAGAGGCTTTCTCTGACCAATTAAACCAAGAAAGTCCGCCTGGCATGCTCCTTTTTCCTCTCCTGACACTCACCATACTTTAAAGTGGGCATCTAATTGGGCATTTGCTTGTTTAACACCTGGCTTGACCACTGGATCATGAGCTCCATTAGTACAGACTTTGTGTCTGCACTGTTCATCCCATATAATTGATGCTCACCCAATTGTATGGTGCTCAGATTATTTCCTGAGGGAGTGAGTAGGAAGATGAAAGAGAGATAGGCTGGGATGCAAAAGGCAAAGGGCACCAAGAGGCGGTGTGATTGAATAGCAAGAGCGTGCACCCTGGGGTCAATGGTCCTTGACTGACACCTGGGATCATGGCACTCTATCTGTGTGACTTTAGGCAAATTACTTAACCTCACTGAGCCTCAGTTTTCTCATCTGTAAAGTGTAGAGGGCCCCCCTGGGAAGGCATTTGGGCATTCTTTAATTATTGTCAGCTGAACCCAAGGTGACAGGCAAAGCCACGCCCTGGGAACACACCTTGCCAAAAGGGCAAGGGTGTTATCAGCATTGACTCTTATCAGCCCATGGTGTAGAGAAGTAGGTTTGATATCTAAATCCAGCCTAGCACCAGGAATGCTCAGGGCCTATTCAAGAATGCAAATAACCTCCTTTTGTCTTGACCTTTTGATGAAACTTCCTGGAATTTGGGATATAAAATAAACTTGCTGGATTGGCTCTGGGTCCCTGTCCCTCCATCAAAGAGGATGGTGGTCCCAGCCGGTCCCAGCTTTTTTCTTCTAAAAAAAAAAAAATGTAGGTGTTTCTCTCTTTTCCATGTCCGTCCAGCGTGGAAAGAGAGCGGGTCCAGTTCCCAAGTAGAGGAGCTGGGGATTGAGAAATAAAAGAAAGAAAAAGACTAGACACAAGGATAGAAGAAAAAAGCTGGGACCAGGTGGGACCACCGTCCTCTCTGATGAAGGGACAGGGACCCAGAGCCAATCCAGCGAGTTTATTTTATATCCCAAATACCAGGAAGTTTCATCAAAAGGTCAAGACAAAAGGAGATTATTTGCATTCTTGAATAGGCCCTGAGCATTCCTGGTGCTAGGCTAGATTTAGATGTCAAACCTCCTACTCCACACCATGGGCTGATAAGAGTCAATGCTGATAACACCCTTGCCCTTTTGGCAAGGTGTGTTCCCAGGGCGTGGCTTTGCCTATCACCTTGGGTTCAGCTGACAATAATTAAAAGAATTTCCATATGCCTTCCCAGGGGTCCCTCTACAACTCCGTTTTTCATTTTTAAATGCAGCCAGCCTGTGGACATCTAGTTGGAGCTTTCAGACTTGAGATCGCAGGAGCTTGCTGATGACTGAAAAAAGGCAGGATAAGATTAGTAGTACATAAAGGAATCTGATTAGGTACGAGGCAGTGTTTTTTAACATATTCATGGATTAAATTCTTTTAAATCATCCAGCAATTCTTTTGCCAATTTTGCCGGAGAGATAATTTCATCATGACTATTCTGAACGGCTTGCACATGTCTGTGTAGCCGCACTAGGTCTATACTGATATTATTATGCTGCCATATTCCCTGTAGGTGCATCTTGATTTTATTCCAGTCCCATAGAGAACTGTTGTAGTGGGCTGAGGTCACACAAATATATGTAAAAGCAGCATGGCATTGCAGCTGCTGTCTGTATTACCTAGTCCTATCACTACAGCTTCCAAAGGCTTTAGCTTTGTTTCTAGCCTTTTGTCTATATCTTCTTGATCATGGAATGTAGTGGAGGTGTGCTGAGCCAATTCATTGATAAACTTTGCATTCTGGATGCTTTGGGTCAATGCAAGAGAAGCAGTCACAGCAGATGCAATAACAGTAACTAGGGTAACAATACCAAAAATAATAAGTTCCAAAGCACGCTTTTCCTGGGACAGATTGTGTAATTCCTGCAATGCCTGGAGGCCCGCATCATGATACTATTTTCCTATTATATTGGTAGGAAGCATAATAAAAGAAGGCTGCTTTAAAATCAATATATCTTCATTCAGGTTATGCCTGGAAACACAGCTGGTGAGGTTACAGTAATGGCATTGGACAGCATAATGGGTGTCCAATCTGGTGATATTCACATTTCCAGTCACCAATACATATGGGGGCTGGACCCAGGCTCGTAAGGGCTCAATGTGCATGCTCCTTTAGTATTAGCAAAGAAAGAGCCAGTAAAATTAAGAAAACCAAGAGCAGCGGCTAAACGCCACACATCTTTCTGTAACTTTCCTGTTTTTGTGGTTAGGGCATTACCTACAAAACCTCCTGGTGACATAGGCTCATGCTAGGGATATTTAGCATCAAGCCTGTGGGACCAATCCAGTACATACAAGTCAGAGCCAGAAATATTATGTCTCACTGGTACAGGATTGGCGCAATTCTTGCCATTGAGGAAATGCTCCCAACTCAGTAGTGGTGCTATTAGGGCAGGAGGGGAGCGGGGGATGCTTATCAGACAGCCATTAGGTGGCCTTAGGAAATCCTAGTTTAGTAACTGAACATAATTTCCCATATCCCAGGGGCCTTCAATGTTAGCAATGCTTGTGCCTCCATAGGACGTCTTATTTTCTTGGCCAAGCTGTAAACATCCTGAAGTTCCCCTTTTTGATAAACAAATAGGGAGCTCCCCACTAAAGCCATTGTAAGTATAATCACCTTGGGAAGAAGGAGTTATATGCTTGTCGGGGCTCCCCCCGACCATATTAGTGTTGTTAGTAAACACTGGCACTGCATCTCCAGTCCAGGTGGCTGGGTTGACCATAAGAGGGTCTGGAACATAAGTTCAGTAAGTTTCCGCTGCAGCCGTACTTACCTGGCAGCTGACAAGTGCCATCATAGCAAGAAAAAGGTTGAAGGGGGTTACCTGAACCTCCTGTTCTTTCACCACTTGCTGAGCATCTGTGGTCGGCTTCTTCAGTTGACCCCATGTAGGGACACTAGCTTCTCAGGTGGTTTTGGCCAGCTGCCTTCTGCTTCTCTCCTTCTTTGGGGCCGGTGGCTGAGCTGGCATCATCATGAAGGTGTGATCTTCAGCTTCTTGAATGGTGAGATGAGTTGTTCTCCCAGGTCCATGGTCGTGACGCACTGCTCGCTCTGGCACCCAGATGGGGTTAGAAGCACCTTCTTCTTTGCCCTTGGTCCTGGGCAACCTACAGCGACACACAGCTGCTGACTGCAAGCATGGCAAGGCGTCTTCACCATCTTTATTTCTGGACTGTTTCTCCTCTGTTCTTGGGGACCACTACTTATTCTGTGGCTGTAACAGTCCTATCAGGTCCTCTCTGGGATCCGTTGTTGTAGGAATCCACAGGGGCTTGGAGTTTTCTGGAAATATACAAACATATTTTTGACCAAAGGTTAATAAAGAAATCTTTTTATAAATTAGACTTGGGATCCTTTTGATTTTTTGTCCAAACGATTTTCCTTTGGCTTATTTTGTCACCATAAGATTTTATGGTGTCTTGTTATCAGCATTATAAATGAAAAATCATTTTTAAAGTAAAAAATTTTCTTGATGTAATTAACTTACAGGATATTTCTTACAGGATATCATTCTACTGTAAAGTAATGGTTATAGTAAATTCCTTGCTAGATTGTTTTGAAAACTAGAGGTAATGTATTCAGAGAGTTTTTCCCAATGCCTAGCACTAAACAAATATCCTCATTTATCCAGGAAACACATACTGAGTAAGCCCTGGATGGTGTGGCTCAGTGTTGTCCTGTACACTGAAATGTCACTGGTTCAATTCCTGGTCAGGGCACATATCCAGATGGTGGGTTCGATCCCTGGTCAGGGTGCATGTAAGAGGCAACCGATGGATGATTCTCTCTCACATCGATGTTTCTCTGTTTCTCTCTCTCCCTTCCTCTCTCTTAAGTAAAATCAATAAAAATGTTTTTTAAAAGAAAGACATACATATGGAAAGTCTACAGCGGGCCAGCCCGTGCTGGGGCCTACAGGACACAGGCCCTGCACTCAAGGACGGCACCATTTAGAGGCTCTATAAATTGCAGCTATTCATAGTAATAGTAGTACCGCTACTACTACTACTAATAAACAAGATGTTAGGAAATTCTCTAGCCAGAGAATGAGCCAAGCCCCATGGAAGCCCGCCTGGGAAAACCAGGAGATGAGAGCAGGGAACAGGGTGTGAAGAAAAAATACAGGAGCCAGTGTGTCGTTTACTATAAAGTGTCTTTTGATCTTTCTTTCATGGTTGGCTTAGATTTTCCATTTAACCAAATTCAAGAATTCTCTGACTACAGTATTCATTCACCAAATAGATATTTATCTGTAGGCTGCTTTCAGGAGGGAGAGGTTCGGGGTGAATTTGACATTGTTTCTGCCTTCAAGAAGCTTATGGGGGAATAAGCTCCTACCACACGGCAGACTTAGTGGAGACACAGATGAAGGACAATGAGACTTCTGAGACAGGAGCATGAGGGTTCATTAGAAAAGATTGAAGAACATAAGAGAGAGAAGGAGGGAAAGAGCACGGTATAGGGAGAGAAGTATGGAATGGGAAGTCAGAGGACCTGTTTCCAAACCCTGGTGTACCCTTTGCATCTAGGAAAATCACGGTTTCCCTGAGCCTCAGTTTTCTCATCTGTAAAATGGGGTTAATAACACCTCTGCATTGTTGTGATTATCATCTACACACACAGGTATCCTGGGAAATCTCAGAGCCATGGGACTGAGAAGCACCTCCTGAGGTTCTGGTGAACTTACCAGCAAGCTCATCCTCACCACTGTCCTCCCTCCACAGTGGGAAAGTAGATTCCTTAGGCCTGGAGGGCATGTGCTTAATAGTGGTGACTGGTGATGGTGGTGATGGCCAAGGTACCACATCCTGCCTGACTCAGTGCTCCCCATTCTTCCACTTCAGCCATCTGAGATAGAAATGGCATTCCCCCAAATCCCAAACCACTCCCATTCCCAGTCAGAGGACTTTCAGGAACCCTAAACAGAGCCTAGTGTCTGAGCCAGAGTGGGCCATGAGCCCAGGCTGCCAGATGCCACTGGGCTGAAGCGGACATGCCGAGAGGTTCTAGCTGTTCAGCAGCCCATTCCCGCTCTTCCTGGGCTCAGAGCTGGACTCCATGCCTGTGGTTGGGCAAGACCATGCAACGTGGTGCTAATCGATACAAAGCGATAGATGTGTGCTCCTTCCAGGCCTGGCCAATAAAACCCTTCACACTCTCTCATGGTCAACGGACGGGGACAGACCCCAGCATGGTTTTGGAAGCCGGTTTAAAGATGGCATGACTGTTACCAGCCAAAGTCTCTGGCTGGCTACATGGAGAAGGATGCCCCTGCATTTAGCACACCTGAACCCCAATCTAGAACCTCCCAGAACTGGTGGATGAGGCATAAGACAAACTCCCTTCATGATTATTATATGTTTGGGTCTATTTTTCATGCTAATACCTAACTAGTCCACCAGAGCGGTGGTGTCCTACCTGAGGACTGAAGCGGGAGAGGCCAAAGAGCAGATCGAAGTCAGCAGCCGTGAGGACCCAGATGTTGAGACTGAGGTGCCTAAGTACCAGATGCGAGTTCTATGGGGGTGGAAGTGGAGTTAAGGGTTAAGAGTGAGGCAAAGTCAGGTGGGAAATGAAGGGAGATGTCACGGGGCCGGTGAGGGATGTGCAGCCATGCCCAGCCTGATCTCTGAGTGGAGCTGACTTGAAGGTTGGAGCCACTGGTCTCCCAGTTGGGCCTGCTTCACTCCTGGTTCCCACCTCCTGCCCTCCAGCCTCTGCCTCAAGTCCAAGGCCCAGTAACTGGGACCCCACGTCATTTTCCTGGGCCCTGACTGCTGTCTGCTATGCAGCCTCCTGGCCCAACCTGTTTTACAGATGAGGAAAAGCAGACCCAGAAAAATGAAGGCACTAATTCATAAAGTCCCAATTGATCTTTCCACCTGGTCTTGGCCAGGGAGCACAATTTCCAGCAAAGTGCCGCTTCTTTAATGCCCTGGCCAGAGCCTCCCCCAAAAGGGCTGCTTCTCTCCTCCCTCCCTCTCTTCTGGCAAACTTGATTTCCAAGCCTGGCCATTGAGAATTAAAAGGAGCTGGTTTCTTCTGGTCCCAAAGAAAAACAAGCTGGTCAATTTTCTGTCGGTCCCAAGGCAGCTCCTCACTGCCCCAGAGCCAAGCAGACACTGGGCAGTCTGTGTGCAGGGCTGAGGCCGAGCTCCCACCGGCCGGTAATGACTTCTCGGAGGGAGCTGGCCTGGGCTCAGACCGCTCCGGGTGCGGGGAGAGGAAGCCGAAGACAAAACGGTACTTCTCCCTTCTCGTAAAGGTCTCATTCTAAAAATAAAGACAGTTAGCTAGGGAGTGCCTACAGGGATGCTTGTCTGAGTAGAGAAGTTTATTAGTCTGGATTCTCCAGATAAACAGAACTAATAGGATCTATATCTATATCTATATCTATATCTATATCTATATCTATATCTATATCTATCCATATAGATACTGCTCATGAGGTTTTGGAAGCTGAAAAATCTCACATTGTGCAGTCAGCAAGGTGGAGACCCAGGATAGCCTATCAGAGGTGGGGAACCTTTTTCTGCTGAGGGCCATTTGGATATTTATAACATTATTCGAGGGCTATACAAAATTATCAACTTATAAATTAGCATGCTGTATTTGGTCAAATATTTCATTAACTCACCCTTAATGCCTGGCAGGGCCGGGCCAAATAAATATGCAGGCCTTATAGAGCCCACAGGCCGGACGTTCCCCACCCCAGTGCAAGTCCAAAAGCCTGAGAGCCAGGAAAGCCAATGGTGAAAGCTCCGTTCTGAGTCTAAGACAGAAGGCATGAGATGACCGATGTCCAGCTTAAAGACAGACAGCGGAGCAAATTCTCCCCACCTCGCCTTGCTGTTTTGTTCCGGCCTCCTGTGGATTGGATAAGGGCCATCCACTTTGGGAAGGGCAATCTGCTTTACTCATTTTACTGATTCAAACGCTAATCTCATCTGGAAACACCCTCTCACCCAGAACAATGTTTAACCACATTATCTGGGCACCACATGGCCCAGACAAGTTGACACATAAATTAACCATCACAAGAAAGGATGGAGCCATGCAGAAGTTCCGGAGTAGGGCAGTCAGACTAAAAAAAGAGTGCAGAGTGAGCCTTCTCCTAACAAGATCTGTATCCCAATAAGATCTTTTGATACACCTGTCAGGGTAAAAAGGTTCTGAGGAACTGAAAACTAGCCTCAAATGTTGATAACAACAAAAATAATTCATTGGGTCTTGGTTGGGAAGCTCAGTTGGAGCACCTTCCCCATACATCAAGGTTGTGGGTTTGATCCTTGGTCAGGGCACATGCAAGAATCAACCAATGAATGCATGAATGAGTAGAACAACAAACTGATGTTTCTCTCTCTCTCCCCCCGCGCCCCGACCCCCCCGTTTGATAGCTCTAATAGATGAGACAGGATGACAGTTTTTTCCCCGAACCTCAAGCAAACACTCTCTTGTATCTTCTTAGCTTAAAATGCCTATTTCCAAACCAGTTTCTGTGGCTGGGGTAAGATGAACTGATTGGCTTGGTAAGGAGACCAGACGCCTTTTGAAAAAGAAGAGGAAAATTGGATGTTTGGGGTGCATCCAATAGATGTCTCCTACAGTGGGCTTTCCATTATCAGTCACAGAATCCAAGCTCCTCATAGTTGGATGAGACCCTAAAGATTACTTAGTCCACTTGCAATACGATCCTAAAATCATTATTGTGTTCATATCCTCCCTGACAGGGAGCTCACTGTCTTGCACAGAGCTCATACCATCTTTGGCCAGCCCTGTCTGTTGCAAAGTTATACCTGAAGTTTTTTTTTTTTTTTTCTTGTATCTTCCACTCATTGGTTCCATTGATAACTACAAGTATCTCGAGGGCAGTTTTCTAAAGCAGGTCCAGATGAAGAAGTGCCTACTATACACCAGGACCTGGGCTATGCAATTTGCATTGTTCATTTCATTTCATCCCCTAACACCCTATGAAATAAGTTGGTCGCTTTTGACAGATACAGAAACTTGGGAGTCACGCCACTTCTAATTACACAGCTAGTTAGTGGCCAAGTTGGATTTGAGTACACATCAGTCTTTGTCCCATCCACTTGCCCCTCCACCACTATGAGGAACCAACAGCTTTCTAATATCTGATGACAATGTCCCAGATCCCTTGCTCCCTGGGGGCTTTGCTCTCAGAGACCTTCATCCTTAAAGTTGGTGTCCCAGATGGAACACACTGCCCAGATGTGGACAAGGGTCAAAGAATTGTGCAGGAGGAGAAGCAAGTGGTCCAGAGAGTTTCATATACAAATCACTCAAAGATGATTTAATTTGCTTATCAACTGAGGTCAAACCCCTTGTATGTGCAGACACTATGTGAGGCAACAAGGATGAAGAGAAAGAGTGAGAGCTCATGGCCCAGACGGGGAAGCAGATGTGAAACCAATAATTACAATAAAATGTGATATATGTGAATATTTGAGTATACCAACATGATTAGAATGCTGTGAGTCTGGTTATGGGGAAGTCAAGGGAGGAAGGGCTCTGGGCAAAGCACCGAGCAGGGAGCTCCTGAATTGAGAGAGAGGATTACAGAGGTGCCTAGAAGTGAAAGTGCTGGTTGAAAGGCTGCCGTGCACATGTACCAGTGGGACTCTCAAGACGAAGGACCTTTGCTTCCCAAGGTACCCCTGCCTGGGCCTTCTCTCCTCCAACACCCTCCTCAAATACTGTTCTGCAGAAAACACTCTCTCCATGCATTTCAACAAATCCGTGATTCATTCCCACAGAGGAAACTGGTTTTGGCATTTGAAAACATCATAAGTGGGCAAAGAACACAGCAGTCCACACAAAAGGAAATATGGTTAGTAAACAGATGTGAGGAAACACAGTCAACCTGGCCAGGACTCGAAGAAACACAAAGTAAAACAACTGAGGTGCACATTTCCACCTATTAAATCAGCAGCCATAACACAAAGGTTTAGATGACTATAGCCAATTTTGGAGAGGTCTGTGGGGCAGGACCAGCTCCAGGATCTGCAGGGCTCAGTGCAAACTGAAAGTGTGGGGTCTCTTGTTCAAATATTATTAAGAATTTCAAGACAGCAACAGCAGAGCATGAAACCAAATTCTAAGCTCCTCTGAGTCCTCAGGTGAATTTGTAGAGCTCTGTTACAGGAGAGGAGGTACTCCTTTCACCGAAAGCCAGTCCTTCACTGGTGTTTCAGACTCACCCCCGCCCACCTGCTCAGAGAGCTTGTTATCTACTGTCACTTTTCTCTTGACTTTCACCCACGTGCTCTTGACCCAAGCTTTCCTATTAGCATTTAACATACAACTCCTCCTTTCTGGAAAAAGAAAAAGAAAACAAAAACTCCTCCCTTAAGCCCTCAGCCCATCTTCTCCAGCTGCCCTTCCACTTCCCATTTCAGCTGCATTCTGGAAAGGGCTGTACAGACACACCATCCTCGTGTCCTCATTTCTCATTCATTTCTTCACCTTGTTTCTCACCCCATCATTACAGGTCTTGCCAAAGCCACCATTGATCTAAATCCATGTGCTGGGACCTCTTGCAGCCTTCTACACTGGTGACCACTCTCCCCTTCCCGGAACACTGCCCTGGGCTTCTGTGACAGGGTTGTCCTCTGTATTTCTTTTAGCTCCTCGACCAGCTGTCTTTTTCCACCTGCAAGTGGGAGTTCCTCACTCATCTGGTCTAGACTATGTCCACTCTTCACCTTTCCCCTCAGGCAAGCCCACCTGTGCTTGTGGCTTTAGTTGTCATGACTCATCAGTTCATGGCTCTGACCCAAACTCTGCTCTGAGTTTCAGACCCATAGTTTCACTGCCTCCCTGACAGCTCCTCTTGCCTATCTCAGACACCTGAAACTCCTTACGAAAAACACCCCTCTACCCCCGTCCCCCCGCAATCCTGGTCTTCTTCCACTGTCCCCTATATCTGTGAATGGCACCACCATTCTTCCTATTCCTTTATATGCCCTTCTCCTTTCTCTTCCCCCACACTTCTTCAATTAAATCCGTCTTGTCAATTTTACCTCTTTACTATTTCCTATATGTGTTCACATCTCTGTGTCTGTCCCTCCTCTTGTCATCTAAGCAGCTATCATCTTTCACTTTGACCACTGCAGCAGCTGCCCACCATTCTTCCTCATGCCTTCAAACTCCCTGCTCCTATTGACTGCAGTCAGAGTGAGTGTTCAAAGGGTCTCACTGCTCTCTAATGAAAGACACACCCTTTTCACGGCCCACAGGCCCTGCCTGGTTTTGCCCCAGGCTTTCCCAGCTCTTTAGCTTCAGTACCGTAGTCTTCTTAACTCTGCCAAAGGCATTTGTACACTCTGCTCCCTCTGTCTAGAATGTTGTTCTTTCCTCCTCCTTGGTCTAATTAGCTCTTGGTTATCCTGTGGTCCCCAGCTCAATCACTTTTTCCTTAGGAAAGCCTTCCATTAACCACCAGGCAAAGTTCCACCATGACACACTTTTATAGTTCCATGTCTCTCATTCCTTAGCAATCTTAGCATGGTTGCAATTTTATTCATTTGTGTGATGACCTGATTGAGTCTGTCTCCCTGACTAGACGGTAGGGCCTATGAAAGTAGACTGTATGTTCTTCCTCACCATTGTAACCCCAACACTTAATCAGTGTCTGGCAGGAAGAAAGGGCTCAATAAATATGTGGTGAATGAATAGATGGAAATCCATTTAACAATATATTTTGAGAGCTATAGACATGCTCATATATTTTGACCCATAATTCCACTCCAAGGAAGTAATCCAAAATAAAGAAAATGGTTTATACATGAACATATTAATAAAAACATTTTAAATTAAAAAATTTCTAAAATCTATAGATATTTAGCAATAGGGAAAATGTTAGAGTGGTAGATCCACAAAGTAAAGAACATGGTAATTAAAAACAATTGTGAGGTTCTGGCCAGTGTAGCACAGTTGGTTGGAGCATTGTCCTGTCCATTGAAAGGTTGTGGGTTGATTCCTGGTCAGGGCACGTACCGGTTTTCAGGTTGGATCCTCAGTCAATGTTTCTCTCACATTGATGTTTCTCTCTCTCGCTCTCGCTCTCCCTTCCTTTCTCTCAAAAGTAAAAAAAAAAAAAAAAAATTGTGAAAACTAAGTAGCAATATGGAAAACCATTTACCACATTACAATTGTTTTTCAAAGCTGAATACAAAATTGGAATTTTACAACTATGTAAAAATGTTTTATGCATGCAGACAAGTACCAGATGGGAACAAGGAAAAATAAGTGAGTTGATTTGTCAAAAAAAGTGGATCATGATTGAATTTTCCATTTCATTTTTATTTCTCTTAGAGCAGTTTTATTGATTTTACTAAAATAATACTTTAGTGTAATCTGTGAGTTTCATCTAACAATCTTAGATTGAATAACACAGTCACATTAAGCTAAAGCTAAGGGTCCATTAAAGCACAGCCAGTTACATTTGATTCACTGCACAGTGAGTTCACAAATACCTAGTAAATACTGTTATTTTAGAATGACCTTCTTAACCACTTATGAAATAGGTTCCATGACAATTATACCCTATGTTTATAATATTATATGGACATTCATGTACATGTCTTTGTGTGGACATAAGCTTTTCTTTCCCTTGGGCAAATACCTGGCTAGACTATATGGTAAGTGTGTGTTCAACTTTTTTTCTACTTCACTATGACCAGTTTTTTTATTTAAAAATTATTTAAAAAAACAATTCTGTATATTTAAAGTGTACAACATAATGATTTGATGTAAATAGTGGAGTGATTAGTAGTCAAGCTAGTTAACATATCATCTCACATAGTTCCCATTTTCTGGTGTATGTTGAGAGACCTGAAATCTACTCTTCAAGCAAATTTCCAGTATTAACTACGCGCAGTGGTCAGCAAACTCATTAGTCAACAGAGCCAAATATCAACAGTACAACGATTGAAATTTCTTTTGAGAGCCAAATTTTTAAAACTTAAACTTCTTCTAACGCCACTTCTTCAAAATAGACTCGCCCAGGCCATGGTATTTTGTGGAAGAGCCACACTCAAGGGGCCAAAGAGCCGCATGTGGCTTGCGAGCTGCGGTTTGCCAACCACTGCACTACGGTATATTAGCTAGAGGCATCATGCTCTTCATTGGACTTCTACTGACTCATCCTACATAACTGCAACTGTGTGCCCTTTGACCAATATCTCCTCATTTCCCCTACCTCCTTATCCCTGATAATCACCATTCTGCTCTCTGCTTCTATGAGTTCGGCTTTTTTAGATTCCATATGTAAGTGAAATTATGCAGTACTTGTCTTTTATGTGCCTAACTCATTTCACTTAGCATAATGTCCTTCAGGTTCATCCATGTTGTTGAAAATGACAAGATTTCCTTCTTTCCTTGAATAATTTTGCATTGTGTTATCATAACTCCTTTATCTATTCACCCATCCATCAACAGACACTTGGGTTGATTCCATATGTTGGCTATTGTGAATAATGCTACATTGAACATGGGAGTGCAGACATCTTTTCTACATACTGATTTTATTTTTTTAATATTTACCCAGAACTAAGACTGCTGGATCATATGGCAGCTCTATTTTTAATTTTTTGAGGAACAGCCAGACTGTTTTCCATAATGGCTGTACCAATTACAATTCCACTAACAGTGTACAAGGATTCCCTTTTCGCCAGATTCTTGACAACATTTGTTATTATTTATTTATTTGATAGCCTTCCTAATAGGTGTGAAGTGATGCCTCATTTTGGTTTTGGTTTGCATTTCCCTCATTGGTTAGTGATATTGAGTATCTTTTCTTATAAGATTGTAGGCCATTTGTATGTCTTCTTTTGAGAAACATATATTTAGGTCCTTTGCCCATTTGTTAACCTGGTTCTTTATTTTCTTGCTATTGAGTTGTTTAAGTTCCTTATATATTTGTATATTAACCCATTATCAGATATATGGTTTGTATCCTACATAACTGCAACTACTGTGTACACTTTGGTTAATATTTTCTTCCATTCCATTAGTTGTCTCTTTTTTCATTGATTCCTTGGCTGTACCAAAATTCTTTAGTTTGATGCAATCCCATTTGTCTATTTTTGTTTTTGTTGCCTGTGCTTTTGGGTAATATTTTTAAAAAGTCATTGCCCATACCAGTATCAAGAAGCTTTTTTCCTATGTTTTCTTCTAGTAGTTTTACAGTTCCAGGCCTTACATTTAAGTCTTTGATCCATTTTGAGTTGGTTTTTGCATATGGAGCAAGACAAGGCTCCAATTTGATTCTTCTGCACAGGAATAAATAGTATCCCAACACTCTTCATTGGAGAGACTGTCTTTTCCCTATTGTGTGTCTTGGCACATTTGTCAAAGATCAATTGGCCATAAAGCATGGATTTATTTCTGGGTTTTGTATTCTGTTTTGTCAGTCATTACATCTATTTTTATGCTAGTACCATACTCTTTTGATTTCTATAGCTTTGTATTATATTTTGAAATCAAGTAGTGGTCTATTTTGAAATCAGCTTTAGTTTCTTTGCTCAACATTGCTTTGGCTATTCATGGTCATTTGTGGATCCATATGAATTTTAGGATTGTTTTTTTTTTAATTATTTCTGTGAAAAATACCACTGGAATTTTTTATAGGGATTACATTGAATCTGTAGAGTGCTTTGAGTGGAAAATTTAACAATATTAAATTTTCCAATCTATAAACATGGGATAGTTTCCATTTATTTTTATCTTCTTCAATTTTTTCCATCAATGTTCTATAGTCTTTTTTTTCATACTTAATAACGATATTATTTATTGATAAAATTAAACTCCTTACAATTTACCTTACAATATCCATAAAATTAAATCATGACAATGACTGACAAACACTAATGTGAACAATGGCCTTGCATCTCCTTGGAAAGTTAGGTAAGTCAGGTTTGCATGTTGTTGTTTTTGATTTTAGGCACGATTGCAGGTTCTTATCAATAAGACGACTTCTCAATTTACTCTTGATAGGTTCATGCTTGAAAATGATTGTTCACATAAATATGTAGACCCGAATAAGGAAAGAACAGCAAATGCTAGTTTTTTCAGTTGATTATATGAGTCAGGAATACTATTCCAGGTGTTAAAAATCAACATATCTTCCTTCTCCAGGTTTTCAAAGCAGACCACTTGTGCTGTGAACTAAGTTCACATTTGTTTTTCTCCAATACTTCTATATCAGCACAAAGACGTTCAAATTTCGAGCTCCAAAATTCTTTGTTTTTTAAATCCAGCAATTGCATTTCAAACTTGCCAATGTCAATATTAAAGGGAGAAAAATTTAATTCTGTTGCAGTAGCATTAAGAGGTTATTTTTAACAAAGGCTAAGGTTGCTTTGCTGTTTCTGAATTCCTGAAACCTGTTGAGAAAAGCTTCCATCATATTTAAAAGTGTTGTTTTGAAATAGCAAATGTCAATATCAGAATTATTTTCCTGGCGATGTTTCAACAGGCTTGGAAAGTGAATCAAAATTTCTTTTGAGCAAAAAGAGATAATTTGTTTTCGAATGAAATAACTTCTTCTAACATCGAAAAAATTGTGTTTCCTTTCCCCTGTAGTTTACGATTAAGCTGATTTAAATGAGACGTAACGTCTACCATGAAATAAAATTTTTGGATCCACTGATCATTCGTTAGTTCTGGATAGTGAACACCCTTCTCAAGGAGAAATGCTTTAATTTCTGTTAATAAGGAAGCGAAACGTTTCAAAACGTTTCCTCTTGATAACCAACGTACCTTGTTATGCAGCAGAAGATCTGCGTACTCACTCTCCATTTCAACTAAAAATTCTTTAAATTGGCCATGATTAAGAGCTTTAGCTATAATGGAGTTGATAATGTTAATCACCAATTCCATAACTTTGCAAATTTCTTCTGGAAATGTCTGCGCACAAAGCGCTTCTTGATGATTGATGCAATGGTAAGTAAGTATCTCGTGATTAATTTTTTCTTTCAAAATAGCAACAAACCCTTTTCTTACGCCAGTCATACTTTTCGCCCCGTCTATTGAAATTGAGACAATTTTATCGAGTGGAATATGATGTTTTTCAATGCACTCAATTACAGCATTTGCTATATCCTCTCCACGTGTTTGACCTCTGAGTGGCAATAATCCTAAAAGTTCTTCTTTAGGACCTGTAGATTAAATAAATCGTACAAAAAGTGAAACTTGCGCTGTATCATTTATGTCATAAGACTCGTCAACTGCTATTGAGAAAGCTGAAGCCAATTTAAGATCTTCGACTTGCTGGTCGGTTATATTCGAACACATTTTGTCTGTTCTGTCTTTCACTGTTTTAGCAGACAATGGTAACGCTTTAATTTTTTTTTAGAATATCTGCTTTGTTCTTAAAATCCCGAAATAGCTCTTTGGATGCATTTATAAAACAACTTTTTATGTATTCACCATCTGTATATGGTTTTCCTCTCTTAGCAATCTCTTGACTAACCACAAAACTTGCAATATTAACATTGTTGGAAGATTGCATCCAGGAATTAAATACAGAACTTGATTTTTCTTGACTCTTCCGAAGTTCCTCAACTGCTTTCTTCCTTGCATCACCGACAGGATATTTAGTACTAACTGACACGTGATTAGTTGTAAAGTGTCTCTCCAAATTTGATTTCTTGTTATGCGCCAATTTTTCCTGACAAATAAGACAGGTCGGAAGGCCATTTAAGTTTTGAATAAATGCAAAAGTCTCGGTCCATTCAACTTTAAATTCATGGTTTTCGTCTTCCGTTTTTCTTTGCTTCTTCTTTGTAGCCATGTCAAACAGGGCACCCATCTTCTTCTGGTGATGATGGAAGATGGCCAAGTGGCAACGCCGTTCCTGGAGCTGGGTAGCCATCCCTTACTTGCAGTAACTCCCTGGGTGGGGGAGGGGGAGGGGTGTCACTGGTTTCAGGGGCTCCCTTGCTGAAGTCCTTGCGGGGTGTGCTCTGGGGCACCCCATCCTGCGGTCAGCAGGAACACGGTGTCTGTTCATGTCTTCCACCCACAAACCTTGGCCTTCCCCGTGTTCACTAACTGCTTACCACCCACTGCGGCTGGAACGCCTGCAGCTTGAGGTGCGACCACAAAGCTTCGCAGGGACTTCCTTTTCCTTCGCCACATTGCCCGGAGGAGGTTCCGTGCGTTCCTTCCTACATCTCAGCAACCGCAGCACAGGCCATTTTCCTTTCCTCACAGAGTCCAGAACTTTCCCCTTTTCACTTCCGGGAAGCACCTCCCAGCTGCTCTTAGGCTAATGGCCAGCATCACTGCCCTGGAGCTTTGGGGTCCCTTTGAAGCAAAATAAGGGCGACTTGAACACAAACCACATAACGCCACAGGCCCACCTGATAACAAGACAGCTCCTCGGGCCTGTTCTATAGTCTTTAGTGTACAGATCTTTCACCTCCATGGTTAAACTTATTTCTACACATTTTATTTTTTGACATTATTATAAATGGGATTGTGTTCTTAATTTCTTTTTTTGAGTTGTTTGTTGTTAGTGTATAGAAACACAACCGATTTTTATATGTTGATTTTGTACCTGCAACTTTACTGAATTTGTTTTTAGTTCTAATAGTTTTTGGTGGAGTCTGTGGCGTTTTCTATATATAAGATCATGTCATATGCATAGAATATTTTACCTCTTGCTTTCCGATTTGGATGCCTTTTAATTCTCTTTCTTGCCTAACTATGCTGGATAGGAGGTCTGATAATATTATGTTGAATAGAAGTGGTGAGAGTGGGCATCCTAATCTTGTTCCTGATCTTAGAGGAAAAGCCTTCAGTGTTTCACCATTGAGTATGGGGTTAGCTGTGGGCTTGTCATATATAGCTTTTATTATTTGGAAGTACGTTCCTTCCATACCTGATTTGTTGACAGTTTTTATCATTAAAGAATGTTAAATTCTGTCACATGCTTTTTCTGTAACCATAGAGATAATCATATAATTTTTTTAAAATATATTTTTATTGATTTCAGAGAGGAAAGGAAAGAAGAAAGAGAAACATCAATGATGACAGAGAATCATTGGCTGGCTGCCTCTTGCAAGCCCCCTACTAGGGATCGAGCCTGCAACCCAGGCATGTGCCCTTGACCAGAATTGAACCTGGGACCCTTCAGTCCACAGGGCAACGTTCTACCCAGAGGCAAACCAGGTAGGGCTAATTTTTATATTTTATTCTGTTAATGCAGTTTCACATTTATTAATTTGCATATGTTGAACTTCCTTGCATCCCAGGGATAATCCCACTTGATTATGGTGTATGATCTTTTTATTGTGTTGCTAAATTCAGTTTGCTAATACTTTGTTAAGGATTTTTACAACTATGTTAATCAGTAATATTGGCCTGAAGTTTTTTTCCTTGCAGTGCCTTTATCTGATTTTGGTATGAGGGTAATGCTGACCTCACGAAGTGAGTTTTAAAGTGTTCCCTCATTTTTTATTTTTTAGAAGAGTTTGAGGATTGGCATGAATTCTTTTTTCAATATTTGGTACAATTCACCAGTGAAGCCATCTGGTCCTAGGCTTTTCTTTGTTGTGTGGTACAGGTAAGAATTTCCAGAGACTATCAAGAGAGCAGAGTTTGTAGCCAAGAACATGGACGCTGGTTTAAATCCCAGTGCTGCCACATATTGGCTATGGGGCCTTGGGCAGGATGCTTTTCCCTCAGTTTCTTCAATGGTAATATGGGGATCACAGGGCATACTTTACAGAGTTGTGAGGGTTAAAGGATTTAACACTTTAAGCACTTAGAGCAATGCCCGATAGACAGACTGTGATAAATAAATGGCAGTTGTTATCAGTATTACTTGGGAAGGTAAAGTGAAAAATCCTGTATTTCTTACGGGAAAGCTGGATGTAGCCTAAGCTATAATTTGGGCAACAAGAGGAACTATAACCTTAGTTTGTTGTCACAAGCTATTGAGGTAACCCAGAAGTAAAAAGGAGCGATTGCTATGGTCTGAGAACACTTAGAATCAGATCATCAAAGCTAGAAGAGGTTTTCACGAGTTTGTCCAAATCATGAATTTTGTCAGAGTAAGAAGCTTGGAGGGGAAGCATCACAGCTGATAGTGGCAGATCTAGACCTAGCCTTCGGGACCCTGAAGTCTCCTGGTGCCAGTAGCACAGGAGCGGACACTGGCACCCCATGCCCTTTCCACCAGTCTGGGCAGAGCCTGGTCAAAAACAGCTGTACTCACTATCAGAAAAGGGCTGAAATAATAATAATAATAATAATAATATGTTAATATAATTTTGCACACTTTTAGTTAGCATCTATTAAGCACTTACTATGTGTTAGTCACAACTGTATTAGGATAAACTATTTTTTTGCTAATAAAAGTGACAGTTTTATATAGGTCAACCTAATCCATTCCTCTAATCATGAAAGAGACTCTATGAAGCATATACAATTATTATCTTTATTTTACAAATGAGGAGACTGAGGCACAGAGAGCTTAGGTGACTTACCCAAGGACACATAGCTGGTAAGTGGTGGAGCCAGTTTACAAATCCAGGAGGTCTGAGTCCAGAGCGCACACACGTGAACCTCTTCTTTACACATTGACATGGCTGTGCCCACAGGCTCAGTGTTCTGGCCCTGGCACCCATTCAGGGAACCAACTTCCCTCAGGAAATCAGATGGGCCCCAAGCCTGCTGGGGCCTTATGGGAGAGAGTGGGTGCTGGACCAGCCCTGTGACCTCATGCTGGCAGGGCCTCCAGACAGTGGAACAACTGGTGAGCACGGGGCATCATGGCAGAGGCAATGTGCTTCTCCAAACCCCAGCCGTCAGAATAACAAACATCGCCGACTCCCACAGCTCCGAAGTCTAAATACTGAAGTGGAGCATCCGTGCCTCGCTCCCTGTGGTGACCCTTCAGTGGAAAAAAGCCAGCCGTTGCTATTGTCTCACTTTCCCAGAGGGAAGATCTGAGGCTGTGTCTCTAGTCCTGCAGGACTTCTGCCGCCTCTCTCAAGCCCCCAGTCTCAAAGAGGGTTTGTTTGATGTGAGCCAGGCTGGGGAACCCCCAAATCCCACTGTGATCTTTACTGGTCTATAGCAAAACAAGAAAATAAGGACCAAGTGGGGAGTTTTTCCTTAAAGATAAATGCCTTCCATTTAAAGAATCCTGTTGATGATGCACAGCTTCCTTTCCGTGGCTCCTGGGCTCTGTTAGCTCCATTCTCCTCTCTGTACTTGCCAGCCTCCTCTTCTGCATACTCTGCATTGCACAAGACCCCAACAAGTGGCTTCTCCAGCCCCGACTCTGCGTCATGACTTTTCAGTCTCAAGTTCCATTGCTAACTCCCTCATTCTCAGTATTTCTGTGCCCACATTCTCTCAGGAGAATCTGCTTGACCTAACATGCTCTTTTACACCAAACCCTGTCACGCGTTGCTGACCAGTCGATCAGCCATTTGTCTTTGGGCCAGGTGTCCACCACTGGTCATAGTGGGGCCAGCTTTCCTTAGGAGGGACCTAAAAGTCCAGTTTGGAGGTTTTGCACCAAAAATGGATTTGCATAGCCCTAGCCGGTTTGGCTCAATAGATAGAGCCTTGGCTTGAGAACTGAAGGGACTCAGGTTCAATTCCAGTCAAGGGCACATGACTTGGTTGTAGGCTTGATCCCTGGTCCCCGTCAGGGCATGTTCAGGAGGCAGCCAATTGATGTGTCATCAATGTTTTTCTCTCTGTGTCTCTTCCCCTCCCTCCCACGCTCTCTAAACATCAATGGAAAAATATTCTTGGGTGAGGATTAACAACAACAACAAAATGGATTTGCATTTTTCAGCCTAGGAAGGTGTCAAGAGTCATGGCCAGGAAGGCCCACCTGAGATGCACAAGGGATGCCAGGGTAAAGTCAGGCTCTGAGGAAGGCAGCCAGGAGCAGGCTCGGAATGGGCAGGATTCAGCCCCAGGGGGTGATTACTGAGGCAGAGAGGAAGACACAGATTCACTATGTTTCAAAAGAAAATCAGTAAGCCTTGGTGAAAAATTGGAAGGAATGAACAAGAGGGAGGCTAGATGTGGGCATCACTCAGTGATAAAAACACAGAACAGGTTTGGGAGATGAAGGAGAAACAGCCTGTTCTATTCTGACATGTTGAGACATGAGACATCCTGCTCAATTTACCAACAGGAAGTTGGCTGTTCAAGTGGGAAGTTAAGGAAAGAAACCCAACTTTTCTTAGAAAAGAATCCTGCCACCCGGCTGGTTTGGCTCAGTGGTTGACATCGAGCTATGAACCAGGAAGTCACAGGTTCCATTCCCAGTCAGGGCACATGCCCAGGTTGTGAGCTTGATCCTCATTGTCGGGCCTGCAGGAGGCAGCAGATTAATGATTCTCTCTTATCATTGATGTTTCTATCTTTCCCTCTCCTTTCCTCTCTGAAATCAATAAAAAAATTTTTTTTAAAAAAAGAAATAAAGAACCCTACCTTCTTGGCCGGAAGGATTGATGTGTGAATCTTCAGCATGTTGGTGATTTGAAGCCTTGGAGTGGATGATTTCATCCTGGGAGAAGTGGAATGCATAACTGACACCTGACAAATGCTTGTTGGACAAATAAGTGAATGAATGAGAAAGTGGGTGGATAACCTGGCCAAGTCTTGGCGTTCATTCATGTCTCACTCCTTCCCAAGTGACAAAGCCACTCATTGAGATCCTGCACTATGAAAAAGCATAGTGGAGAATGGGAAGAATATGGGCTTTGAAGGCAACACAGAGTTCACTTGCAAGCTCTAAAACTTACTAGTTCTTTGGGTTTCATCTTTAATCTTTTGTAACCTTAGTTTCCTCTTCTCAAAATGGGTGCAATGATATTTACCTCATCAGGCACTCATCCTCCTGTAGTGAGGATTAAACAGGATAGCAAGAATAGAGCTCCAAGCATAGGTTTGGTATGTACAGTAGGCATTCAACAGAAGTGGCAGACTCCTGCCCCCTCCTAAAGCAGGCTTTCAGATACTGGAGAGGATTTGGGGTAGGAGCATACCAGGGTTTCTGAGGATGTCATACCCTTAGCCAATGGCGTTGCAAAAGGACCCACTGGCTGTGTAAACAATCTCATTTGGAGCTAATGTCAAGAGTCTAAATGTAAGCCTTGAACCAAGCAGCCCTCCTCCCCACCCACCACCATGCTCCACATGGACCTTCTGTGGCAGGCCATGCCCATTCTTGTGGTCTCACCCCCACTGGGTGCCTCCCTCTTGCAGGCCCCAAGGATCTACCCACCCCAAGCCTCATCCCCCACTGCCTGCAGCTATCCAGGCACCTGAACCCTCCAAGGTGAATGCCCAGTTTTCAAGTCATTGAGATCTCCCCATGAGCCAAGAGCTCCCATTCTAACACACATACCCTTGCTACATAGATAGAAAATACATGGGAAAGTTTGTTACCTTCATTTAAACACCAACCATTCAAGACTTTGACATTACTTTACTTAAAGACATAAGATTTCTTCAAAGAAAGTTATAGAACCCTCCTGGGAGAAATAAAGGAAGGTGAAAATAAATAGAGGGCCCACTCCCTGCAGGCTAGAAGATTAGAAATAGTAAAGGCAACAATTTTCTTTGAGTTTCTGTATAGATTGAATGGACTACCTATTAAGGTTCCCAAGGAATCCTATCTAATAAAGAATATGCTAATTGACCATCACACCCTCACAAAAGATGGCAGCACCCACAGCCAATAAGGAGGGAATATACTAATTGACTGCCACACCCTCAAAGATGGCGGTGCCCACAGCCACTTGATGGTGGCGCCCAGCCCCCTCAGCCCCGCCCGGGCAGCAGGCACATGGCCTGGCCACTCCATGTGCCTGCCTCCGGAGTCCCCCAGACCCCTCAGCCCTCCAGCTGCCCAGGGCTGCCCGAGGCTCAGGTAACCAGGGCCGGCCAAGGCTTGCGCTGTGGGCGGTGGCAGCAACAGAGGTGTGATGGGGGTGTCGCCTTCCCCTGATTGCCGGGTCGCCTCCTACCCCTGAGGGCTCCCGGACTGTAAGAGGGGCAGGCCGGGCTGAGGGACCCCCCTCCAGTGCATGAATTTTCATGCACCAGGCCTCTAAGAGCTTGAAAAATGAATTAAATGGTTAAAAAGACTAAGCTGCTTTTTAAATGGTGTGATGGTAAATTTAACCGACCAGATTTCATAACATATTACAAAGTGACAATTATCCAAACCATATGGTAGCAATGGGGGAGAAAAAAGATCTGTAGAGAGACTACACGAACTCAAATTAATTCAATATAAAGTAAAACTGGAAATAACCTCACAATGAGGAAAGTAATTACTACATCATAAATGTCTTGGAGTGAACTATAAGTAATACAGAGAAGAGTTGCACTTATATTATTTTCTGCAATAAATTGCAGATGAGACTTTTATGTATGTCTGAAAAAAACATAAAAAAAGACAAGAAAGTACAATTCCACATTTACTACATTGGAAAAGAATCCATCACCAGAGACAACAAAGATTAGATTTTCAAAGTAAAGAACATGAATCTTTTGTTGAATAAAAGATAGGACAATCACAAGAGGAAAATAACAGCCTGGAAAACATAAGCCACCAATACATCTAAAATATATTAATTTTTGCTTTTTCACAAAAAGCTAAAATCAGTGCCCAGATTCCACTCTGGAAACAGCAAGAGAGATGAACAGATAGTTTACACAGGAAGTACAGATGGTAAATCAAAACACAAAAAGGTACATAACTCCTCCAGAAATGAGAGAAATGCAAACAAACCTGTTCTGAGGTATCAGCACATGCTTGTCCAAGGGTCACCATCAAGTGGCAGAACCCTGTGCCGGGACCAGGAGGCTGTATAGAGAGCTTCAAGACAGGGTCTCTCAAACCAGCCTGCTGGATTGAACACTGGCTCCACATGGGCCACGCAGGAAGTGATAGTCTCTCTGTGCCGTGGTTTCCACATCTATCAAAGGAAATTTAAATGAGTCAAGATATATAAAGTGCTTGGAACGGTGCTTAGCACACAGTCAGTCCTATGTAAGTGTTAACTATTATTATTTGGGTGAGGGGTGACATTCACATAGTTTTCTCTCAGTTGTAGTATAAAGGACATGGACTTCGGAGCCAGAAAGATCGTTCGTTCAACATATGTTGACCAAATGCCACATGAAGGTGCAAATCCCAGTTCCATTAATGATTAGTGATGCCACCTTGTGAAAACTGCTTAGCAATATGGAATCTCAGGTTCCTCCATTCTGTAAAATGGAAGAAGAAAACCTGCTGCTTAGTCTGGTTTGAGGTATAAAGAGCCCCTGCACCACAGAGGACCAAGGAGGGGCCGTGGCATTACAAGTCCCAGTGCACCTTCGATTCCTCATTTCTCCTCCGAGAACTGCAGCCTTGCCCATATCTATGGTTGTGGAATTTGCTCTCAGCTGCCTGCCAGTGCCACCAGATTAAGATCTTTAGGGGCACCAGGCCCCGAAGCTGAGGATGCCACCTACTTTTGAGGTAGTGAGCAAGCGCTCCTGGGGACTGGAGGTCTGGCCCAGAAGGGGCACTCAGTAAACACTGGCGAATGAACGGATGAATGGATACATGAGCCATCACTGACCAGTGGCATTTCAGCTTTACTCGGAGGCTTTCTTTAATGAGGAGACAAAGTGACCAGACTCAGATCACATGAGATAGGCGCAGGGATGATATTCAAAGCATGTCACAGGCAGACCAGTGCCAGTACTGACCATGGGCCTCGAGACTCCTCCTGGGCTAAGCACCATCTTTGTTTGTGGGTAATGTGAGGCCCAGGGTCTTCAAGAGAGGGGCTTAAGGAGAGTGGGGGTTCTGGGGGCTCCCGGCAGCTACTGTTCTCCAACAGGTTTAAATGTACTATAGCATCCAACAACCAGCGTGCTCTCCCTCTCTCTCACCACACACAAACACACACACACACACACACACACACACACACACGCACGCACACAATGACTAACCAGGTTAGGAGGTTGCATGGGCATCAAGATATTTCTGCCACTTCCCCTCCAGGGCCCCGTTTCCCATCTATAAAAAAAAAAAAAAAGAGGTCAGACGTCCTCATCTTTTAGACTCACTCCAGCTCAGACTGCTTCGATTTTAATATAATAACAACAGTGTGTAAATGGTATAGTAGGAAAAGCACATGCTCTGACCCTAAAGACTCCGTTCAAATCTCAGCTGTTAGTTAGTGAGGGATGAATCCATATCCATTAACATCTCTGAACCTCTACTAATCATTAAAAAACCAACAAATATTTACAGAGGACTTTTTATATGCCAAGTCCCAGGGACACTCTGGTGAACAAGATTTGGTCCTTGCTATCATGAAACTGTCTACTTAAGACTCCTTGAATGAAAGTGACAAAAATGGACTCAAGCCAGCATAGGCAAAACCAGAACACATCCTAAAGATGCAGGCAAGTCTGGGGAACCCAGCGTGGAATGCAGCCAGACTGGAACACCCGCAAACCCTTTACTGCCCTCAGCATACTTGCGGGATTATTCATTCTCTCTCCCCCCCCCTCCCCTCTGAGCCTTCTCTCCTGCTCTCTCTCTCAATCTCTCTCTCTCTCTCCTTCTAGAACTGATTCCCGTGAGCCTCCGTTGATATGACATCCCAATTCCAAATTCTCAAGGACAATCTGATTGACCCAGCTTGGGTCATGTGCCCACTCCTAATTCAATCACATATGACCCGAGGGCAGGGCCACTCAAGACAAATAAGGCCTCAGACACTGGCTCACATGAATGGGGGCGGGTCCAGGTCCCAAAGAAAGGGGGGGCGGGATGGGAGGGAGGCTTGTGGATCCTGGTGTCCACTCCACAGCCTCTTAGGGTGCTTGTGAAGATTAAACACAATTCCATGGGAAGTGGTGGGACTGGAGCCTGGGATGTGGATGGAGCATGTGCCACCTGGCCATGTTTGTGATTGGTGTTTGACTATGAGGGAACACTATTGTTCAATTGCTTTCCTGTCCCAGCTGCTTGCTGTCCATTTTCTTCCTTACTTCCTCCCGTTGCCTTGATCATGGGGCCCACCTTGCTGAGTTGACTTAAGTAAGTTAGCTGGGCACACATGGCGCCAGGCTGGCCAGCACCCCAGCTCACACCCGACCCACACGCTTGGTGGGTGCCTCATGAGCTGAGTGAGTGAGTGAATAAGTGAATGTCCTCCCACTCAGCCCTCGGAGCTCCACTGGGGGCAGGCTGGCTGGCAAAAGGGAGGTGGTGTCTTTGCAATTTGGCTCCTTTCCACCCAGGTCTTTGTTGGAGGACCTTTCTTTCCCCCTTTGCTTAGTACCCAAAGGACCAGGAGCTCAACTTCTCTTGAGAATTTGAGGGAGAGCTCAAGGACAGCGTTCAGATCCTCCCACCTCAAGTCCAATTTACTGAATATCACCGAGCCACTGACGTCCCCTCTCTGGACCTCAGCTGCACCACTGACAAATGGATATGGACACAATCATGATAAGAAGACTGGCTGAGGTCAGAGGTGAGAAAGGGCTCAGACAAGGGGCAGCCTCAGCCCTTCACCACTGGCAAGGGAATCACCAAGCTGCTGGCAGGCCCCTTCCTGGAGGCAAGAACTCACACATCAGGCCTTTCACCCAGCTGCTTCTGCCACAGGCCCAGGACTGATGATTTCACCAGCTGTGTGGTTGAAATCTGAGCCCTCTCGCTAGAGCTAGAGCCAGGCAGGACCTTTTTTCCTGCGGTGGGAGCTTTTGTTCTGCAGGCCTTGATCACTAGGCAGAGGAATTTCCAGCAGGCTTACGTCAGCTGTCAGCCCTGACTGGGGCCAAGCCCATTGGACTTGCAGGGAGGCCGAGGGAGGGCTGCCAGGAGGTCAGAAGGTGCAGGGTTCCGGGCACCAGAGGCGGTCCCCTCCTTCCTCTTCTTCCCGCACTAGCCCAGGAGTCAGCTCCCAGCCCATGCATTCAGGTGGAAAGGCCTGGGAAAACTCATTCACCCTGAAAGTGGATTGAAAGGTGGGTGGGAAGTGCTTTCTAATTTTGGTCCAGCTATTTACTGTTAGTTGAGTGCCTGGGACTATGCATGTGGCCTTGCTAGGACTCAATTTCCTTATCTATCAAATGGAATAATAGTGCCTCAGAATTCCTGGTAAGGGTTAGTGAATGTAAAGTATTAAAAACTGCCCAGTACACAGGAAATGCTGGATGAATGTGAGCAACTATTTGTGTTGTTGTTATTTCTCCAGCGAGGAGAAAATTACTGCCATGTATGAGGCAGGCACCCAGCAAAGGGTCCAGCACAAAAACAGAAGCGCCTTTGCTAAGGGATCATGCTTTTCTGCTGTAGGAATTCAATTGCTTTTCTTCCAGAACTATAAGCCTCTGCAGGGATGACTGTATTAGTTTCCTAGTGGCTTACCCAGCAGACATGCATCATCTCACAGCTCTGCAGGCTGGAAGCCTGAGATTAAGGTGTCTGCAGAGTTGGTTCCCACTGGGGGCTGTGAGGAAAGGATCTGTTCCAGGCCATCCTCCGAAGCTTCTAGGTGGCCAGCTTTCCCTGTGTCTCTTCACATCGTCTTCCCTCCGTGCATGTCTCTGTGTCCTAGACTTCTTCTCGTATCAGGAGAGCATTCTTATTGTATGAGGGCCCATGACAAAGGCCTCATTTTAACTGAAATGCTGGGGACACAATTCAGTCCCTAACAATAATCTATGAGGAGAGGGCAATGCTTAACTGGAAGGTGTATTCCAAGTCTTTTTTAAAATGTATGTTTTTATTGATTTCAGAGAGGAAGGGAGAAGGAGAGAAAGAGATAGAAACATCAATGATGAGAGAGAAATATGGATCAGCTGCCTCCTGCATGCCCCTACTGGGGATCGAGCCCACAACCCAGGCATGTGCCCTGACCGGAATCGAACCATGACCTCCTGGTTCATAGGTTGACACTCAACCACGCCAGCCGGCCTCCAAGTCTCTTAACACCAGAATAGAAGAGATAATTTGGAAGAGAAAGTCCTTCTTGAAGATTCTCAAAACTTTCCTGGAGTGTGGTCATTAATTCTAACAATAGTGTCGAGTCTTAAAAGCATCAGAATCTAGTTGTGGATCCCAGATAATTAAATTACTTATTTTCCACTATAAATCTGCTCCCCATGTCTAATTTCACCTGACAAAATCGAAGGTGAAATCTGAGACCCCCCAGTGAGGCTATGCTATCCTGGATTCTCTTGGCAGTCGAGGTGGGTCGAAGGAGCACTGGATAGGGAGTCTATGGACCTAGATGTCAGTTTTTGCACTTGCTGTGTGATCTTGGGCATGAGCTCCCTCTCTGATGTTTTGGATTAGGTGTCGGCAAAAATATCCCAGTTCTGAGCCTCAGTCTCCTCATGTGTAAAATGTGTGTGTGTGTGTATGCAT
Source organism: Corynorhinus townsendii (assembly GCA_026230045.1). NCBI lineage: Eukaryota > Metazoa > Chordata > Mammalia > Chiroptera > Vespertilionidae > Corynorhinus > Corynorhinus townsendii. The sequence goes on from JAPDVU010000001.1 coordinate 191,389,261, forward strand.
GTATGAACACAAGTATGCATGCAGATGTGAGGTGGTGAAGTCAGAGTCAGACTCCGTCACTCTACCTGGAGTGCCAAGGGACAAACCAGCACACCTTCCTTGAGTGCCAGTTTCACATGAAGGTAAGCAATTTAGAATGCAATTTCAAAACTCCAAAACACACAAGGACATCACAGAACAGAATGTAAAAGTGCAGGAATTTTTAAGCTAAAACCTGAGACTTTATAGAAACATTGGGCTTGTAATGGCTGCTCCATACTCCATGTTGCCCTGATCCTGGGGCGTCAGCTCTGTCCCACGTGTCATAGGGCAGTGGTCGGCAGACTCATTAGTCAACAGAGCCAAATATCAACAGTACAACGATTGAGATTTCTTTTGAGAGCCAAATTTTTTAAACTTAAACTTCTTCTAACGCCACTTCTTCAAAATAGACTCACCCAGGCCGTGGTATTTTGTGGAAGAGCCATACTCTAGGGGCCAAAGAGCCGCATGTGGCTCGCGAGCCACGGTTTGCCGACCGCTGTCATAGGGGATCATCACTGGAAAGATCTGAGGTACTCTGGACTCGGGGTTGGCAAATATATTTCAGTTCAGAGCCCATCGCTCTTGGTTGTCCAACTCCCTTGAGGACACGGAGAACCCCAGGGGTCTTTCCTTCATCACCTGGTGTGGGCCACTGCTTCACGATGCGTGCCACGGCCACACAGGGTGACAGGTCTGCACCAAGTCAGAACCCATGTGGCTGGCAGAGAGGCGCACACCCGGGCAGGCAGCGGAGGAAGTGGAATTAACCACTGGAGAGGCGGTCTCTGCAGCTTTGTGGGGAAATAGCTTGGGGCTTCCCCATCTTCCAGTTCCTCTGATGGTCAAATGGCAGGAATTTGAAAGTGAGAGTCTGCATTTCTCTCCAGCTCCAGCCCCTCTCCTCTTATTCACACCCGTGCTTCTTGAAGGTGGGGTCTGTATTCTAGCTGCTGCCCCAGCACCCACCTCAGCTTGTTCTCTGTAAGGTCCTGGGCACCTCCTTGTTGCTAATGAGAGTCAGTCTTCTTCCATCCTCATCTCACCGGCCCTCCTGGCAGGACTCTCTGGCTTTGGAGTTGCTGCCCACCTTGGCTTTCCTCCTTGCTCTCCAGTCACCCCTTCAATCACCCCTGCAGCTTCTCCTTCTCCGGCAGCTCCTTCTGCACACCCTCCTGTGTCACCGCACCTGCTCTCGCAGCTCAACCCTCTCTGTACAACAATGGCCTCCAGTCTCCACCCCGGGCCCCGGGTTCCGCAGGAGCTTCTGGCTTGGCTACCTGGCCTTACCCTGAATATCCCATAGGCTTTTCTTTTAAAAAAAATATATATTTTTATTGATTTCAGAGAGGAAGGGAGAGGGAAAAAGAGATAGAAACATCAATGATGAGAGAGACTCATCAATCAGCGGCTTCCTGCATGCCCCCCACTAAGGATCGAGCCCACAACTGGGCATGTGCCCTTACTGGGAATCGAACCGTGACCTCTTGGTTCATAGGTTGATGCTCAACCACTGGACCACACCAGCCAGCCCCACGGCCTTTCAAATCATCATGGTTCAAAGGGAGTCATCACTTCTTCCTGGATCCCATGTTTCCACCTGTGTCCCAAAGTGCCGAAACCAACTAGGGGCCTCCCTGTGGCATCTCCCAGCCCTTCCTCCTCTCATTTTACTTGCAGATTAATTGCTTAGCATCTGTCTCATCTCTTAGCTACACTGTAATTTCCATGAGGTTAGGGTTTGCGATTTGCACCTCTTGACATTCTCACAGGACCTGGCACAGTGGGTGCACAGTAGGACCTCGATAAATAACTGACTTGATCCTTAAGGGAGGTTAGGCTCAGGTCCTGTAGACCCCATTCTTCAACATTCTGAGAAGTATTGTCCTTGTTCTATCGCTAATTATCTGTGTGACTCTGAGAAAGCCACAGGTTACCTGTCAGTCTGTTTGCAAACAGTAAGATGGAAGTTGGGGAGTAAATGCCTTTGCAGGGAGGAGAGGCCTACAGGAAGCACAGGTTCCCCACAGGGTAGCATGTGGTAGGAAGAGCATCCTGGAAGTAGGGCAATCAGTCCTTCTCTGTCTTGGGCCGAAATGACCACCAGACTCACCTATTTCCCTCCCCTACCTGCCTTCCAAGGCAGGAAAAAGGCATGTCCTGCGATAGATTTCACAGAGAAAAACTAGTAAATAGCCCAGGGCTCGGGACCAGAACACAGCAAGGAAACCGAGCCCCTCATCCACATTGTCTCGCTGCTCTAGACTTTGGTCACCTGCCCAAGGGAACATCCTGTGTGGTCAGCCAGCCGGACAATCCACCTCCGCCCCTGCCCTGTGATACGTGAGCCAGAACTGGTTTGCAAGCTCTCTAGGAGGCGTTTGTTTTCCCAGGTCCAGTTGATTCTAGATGATCTGATAAATGGGGACTCTCTGGTGGGATCCCTTTGGGAGACCTGGCACGAGCAGCCACCTCGAGTCCCCTCCTGCATGTGTCACAAGTACCATACCCAGTGCTGCCCAGCCCAGCTGCCAGGCAGGGCTTCGCAGTGGCCGGTCCCGGCTGGAGCACAGTGCTTTTCAACAAGGAAGGAGATCGCTGGCAAAGTCTGAAGACACCTTTGGTTGTCGTATCTTGGGTGGGGCTGAGGGTTCCATTGATAAGTAGTGGGTAGAGGCCAGGGATACGGCACACCTTCCTACAGTGCACGGGACAACCCTACAACAAAGAGATACCTGACCCAACATGCACATTGTGCCAAGGTCGAGGAACCTCATATAAAGTTAGACTTCATAGCCCAGCTCTGCCTGGAGCAACTCAACCATGCCACCTGCCTTCGTTTCTGCAGCTTGAAAATGAGCATTTGTATTTCTATGTATCCATAGGGTTGTACAGAATAAATGACCCAACAAAACAAAGCACTTGGGCCCTGGCCGGTGTGGCTAAGTTGGTTGAGCAGTGTTTTCTGCATCAAGAGATTGCTGGTTCGGTTTTCGGTCGGTCAGGGCACATCCCTGGGTTGTGGGCTCAATCCCCAGTAGGGGGCGTGCAGGAGACAGCCTACTGATGTTTCTCTCTCCTCCCTTCCTGTCTCTCAAATCAATAAAAACATATTAAAAAAACCCCACAATAATAATAAATAAAGCACTTGGCACCATGCTTGTTCTCCAGTAAGCACTCAAGAAACTGTTATTATTACTGTTGTTATTTGTGGGGTGATATGGGCCTTAACTGCACCTCTTCACAGCAGCACCAGTGCCACTCCATTCAGATCTGCGGTAGCATCTGCATCTTGTCATCACGTGTGGCGGAACAAGGACATCCCATGTCACCATTGGGGCTTGGCCTCTGACAGACGCCCGGTGCCTCCCCGTGTCCTGTCGCTGATTCTCGGGCTGCTGGGCTGGGCCTCTAAGACCTCCAGGGGCGGGGTGCCCGGGCCTCCCACCTGGATTCAGTGGCTCCCCCACCTGGCCTTGCTTCCTTATCAGCCTCTGCAGACGTGGATCCTGAAGCTGCCAGGGCTTCCCCCATTCTGGCTGAGTCCCAGGCCGCTCAGACTCAGCTTTTGCTGGACACCCAGGTCTGGGCTCTCTGCCCACTCTCTGGCTGGCCTCAGCTCACCCCAGTATTGAAGCTGCCGCCCGAGGGGCCTCGGCTGGTTTCTATGCAGCAAAGGCACCAGCCAACCCTGGGGAGAGGTACCTAGCTATGTTTTTAGTTTCCAGGTAGACCTGACCAACCTATATCTGGAATCTCCAAAACGCCCACCAACAAAGGCAGCAGTGGCGGAAGGTTGTGAGGATGAAAAGAGAGATGAGAGAAGCATTTTAAAATGTATGAATTATAAATATGTCCAGCTTCCTGTATATACACATATGTGTGTTTTTATGTGTGTGTGTATGTATGTAAAGGCATTGTGGGAAAGCGTATTGATAACCAACATAAAATCATCTCCCCTCTCCCAATGTGCTTTAATTATTCCGAATGAAGGGTTGGTAGGGGAGGCAGGGAGAGAAAAGAAAAACATTTAAAAATCTAGAATTCCGGTGGAAGGAAACCCTACGCTTGCATGAGAGAATTAGCTAGCCCAGTGGTGGGCAAACCGCGGCTCGTGAGCCACATGCAGCTCTTTGGCCCCTTGAGTGTGGCTCTTCCACAAAATACCATGTACCCTAATTAAGTTAATAACAATGTACCTATCTATATAGTTTAAGTTTAAAAAATTTGGCTCTCCAAAGAAATTTCAATCGTTGTACTGTTGATATTTGGCTCTGTTGACTAATGAGTTTGCCGACCACTGAGCTAGCCTTTCCTTTTAAGGAAGCTCTGTCTTCAAAGGGAAGAGATTAGAATCGCTATCACTTCGGGAACCGTCAGCTTTCAAAAGGATCCAGGAGAAACTCACTCCTGGGACTTGAGGTTGGAGGAGTCGGCCGGCATTCTCCCAGCGGCAGCTCTGAGCTGTTGGCCGTCAAGTTTAAGAAGCAAGACGCGATCCTGCTCCAAATCTGCTCCTCCCTTTGACAGACAGACTGGAGGGGGGCTGGGCTTGCCACCTCTGCTCCTCGTAAAGGACCAGGCCTGTTCCTTGCAGACGGATTGCTCCTCTCTTTAGGAAATTGGGCATTTGAAAAAGCTTCTCTCACCCCATTTGGTTCTGATGACAGGCAAAGTGCCCATTTTCTCACGAGCAAGCCATTAGCATGATGTCCAAGATGCAGTCATCCGCTACATGATACACGGAGGCTCTGTTTCATCAAACTGGGCTTCCGAGTGGCTGTGTGAGAGAAGCGGCTGCAGCTTTTCCCGTGAGATCACGGCTTCGAAGATCCTAAGACCTTGGCCCTGGTGGGGTCAGGATGCTAGAACTGGGGCTGGCCCATCTGACTCTAAGAAACAGTACTAGAGACCTCTTGGTTCATTTAATACTTCATTCATTCAGAAAATACCTATTAAGCATCTACGGCAGGGGTCCTCAAACTACGGCCCGCGGGCCACATGCGGCCCGCCGAGGACATTTATCCGGCCCACCGGGTGTTTTTGCCGCCGCTGCCTGTCCTGCTTAGCAGCCAACCCGTCCCGGGCCCGCAGTGCGCATGTGTGGAATGTTTTTTTAAACTATAGTCCGGCCCTCCAACGGTCTGAGGGACAGTGAACTGGCCCCCTGTTTAAAAAGTTTGAGGACCCCTGATCTACGGTGTGCCCCCAGACATTATTCTGAGCATGGGTTGCAGCAGAGAACAACAATAAAAAGGTCTTGTGTCCAAGGAGTTAATATTTTAGTGGATGTGGAGGCTGAGTGTGTGGGGAAGAGGTGATGCCATTTTAGGGGGTTTTGGGAAGGCCTCACTGAGATGCTAATGTTGAGAAGTGAGGGGTTACTGCACAGACACCTGGGGAAAGAGTACTCCAGGCAAAGCCAAGCCAGTGCAAAGGCCCTGAGGTGAGTGAGAAAACCAGGCTGGACCAGGGTAGGGGAGGGAGATCAGGGCAGAGGAGTAGTGGGGGACCGGGTGGTCATGCAGGGAGTCCTGGGCCTTTGGGTTTTCCTCCCAGTGAAATGGGAAGCCACTGGAGAGTGTGAAGCAGGAGAATGGCACTGTCCTGTTAGCTCATTTCTCAGCGGTATTATTGCCCCCATCTTAACGGTGAGGAAACTGAGGTTCAGAAAGGCTAAGAGAGTTGCCCACCTGCACACAGCCTGAGCTGCCAGCACTCTAAACCCGACTTCTCTCCCTTCTAAACCAGAGCTTTTTCCAGGCTCATGTGTGGTTTCCAAATATGCTGACCTCTGCACCTGCCTGTGAGAACTGGGAGTGGGGAAGGCAGGGCTGGCTCTTCTTCAGTCCAGATTGCTGGGCACCTATTTGTAGCGCCATTTAAGATCATGCACGGACAGTGCTCCGGAAATGATCACGTGCTGCACATATGGCAAGTGTGCTGGGAGCTGAAGACGCTCCCAAGGAGTTCTCTTGACCCAGGCCCTCAGTGCCTGACGGGCCAACACTTGAGTGTTGAGTTGAGTTTCAGCTCCTGTTCCCACCCGTCACCTGTGGGGCTGCTGGCTTCACCTACAGGTCTACCTTGCCCTAGTTCAGGGAGCCATTAGCCTGTGTGAGGAAGCACGTTTATGGCCGGACATCTGGCCATTCTTTCTATTGGGCTGTGCCTCGCACAAAGGAGGTGGCATGCCTGTTAGTTGCCTTGAGCTCTGGGCTCTGCCTTTCTGTGTAGTCCATAGCTGCTGGCCCCTACCGCCGGCTCAGCCTTGCTCAGTCTGTGAGGGCTGGGGGCTGGCCCCACAGCCGCCCTGGCTCAAGGCCACTGGGTCCTGCTGTAAGTAAACAGCGGCGCAGCAAATCCCGGAAACAGGCCCATGTAAGGAGTGAGAAGGGCACGGCCATAGTTTGGGGTGCTGATGCCCAATTCTGCTTGTTTCCCAGCAGGCTTGCGGGGGAGAGAGTGGTGGCAGCAGCTGGCCCAGTGGAGAGAAACCCCCATCCGCCCTGAAGTTATCGTCCACCTTTCTTTGAGGGTCAGCTGCTCATAATCTCATCACCAGAAGGGGTTTCTTCCTGCATGGATTTCACGTAGGGTAGATGAATGTGCGCTTGCAGGCACAGAGTGGCTGGAGTTTCGAGGTCCTTCAGTACCCATAGTCCATCCCCTCCGGGAAAAAGAAAAATACAGGGAGAAGCAAAATTAGAAGGAAAGAAAGAAAACGGTAAACCTTAAACAAAACCATCCACAACTAGCCTGGAAAAAAAAGGACTGTACCATATCACGGCAATTGTGGACAGTTTGGCTGCTGAGCACAGATGACTCATTCCAGGCTCTGGTTGCATAATCCTCCCCAGCCCAGGCAGGGAATGAAACTAGGAAACTAATGCAGTGACATTTAGTAGCAAAAAGGAAGCCCACACAAAATTTGTGCAAGGCCATCCAAAAATAGCGGGCTTCTCCATGCTTGGGTTGGAAACTATGCATTGCACTTGAAATGCCTGAGTCGTGGCACATTTTTCTTGGACCACCCACACCCTGATTCAATTAACTTCTCTTCAGTAAATATTTACTGCAGGCCTACTGTGTGTCCAGCTCTTTTGCTTCTAGCTGTGTGGCTCAAGCAAGGGATTTCACCACTCTGTGCCTTAGTTTCCTTTTCTCTAAAATGGGTGCAAATAGCAACTTCCTTACAGGGTTGTTATAAAAATTAACTGAAATAATGATGGCAAAGCACTTAGTATAGTGCCTTGAGGCCAATAACGGTCACCTACCACCATCTACATCACCTCTCCTAGCACCATCATCACCATCGCACATCACAGAGCAGAGGGAGGTGCAGAGCCCTCCTGGAGCAGAGGAGAGCTTGAAGCGTTAGGGAATGCCAGAGAACGGAAGTGAATTTTTAAGGTTATGCCAGGAGGATTCTAGAAGGAAGAAGTATTCCAGGCAGGGGGATGATATGAGAAAAAAGCGTGAATGTGCAGAAGATAAATGTCCAGGAAACAGGAAATGGCTTGGGCAGAAAGCCAGGCTGAGAGGATGACCTGCACAGGGAGAGAGAGGAAGGGAGTGAAAATCTTTCCTTTCTCAGCATTTTCCAAGTGCTCTCCTGGCGCACGGCAGGCGGTCCGGAAGCCATGGGCCTGGATGTGAGCACTGGCCCTCTCTTAGAGTCCTTTGCTTGTTCTTGGCTTATTTCCAGACGACAGACACAGGCTCACTGAGACTGCAGCGATGGTGACGGTCACATTTTCATTGAGAATACTATCCCTTATGTTGCTCACAGCTTGAGGAAACCTCAAGAGACATTGACCTTAGAATTCAGCCAGGAGAAATTATTGATGAAAACGATTCCTAACTTTTATTGGGAGTTCGCAGTGCGTTAGGCTCTGTCCTAAGTAGTAGCTCATTTAATCCTCACAATATCCGCATGAAGCTGGCACCCTGCCTGTGCTGTTTTATAAAGAGAGAAACGGAATCACAAACTGGTGAACTAATTTGTCAAAGCAACATCCTTAGCGAGTGAGTGGCAGCGCCAGGACTCATATCCCGGGAGCCAGGCTCCAGAGCGTGTGCTCTTCATTCTTCTGCAACAGAGAAAGCTCTTTTTCTCTTTGTGGTTCTCTTTTTGCTTTGGCTACCAGGAGCCTCAGCCAAGGTTTGTGATAAAGGGTAGCAGTACCTTCCCTTAGCTCATATTTTTTTTGGCATAATTACTTTTTTTTCCTTTAAGGCCCTCTAGTCTCCAGATCCAAACAACCAACCCAGGTTTTATGTCCACTAGCCTCCTCTTTGTAATTTGTGCTCTGGTTATCCTAGACGCCTCACTTTTTCCAGGTTTGCTTTGGACCGTCATTTTTCCATGCCTGTGATCACGCCAGTCCTCCTACCTGAGATGACTTTCTTTCTTTTCCTTTATGACATGGAAGTGTTATAATTTAGTGAGTGGACAAAGTAAGTACAAAACGATGTGTCTAGAAATACAATAAGCTGCCATATTTAGTAAATAACAATCGAAACACATCTATGAAAACCACCCCGGAGAGTTATGCATTAAAATAACATCTGCATGGTGGAATAACAAATTATTTTCTTCACTTTTCTCTTGGTGACCTGCATTTCCTGAATGTTCACACAAAAATGTACATCACCATAGTAATTTGTCATCTTAAAGAAAACTGTAAGATACATTTTCACTTTTAATTTACAAATTTTAAATTGCTTGATGACCATTTCAACCATTTTTAAGTGCACAGTTCTGTGGCATTAAGTACATTCACATTGTTGTGCAGCCATGTGGGATGACTTTCTCACATTATTCTCAGCTTAGCCATGCACACTGTCTCCCCAGGAATGGAGTAACTTCACCTTCATTTACAGCTCTCCCCGTCACTCCCCACTCTCCAGCAGAAGTGATGGCTCCCTTCTCTCCGCTTCCTTGTTAAGGGGCTTCTGTGTCACTGTGTCATTCTGCCATAGTGGTCCATGAGCAGGCGCTAGAGTCTTCATATCCTGTGTTTGAAGCCTGCTAGCTGTGTAATTTGGGGAGAGTCACTTAACCTATCTGTGCCTTGGTTTCCTCATCTTCCAAAATAGACATTATTCATTCCGTTTCACAGATCAAGAAACCAAAACTTACGAAGGTCAGAGGAGTTTGGCCAAGATCCCAAAATTAGAAAGGGTGGCGCACATTTAAAGCACATTTAAGTGCATCTTCTGAGTCTCTGTCTCCCTAAATAACAACAGTACCATTTACTGATCACTTATTACATGGCAGGCTATAACCTAGGCACTAGGAGGGGACTTGCAGCCTGGTCTTTCCTGCTTTGTTATCCCATTTTATAGATGCAGAAACTGAGGCCCAGAAAGGTGAACTCATTTGCCTAAGTCCCTCAGCAGAGCCAGGATTTAGCAGCTATAAAGAATGCCTTCTTTTTTACCACACGATGCAAAAATGATAGATATTTGAAGTTTATATATAAGGTCTAAAATGATGAGTGAGAGCAAATTGTATTTAAGACAGAAATGGGCAAGGCTTTAAGAGTTCAAAGAAAGGTGTTTAGCCCTGGCAGGTGTGGCTCAGTTGGTTGGGCATCATCCCCTAAGGCTATTAGTTCGATTCCTGGTCAGGGCACATGCCCAGGTTTCAGGCTTGATCCCTGGTAGGGGGCGAGCAGGAGACAGCCGATCCATGTTTCTTTCTTTCCCTCTCCTTCCCTCTCTCTCTAAAAATCAATAAGAAATCTAAAAAAGAAAGAGAGAGAGAGAGAGAGAGAGAGAGAGAGAGAGAGAGAGAGAAGGAAGGAAGAGGAAGGGAGGAAGGAAGGAAGGAAGGAAGGAAGGAAGGAAGGAAGGAAGGAAGGAAGGAAGGAAGGAAGGAATTGAGTGAAGACTCAAGAGTAGAAAAGGCTTCACAGAAGAGGCTAGGTTGTGCTGAGCCCTGAACACTGGCGGTGGAGGGCCTGTACAACCTTGCGCCAGTGGTGAGGCTGGGGGTCCCGGTAAACAGCTCCCCATTAAGACTAAGAAGGCCTAAATGGGGTCTGCTGCCCAGGAGAGAAGGCTGAAGGCCAAGGCTCAGCCAGGCATGGCCAGTGTTAAAGACAAGCTCCATTCAGAAGATGCCAAAAGAGCCAGGAGGACTGGAGGGTCTGGGGCCAGAGCTCTCTGCCAGCACTTGGCCAGGCGGTCCTGTGTAGGATCCTAGAATCGGGGGAGTGGAGGGAGATCCCACAGGGGACTCTCACGGGGCCTTCCTCCCACCGTCCCAAGGCAGCTCTCCTGAAAGCCACAGCTCCCACCACGGTGGGTGCCCCTCTGCCAGCCTGTATGACTCAGGTCTCCACCAGGGTCAGATGCTCATTCCAGGGAGCAAAGGCTGGGACGTGGGAAAGGTGTCCCATGGAGAGACTGAAAGATGGAAATAGAGGGGACAAAAGAGGTTGATCCAGAGCCTGGGCGGGAAGGCACAATCGAGGCCTCGCTGGGACATCAGCATCACCTTTTGCTAAGGCCGGTTCACCAGGCCACGCTCGTCAAAGGTTTGCTGGTTTCGTCAGGGTTCTGCGCTGGCAAGTAATGCTCTCCTGAGGAAATGACTCAGACCCTTTTCAGACAAAGCCTGGCCTTCCCGCTTGCTGGTCAGCACTCCCGGGTCCCACGGTGCTCTCTCTACAGCCCGCACTGTGATTTCTTTCCCAAAGGGAAGAAGGTTGATTGTGAATGACAGAAGCTACTTCTACCATTGTTGAGCATTACTGTCCCAGGACTGGCCTCAGCTAATCCCCCCAACAAACCCAGGAATGGGCATGATTATTAACTTATTTACAGGAAGAGCATCATGGGTCACCCAGCTGAGAGCTGACCGAGCTGGGGTTTGAGCCCAGACTGCCTGATCCCCAGCCTGCTGCTCCAAGGTCCTCTCTGGGGGCTGGGGGAGGGGACTTAAAGCCTGGCCTTCCCTGCTCTAAACCTAACACACCACCTCTTGTGATTGCCCCGTCAGTCCCTTGCACGTTATTTAAGACGTACCGGTTACCAAACCTGTGATGTAGAGAAGCTAAAAAGCAGGGAACGCAGTGCCCCCTGGTGTCAGGCGCTATGTGGCCTCTGAGAGGGTACCTGTCTGGACTGGGGGGCTGTAGAGAAGACTTCTTGAAGGATGGAGCATCTACTGAAGTAAAGGATGAGTAAGAGTTGACCAAGTAAAGAAAGTGGAGAGGCATTTAGGCAGAGAGGAGAGTCTGTGTGGAGGCCTAGGGTGTGGGGTGTGAGGGCACACGCTGGCGATTTGGTGGTGGATCCTGGGAGTGGTAGGAGACACAGCGGGTGGAGGTAGCAGGGACTTACCTGTCGTCCTAAGGCAGTTTGACTTCACGGTGATGAAGCAATAGGGAACCACTGAAGAACTTCAAACAGGAGGGCGATGAGGTCAGACTCTGTTTGAATGGTCACTGCTCTCCCTACTTTCAGAAAGGCAGATGTGACAGCATGGACAGCACATGGACTGTTGCTTAATCCTGAGTGTGACCTTACGCAGGTCACTTCCTCTTTGGGGACTCAGTTTTCTCATCTGTAACAACTGAAGAGATTGACCAGATGGCCCCTGGGATCCTTTCCAATTCACATTCTATCTAAGAAAATGAATGATCCCTCCAAAGGGGGACAGCGAGGATCCCAGATCTCATTCTGGCCCCCTGATTCCTCTAGCGAGCTCTGCAGAACCCAAAGGTTGTTCGTGATGGGAGAGTGTGAAGTTCAGGAGAGAGAGCTGGTTGAAGAGAAAAGTTTGGGATCCCTTGGTATCACTGGTGTTTGAGGTCATGGGACTGGGTGAGATGACCTAGGGAGTGAGTGGTGTCGCCTCACCCATACTTCTGAAGTGGGTGTCAGGAGAACCTGCCATATAGTATTGTTGGGGGATAGACTGGGATGGTGCAGGCATGGAAGACATCAGGTCGGTGGCCAGGTCCAATGGGAACGTGCCAGGCAGGGAGACAGAAAGCCCCAGCAGTCAGAGGCCAAGAACCGTAATATAACTGGAGCGAGATAAGGCTGTTGCCCGGTCTGTCTTGATAGGGCTGGGATGGCCAGACATCCCTCTAGCTGGCTGCGTGGAGCACTCACGCGTAAGACAGCCTGGACTAAAGGGTCAGGGTCCAGAGAGCACCTGGGAATCTGACCTCTGCAGAGAGGGTGACTGCACCCTAAAAAGGGGTGGGGTTAAGTTCTACCGTTAATATTGTATTTTCAATTGCCCCTTCCCAAGGTCTCTGCTACTGCCCCTCCCTCCCTGAGCCTCCCTGTACCATCCGTAATAGCCACATAGCAGGTGCCAGGCACCAGACACCTAAAACCCATCACACTAAGCACCCAACATTTATCATCCCATTTCAACCCATGAGGAAGGTGCTCTGGTTACCCCACTTCAGAGAAGATGGGAGTAGTACAGCACAGCTCCCTAGGCCATCTCATTCAGTCCCAGGACTTTTTGTATCATTTATTCTGAGGGCTCCCAAATTTCCCCCTCAAATCCAACCCAAAGTTCATACATCCAACGGCCTTCTGAGAATTCCCACTTGGATGTCCAATAGGGACCACAAATAAAATTTATCCCAAATGGAACTCCTGACCTTCACTGCCCCACCCTGTGCCCACATCTTCCCCATCTCAGTTCATGGCAATGCCATCCTCCCGGCTGTTAGGTAAAAAAAAAAAGAAGCACAGGCATCATCCTTGATTCCTCCAAGCACTCACAGCCCATATGCACATCAGCCTTGCTCTGCTGGCTGTGTGGTGAGCGTCCTGAGGTCACAGAGGGTGGAGGACAGCCTTCTGGGAGGACAGGAAAGGATGTTTCTCATCTCTCAGACCTCAGAAACCACTCATTCCCCATGGAGAAGAAAGGCAAGTTGGGACAGGGTCTCCACATCTTCGTCCTGTCCCCTCCCCAGGGAAAGTCCACTCGGGGACCCAAGGCAGCAGAACCCTAATGAAGGGGCCCTGGAAAGAGGGAGAACCAGAGAAATCAAAGGGGAGGATAAAATAGAGAAAAGACAGCTGGAGCCTTGCCGCTATTTTCCGTGGAGGAAGCACCCACTTAGGGGACAGCCCCCATCGGGTGGGCAGGCTGCAGGACCAGCTGCCCCATACGGGGCTCCCCAGCGTCCCACTGCGCTGCACACCTGCACCTGCGCCCACCTGCGCTACCCCTCCGACAGGCCCTGTGCTCCCTGGAGTGTGTGACCCCGAGCTGGCTGGTCAAGGAGCTCTGCCGGCAGATGCCATGATTCTGGGTCTCCCCCTGCAGCTTTAGGTGGCCTTGCTGCAGGTGACCCAAGGCCACCTACTGGATGGGGACCCTGTGTCCCTGACCTCTTGGCAGGAGAGGGAGAGGCCTGCTTTCTTCCCTCTGCAGAGCGCGACGTGCAGGCAGAGAGGGGAAAGGCTTTAGCTCAGAAGCTGGGCCTCAGATTCCGGTCCCACCGCTGTCTCTCATTTGCTGTGTGACCTCAAATAGTTAGTCGCCATCTCAGAGTTCCTACCTTTAAGGTGAGCAGTGTAGATGAGATAACCTCTGTGTTCCTCCAGGACAGGATTTTGACCTATTTATTGTTTCCCGTGGTTCCTGAATTGAGAGGCAGGAGAGTGCACTGAGCGATTGTCTCCATTGTAATGTATTCCTGTTGGTGTGTGTGTGTGTGTGTGTGTGTGTGTGTGTGTGTGTGTGTGTTATTTGTGTTATTTGAACCAGATGTTCTCATTCCATGTGCAAAGTTATAAACGGCCCCCATTGTCCTGCAGCTGGGGACACAGAGCAGAGATTACACACAGATGCCAAATGTGTCTTAAGGCTCAGTTAAACCTCAAGCTCGAGGGACCGAAACACAACCCTCTTGGCCAAAGTGAAGCTCATTCCGAGTTCTGCTTCCTGAAAGTGTCCCTGCACCTTTGAGGAGGGATGGTGTCCCCCGAGTTGTGAGTCTGTCCCAACGCCCCCATGAGAACAGATGAGCCTCAAGGTCAAAGCTGGGGGGCATGAGGAGAAGCTGTGTGGGAGTCAGGCTGGATCCAGCGAGGCCCTGATTCTGCAGACAGGGTCCAGGTGGCGGACCGGTGGGAGGGGCCAGGTTTTCAGAGCTTTCCATGAAGCTGCCTGAAACCCAGTGCACTCCCCAGTCTCGGCTGCATCTGGCCTTGGTGAGTGCCTCCCCAGGGCCAGGCTTGCCCAGTATGAAGGGTACTACTGAGCTCACTGCTGCAGGTGAGGAGGGGCTCAACTCACCTGAAGCCTCCGGAGAAGCATGCAGAGGCCTCCAGATTGGTCTGCAAGTGAGGAACAGAGCAGTGACATGCTTGCCCAAGGCCACACAGCCGGTGGGAGAGTGGGCCCAGCAGGAATGAGAGCCAGGCTGTGCCCACAATACAATGGACCTGGGTCTAGTTAGGCTCTGACTTGCCAGGGAACTTGGGCCCATCGCCTAACTCTCTCTGGAGGTGGCTCAGTTGCTCATTTGGGCAGGGGCAGGAGAAAGATACCTGGATTCCTGCCAGCCATGTCCCAAGGACCCTGACAGAAGACTCAAAGGAGCAGCGGAGGTGCTCACAGCACCACAGGACAGAGCAGGACAAAGCGGGGTGTGTGTCCTGCTGGGTACAGAGGCTGAGGGCGGAATGGAGAGTCTGTCTGAAGAGAGACTCTTAGAGGCCAGGCTGCCCACAGACTTCCTGTCCCCACCCCCCAGGCCAAGGGTCTCCCTGGCCCTCTTCCCTCACCGACACCTGGTTTGCATCGAGAAGCCTGGGCAAGGAGGGCAGCCTCTCCTGCAGACTCCCCTCTCCCAATTACGAGGCTTTGCAGCTTCCCCAGTCTTCCAATCAGCTTTACTTCCCTCTCCTCACACCTCCTTGAGGGGAGCAGGAAAGGCATTATTATCCCAGCTCCACAGCCACATGGAAGGGACCCTGCAGACCACAGCCAGGCCCCTCCCTTCGTGCAGGCAGAGAATGAAGCCGGGACAGGACGAGAAGCTCCTTGCCCAGGGCCACGCAGGTAACGACTAGCAGAGCCAGGGCACCAAGCCAACGAGCTAACACCCTATTTGACCCAGGGTGTCCAAACCCTTAGGACCTCCCCCTGGAAGCTGCCATTTAAAACAAATCCCCTTAAGATTTTCATTTCCCTCAACATCTGGTTATTCCTCCTGAAAGTCAAGTGAAGATTAGTTAAAAGGAAAAAAGAAAAAAAGATTGTGCCTGGATTCTGACCCGCTTCCTCCTCCGGGGCATGGGGCGGGGGCGGGGTGGGGGGGGTGGCTGGTGAGGGGAGTGAGGGATGTGGCCGCAGCTGGCCTTCAGTTCCTGCTGTGTCTTTCGGCCACATGGTCGGGGGTGATGACCCCTGTCCTTCTCCTTTTCCATCTCCCTCTCTATCCCCGGCCTGTGGTTATTGATGACCACACTCCTCCTCTGTGACCCACAAGAACCCTCTTCAGCAAGGATCTATTCAATCACAATTGGAGGGCAGAGAAAGCCGACTGACATTTTTTTAATAACTAGCAGCCATGAGGAAGACCGAAACAAATTGAGTTTTACCAACAGATATCTCCATTACCCAGAAAATTGTATTACCCCGCATCCCCTACTCCCTGAGCTTTCTGCTTAATAAAGTGCCGACTGCAACATACATTCCGCAAGCCTGATCACAGAGGAACGGGAGGGGAAAAACCCAAATAATTCAGACATGCAAGAGAGCTTGTGAAGTTTTATTTCCTCAGATAGGTTTGGGAGGACTGCTGGGGAAAAACAACCAAATTAATTAAGCAAGTAACAGGCCGAGGTCCAGCCTAAAGCAACAGTTTTGCACCTGAGCCATATGAATGGTAGGTGTGTGAAGGTTTATCACGGAAACGCCAGCAGCACGAGCAGTTCAGACAGGTGCTGCTCTCATCCCATGGTGTGCGCCAGACCTGGGTAGCAGCTGGGTCTTGGTTCCCAGCAAGGAGAGTGTGTCCTTGTTGTCTGATCCAATTGAGAAATTCCTCTTCCGCTTTGTAACTTAAAATCTTTAATAGCTCACTCCCTTCCTTCCTCTCTCCCCATCCCTGCCCCCCAAATTAGCCCTATGTGTGAATGGACTTCATCACAGACTCCTCATATCAGCACCATCTCAGGGATATTAATGACTGCCTTTTGTAGTAGCCATCTTGAGTTCAGTCTTCCTCCCCATATGATCTTGAACATTCAGTGGCTCCCCGTTGCCTGCAGGGGAAAGCGTAGACTTCTTTATATAACACATTAGTCCTCTGAATTGAGACCCAGATTATCTTTCCATCTTCCTCTCCAGCAACTCCACTTCATATACCCTCTACTCCAGCCTGGCTATCTTGGCTTTAACCTTGGCTACCTTCCCACCAATTTATTCAAATTCTCCCCAAAACATATGAGAACCAGAGAAAAAGAGATTTAAGCTCAGTGAAATCTTCCCTTTCCTCCCCTGGCCATAGTGATACTACCTACAACACTCTGGGGCGCTTTCTTCCTTTCCATATTTTTGTTTGTTTGTTTTGTTTGTTTTTAGAGAGAGTGGAAGAGAGAGGGAAAGACAGAGAGAAATACCGATGTGAGAGAAACCTATCAATTGGTTGCTTCCTGCATGAGCCCTGACCAGGGCCTGGGCCAGGAAGGAGCTTGAACTGAGGAATGTGACCTTGACTGGAATCGAACCCGGGACCCTTCAGTCCCCAGGCTGATGCTCTATTCATTAAGCCAAACTGGCTAGGGCTGGGGCACTTTCTTGACCTTACATTACAAGTATGACTAATTTAATCCATTATCTGCATATCTCTTCTTTTTTCAACCACACAGTAAAAATGAATTTTCTGAATGAATGAATGAATGAATTTGCAATTAGCCCTCCACAAATACTCCCTGGCAAGACAGGAACAAAATGATTTGCTCAAGGGGTCTGCAGTTTCATGTTCCATATGCAGAAAGGCAAACTGTCATAACAATTTGTTAGAAGCCTAAAGGTTAGCCCATTTAAGTGACCAGCTTCATTAGGGGTTGTTAGCACATCAAAGCAGTGTTTATTGAACCTGGAAAAGTGTCAAATTGTGCTTAGGTTCCTCAGACTTCTCCATAGCTAGGTGATAACATCTGCTTTCTTTTCAAGAGAAAAATAGTTTCCTTTCCCTGAACACACAATATCTTTGTTCCTTCTGTTGACTAAGATGTCAAACTGCCTTGAGTTATTTAAAGAGACAGAACCCGTCTTTGTTCCTCAGTGATATTCCCCTTGGATTCCTTTCACTGACAATAAACAGCTTCACCATTTTAAGATGTATTTGCTTGCTTTTCAGAGGATACCACTCTATCCATCTACACTCCATTTTCTGGTTGCTATCTTTACATGATACCACACTTCTTTAAGGTTGACATGGGAAGACCCCAAGCTTCATGTCCCTTTCCTGGAGAAAAAAAACATACACAAAACACCACCTTCTGCCTCTCTCTCCTTTTTTAAGGGCTTATGACTCCGTTTTGCAAATATGCCATTTCGGCCCCAGCAGTTGGAACCGAAGGATGTGGCCACTTTGCTGAAATCAGATAAATGGGGTGGCTGCCCTGGTTACCGCAGAGACAAAAGCGTACTTTCCAGAATAATGGGGGCAACATCTGGGAGCCTCAGACTCTTGCCTCTTCCCCCTTCCTGAGGCCTCTTGCTTTCTGTTCAAATAGGAGTGGAAGAAGAATAGTTTCCAGTGCTGACTCCTGATTTTGGGGGCCTCTCGGGGGAGCAGAGGGGAGGGAGCACTAATCTAGCCTCAGCTGGTCTAGTGAGTGGGACACTGGGCTGGGGCTGCAGGCCCAGGCTCAGGCCCTGACTCAACCAGCTGTTTGGTGGCCCTGGGCAAACCACCTTCTCCTCTCTGGGCCTCAGTTTCTCTCGCGTTAGAATGGGTTTCATTAATTGTCTTGGTTTGGGTTTCCCCAAAAGCTGACCTTGAGTCAAGGATTCGAATGTGAGTACAGTCACCCCTTGGTAACCTTGGGGGATTGGTTCCAGAACCCAGGGATACCAAATCTGCGGTGCTCAAGTTCCTTATATAAAAGGCATAATATTTGCATATCAACACCCCCCCCCTCCCCCGGTCTCCTTCCCCGTGATGCTAGATCTCTAGACTGTCCCCAGAGGCTGATACCAGTGTCCATCTCTACTCACAATGACAAGTTTACCCACCGGCCAGAGGAGAAGGTGGTGTTCTCATAGATTCCGTCCCACCTTCCTCTCCCACTGCACCCAGGATGTTGACACCACCCTCCCCACCCAGCTTCCAAAGCTTCTCACAGTCTGGTTCCTAGACACCTATTCTGTGCTTTCTAACATGACCCTCACTCCCCTGCATAGGCCCCTCCCACAGACCCCTTTAGAGCAGGGGTGGGGAACCTTTTTTTTGCCGAGGGCCATTTGGATATATATAACATCGTTCTCGGGCCATACAAAATTACCAACTTAAAAATTAGCCTGCTGTATTTGGCCAAACAATTCACTCACTGACCCCTAATGCCTTGGCAGGACCAGGCCAAATGATTTCCAGGGCCTTATATGGCCCGTGGGCCGGATGTTCCCCATCCCTACTTTAGAGTATCTTTCATCTAATTGAATTCAAAGCCCAAACCAAACCTGACCTCCTCCGGGAAGTGCTTCCTGACCATCCTAGGGTTAGAAATAGCCTTCTTCTCTGATACCCATGGCACTCATTTACCCTATCGCACAGGGCAGTGGAACTTCTCAGGCATAGCCTCCCTCAAGGGAGGGCATCATTATTTATTGAAATATGTTTTTATTGACTTTAGAGAGAGGAAGGGCGATGGAGAGAGAGAAACATCAACGTGAGGAGGAACATTGGTCAGTTGCCTCCTGCACACACCCCAACCAGAGATCAAACCTGCAACCGGAGCATGTACCCTGACCGGGAATCGAACCGGCGACCTTTCAGATGATGCCCAACCAACTGAGCCACACCTAACCAGGACAAGGACGTTATTCTTTATACCATTTTGCTACTTGTCTTCCAGTGCCTAGCAAGTGTCCTAGATAAATGAAATGGTGACAGGAAGAGTGAACCAATTAATTTGGTTCAGCAAGTACTGATGGAGCAACTCAGCATACAGACACTATACAAGGACCATGGGGTAACTCAAAGATAAATAAGATCCCCATTGTGGCTGTGTAGGATTTAAGGGTCAAAGTTGTCCTAGGTATAAAATGCTGAAATTTGTAAGGATGGCTCTTGGAGATCTCCAAGTTCAAATCTCTTCCTTGGCAGATGGGAAACCACAGAAGAAAATTGCCTTGCCCCAGGTCATGCAACTAACCAGTAGTTTTACATGTATTTGTTCACGACAGAGGGCTCTAGGCTTCCTTATTATTTGTGCAAGTTCCGAGACAATCTTTTCCCCCCTTTGTCTTTTGTTCCACTTTGAAGAAAAAGGAAATCTAACAGCTTCTCTTTCTGACAAGAGGGGCAAAGGATAAAAATACCAGTTACATAATAGTCATTTGCCTTAGTCATGCAGCCCTGCGGAGTGCCGTTGGAACAGAAAGATGAGTGAGTTAAACACTGAATACTTGTTCCCCTGCGATCACCCTCATTGGTTCTGCCACTGTAATTGATTTGACAGGTTATTTTTACTCAGAATGAGCTGGGTTCCTCCGCTGGCTTGTAAATTCGCTATTGTTCCCAGAGTCCAGGCCGGCAACGGCCCAGATGCCCAGATGTGCGGACTCGAGGATGAGAGGGAGGGCCCTGGCCGAACGTGGGAGAACCCAGCTTGCACTGGGCAAGTGTGAGTGTGCTTAGGGGGTGGCCAGGGAGAAAGGGACAGAGATGTTCAGTATAATGCTTCAAGAGATCAAATTGGGAAGGAGTTAGAAAGAATGTAACATGATGTGTAACTATCTTAAGAACTTTATCCGGAGGGCAGAAGGAGCCTGGCAGGGCTTAGAGCAGAGGAGTCAGGGAGAATTTTTTTCCTACAGGGCCTTCTGTACTTTTTTTGTCTATTCCACGCAGCCACGGAAGTCTTCCCACCCCTGCAAACTGCTCCCCAGAGTAGACTAATAGAACCACATTCCCTGGGAACCTGCAGCACCGGCTACCTACACACCCTTCCCTGTCTTTGCACGTGGCTCAGTGCCTCCCCTGTGCTCAGGCTGTGAGGGAAGAGTGTGTTGGCAAATGCCCGGAAACCCATGGGAGGTCTCCAGAGGTGACAGGTGACCCTTGAGGGGGCTGGCATCCTGCCAAGATTCAGGCTGTGGATAGTGCCATTTCGGTGATCATGTGAGATCTTGGATATCATCCAACCTTTGAACCTCAGAGTCCTAATCATCTGTCAACATGAGGTCACCCTAGTCTATCCCATCCCTCACTAGGCTGTGATAAGAGTCATTCCAAGAAATGATTACTGAGCACATACAACACGCCGAGTTGGGACCAAGGGCTTCTGTGCATGATCACCTGTAACCCTCACAATGCAATGGAGAGATGCCATCTGTGGTATTAGTCTTTACAGATTGTGAGCTGCGGTTCAGAGAAGTTACATAACTCCTCTGTGGGCACATAGCTCATGAACGGTGGAGCTCAGGCAGGTCGACCCTGCCCTCAGCTCTTCACACTGCAATACTCCGTTCGGTACTACATGCCAGGAAACATATTCGCAGCCCCTGAATGCACACGTGCTGTGGAGCATAGTAATGAGAAAAGGGCACCATAGCCAGAGGAGTGGGATGCTGAGGAAAGAACACGTGGAAAATGCAGCCCCACCATTTGCTAGTTTTCTAACTTCTGGGGCATCCCTCCATCTCATCTAAAAATGGGAATAATAATATCCATCTCACGCAGTTCCCTCTCCCCCCACCCCAGGAATCCAAGACAGCCCAGGTAAAGCCCCTAGCATGGGGCCTGGTATGCAGTAAATGTCCTCTCCTCCTTACTTATCCAGAAAGCTGAGCTAATCGGAATCCACTTCCCCAAACTCCCGGCATGGGGCTGGGTGTTTCCTCTGCATTACACTTTGAACAAGGGCCCAGGTGTGTGACCCCACAGTGGCCTAACCAAGTCCTGCTCAGCATCCCGCATCCAGGACGAGGAGGTCCACCTGGGAGCAGGCTGAGGAAGTGAGGTCACAGCCTCTGACAGCAATTCGGAAGTTGGGGAGGCCTGCCAGCCCCTGCCAGTCTCTGCCAGCCCCTGCCAGGAGCAGTTGTTTCATGGCTAGGCTGGAGTCTCAGGCAGGAATACGACAGTGAGGCCAGTGTACATTCCAGAGGCTGAGGCAACGTTGTGCAGGGCCATCACCCCCCCCCCCCGCCCACCCTACCCCTCTCCCACCCCTGTCAGCTCCGGCCTCAAGCAAGGCCTTCCTGGGAGTGGGAGGCACTTCTTGGGCTTGGAGCAGGGCCAGGATGACCCGGAAGCAGCTCCTCCCAGGGTCCAGGGGAAATAGTGGGTGATCTGGTATGTGCAGGCACTTTCACACAGATGTCACCGTTTTATGGGTCCAGCTGGATCCAACATGCAAACAGAAGTCAGCTTCACTTTTTTTCCTGTCTTCTTTAGCCGGCGCTTTCTTCCCATCCCTAAATAAAATGGCAGGCAGGCCTGTAGCCCTCCTGGGTCTTTTCCATCTTCAAGACAGTCTCACTTCACTAAACAGAAAATCTAATCTAGTTTCGTATCAAAACTCGAGGCTTTGATCGAATTAAGCCCTGTCACATGGGCCTGCTCTAGGGTTCATGGCTGCTACTTGCCTTCCTTCACTCCCCTTTCTCCTCTCCCCTCCCTTGCTGTTTTAGCCCCTGCAGAGCAGGCACAGGGGTGGAAGAGAGGTGAGGGGCAGGATAGGTCACCCTTGTGTGGGGTGGTGGTGCCCTGGAGTCCGCAGTCTTTTGTGGACCATGCCTCTCTCCCCTCCACTCCTCACTCCCGCCTCGCCTGGGCTGCCAGCTGACCGCTGCTCTGTTAGAGTCCCTCCCTCTGCCAGCTGTCACCTGCAGTGGGAGCCAGTTGAGGAGACCCCAATCAGGCTGCCTTTGCCAGAAAAACAGTGGGGTGCTCCCCACCCTCTGAACAGCACCCCTCTCCTTGCTCCAGCCTGTCTACCTCGTCCCTCGCCGTTCATGACCCAGGCACAGTCAGACGTCAGTTCCTGTGTCCTCCACACCCGGGGGTTCCACACCGATCCAGCTCCCCAAGGGCCCTCTTGATGCGCTTCCTCCCTTCCCTGCGTGTCAGGGAGCACAGGACCCCCCGCCGCTCTCCTCTGAGACCTTCTCACCAGTGTCCTCTTTCGGTTCCACTCTGTCGTCCTGCAGGTGCTGGCAGAACGTTCCGCCATCTCTTGGCTTGTCCCACGCACAGGGCCCAGGCCCTTTACGACGTGGGGATCCTTGGCACCCACTGTATGATTTCAGGTGTTTGGGTGTCCGCTGAGATAGGTCAGCTAGCACCCCATTGTAGTGTCTTCTTAGGAGAGTGTCTGATGCAAGGCTCATGATGGGCACTCCTGTTATGGGGGTACATCGTTTCAGCCGCTACATGAGGCAGCTTAGCTACATGATTTCACAGGAACTCCCACTGACAAAAGGAGGAACTCAGCGAGGTGAAGGGACCACCCTCAGGGTCGCAGTGCTTGACGGTAGTGAAGTTAGGATTTGAACTCGCAGCCAGCTGTGTCCACCACGCCAGGCTATTTCTCTCCCCACTGCCCGGCCTGAGCTGACGCCCCTGCTCTGGCCACAACCTCTTTGTCTCTGTCCCCCAAGCACCTCTGTGCTTCCTCCCTGTCCAGTCTGTGCCCCTGGAAGGACCCCACCCCAGCTCTGTTTGTTAAGGTCCAATGAAAAGCCCACCTTCTCCATGAAGCTGTTCAAGGGGATCGCTCCCTCCCGGCATAAGGAACACTTCTGAATGGAGCATTTATCCCAAACTTGGTAATTTTCATTTCCATCCACATCTTTTTCTTTTGTAAGTTTTTGATCAAGGTGTCACTGGTATTACGTGCACAAATCTTAAGCCTACAGTTTAATGAATTTTACAAATGAATATGCCTGTGTAACTACCACTTGGATCAAGATATGGGACATTCCTAGAACTCCAGAAGGTTCCTTCGCACCTCTCACAGTTAGTAACGCCCCACAGGACCACTAGTCTGACCTCCACCACATAGCTTTGGGCCTCCACATGAATGATGTACAGTATATCCTCTCTTGTATCTGGTTTATTTCCTCTATACAATTAACTTATAAGGTTGTTGTGTGTAGCACTTCATTTGAAAAAAAATGAGAAATATTCCAATATGCCACAATTTATCTACTCTATTGATGATGGACATTTGGGGTTATTTCCAGTTTGAGGATATTATGAATATATAAACATTCTTGTACATGTCTTTTGATGGACTTAATCAGGCATCTCTGTTGGGTATATAATCAGGAATAGGATTTCTGGGGGACATTTACATACATTCTGTAGTTGATGCTGTCAACCAGTTTTGTAAAACAGTTGCACCAATTTCCATTCCCACTAGCAATGTACGGGAACTCTGATTGACCCCCGTCCTTGCTAATTCTTGGTGTTGTCAGTCTTTAAAATTTTAGCCATCTTAAGGGATGTATAATGGTGTGGCGTTACATTTTAATTTGCATTTTCCTGATAATTAATGATGTGAAACACCTTTTTACATGCTTAGTAGACTTTGGATATCCTCTTTTATAAAGTGTCTATTCAAGATCAATTTTTAAAAATAAAAGCATCTTTTTCTTATTGATTTGCAGGAGTTTGTTACGTTTCTGACTCTCTGTTATTTTTAAATATCTCTTCTTTGTCTTTTTCACGAATAGTTCTTAATCCTATTGAAGTCCAATTTATCAGGTTTTAAATGTTTTCAAATTTTTATGGTTAGCTTTTTTTGTACCCTGCTTAAAAAATCATTTCCTGCCCCCAAGTCATGAAGCTATTCTGTGTTCTCCCCTAGAAGTTTTATCATTTCCCACACACACCTTTATCTTCTAACTACATGCATATGTGTCATGAAGCATACACAATATTGTTTTGTGTATCTTTAGATTTAATACAAATAATATATAATATATTGATAACACAGAACTATAAAAACATTCTGCAACTTGCTTTTTGTGCTCAATAGTACATTTCTGAGATTAATCTTTGTTGATATGTGCAGCTCTGGTCCATTCACTTTCATGGGACTGAAGTTAATTACACCACATCCATAGCTCATCACCTGCTTGCCCTTTCTCCTTTTTTTTTTTTTTTTCTTTCTCCTTTTGATGGACATTTAGGTTGTTCCAGCGTTCATCATCACAAACTGCTTCTGTGGACACATGCACAGGGGCCTCCCGGTGCAAGACTGTCTGTGCGCGTCCACCTCCCTGTGGCTTTGGAGCTGGAGAGACTCAGCGCTCCGAGGAGGTGCCTCCAGACTGCTGAGGAGCAGGACTGGGGAGAGAGTTGGGTGGGTGAATGGGGTAGGGATGCTGGGTAGTTCTGGCTCTGGGCCCTCACCCATTTTATTTCATTTATCACAAAATTCATGCACTCAGGGGTGTCCCTCAGCCCTGCCTGTGCCCTCTCAGAGTCCAGGAGCCCTCAGGGGATGTCCGACTGCCAGCCTAGGCCTGCTCCCCATGGGCCTAAGCCAGCAGTTGGACATCCTTAGTGCAGCTGCGAAGGTGGGAGAGGCTCCTGCCACCACTGCTGTGCTCGCCAGCTGTGAGCCCGGCTTCTGACTGAGTGGCGTTCCCCCTGTGGGAGTGCACTGACCACCAGGGGGCAGCTCCTGTGTTGAGTGTCTGCCCCCTGGTGGTCAGTGTGCATCATAGTGACTGGTCATTCTGCCATTTGATCGATTTGCATATTAGGCTTTTATTATATAGGATACTAGAGGCCCGGTGCACGAAATTTGTGCATGGGGGTGTGTGTCCCTCAGCCTAGCCTGCACCCTCTCCAATCTGGGACCCCTTGAGGGATGTCCGACTTCCCGTTTAGGCCTGATCCTACAGTAGGAAACGGGAAGTCGGACATCCCTCTCACAATCCAGGACTGCTGGTTCCCAGCTGCTCGCCTGCCTGCTTTCCTGATTGCCCCTAACCGCTTCTGCCTGCCAGCCTGATCACCCCCTAACCACT
Source organism: Corynorhinus townsendii (assembly GCA_026230045.1). Classification (NCBI taxonomy): domain Eukaryota; kingdom Metazoa; phylum Chordata; class Mammalia; order Chiroptera; family Vespertilionidae; genus Corynorhinus; species Corynorhinus townsendii. The sequence continues at coordinate 191,414,501 of JAPDVU010000001.1, forward strand.
CCCCTGCCAGCCTGATTGCCCCTAACTGCCCTCCCCTGCAGGCCTGGTCACCCCTAACTGCCCTCCCCTGAAGGCCTGGTATTTTCCAACTGCTCTTCCCTGCAGGCCTGGGTACCCCCCACAACTGCCCTTTCCTGCAGGCCCGGTCGCCCCCAGCTTCCCTCCTCTGCCAGCCTGGTCACCTCTAACTGCCCTTTCCTGCAGGCTTGATTGCCCCCAACTGTCCTCCCTTGTAGGCCTGGTCCCTCCCAACTGCCCTCCCCTGCTGCCCATCTTGTGGCGGCCATCTTGTGTCCACATGGGGGCAGCTATCCTGTGTGTTGGAGTGACTGTCAATTTGCATATTACTCTTTTATTAGATAGGATAGAGGTCTGGTGCACAGGTGGGGGCTGGCTGGTTTACCCTGAAGGGTATCCCGGATCAGGATGGGCCTTCCCTTGGGGCATGGGGCAGCCTGGGTGAGGGGCCTGTGGTGGTTTGCAGGCTGGCCACGCCCCCTGCAACCCAAGCAGAGGCCCTGGTATCTGGGGTTTATTTATCTTCTATAATTGAAACTTTGTAGCCTTGAGTGGAGTCCAGGGCTGTGGGAGCTTGGCTTCCTCCATTGCTAGAGGCAACTCAAGCCTCCTGCTCTCACCAGCTCTGTGGCTGCCGCCATTTTTATTGGGATTTATTTATCTCCCATAATTGAAACTTTGTAGCCTTGAGTGGAGGCCAGGACTGTGGGAGCTTGGCTTCCTCTATAGCCAGGGAAACCCAAGTCTCCTGCTTGCTCTGTGGCCACAGCCATCTTGGTTGTATTAATTTGCATACTCACTCCTGATTGGCTAGTGGACGTGGCTTGTAGGTGTAGCAGAGGTGCAGTCTATTTGCATATTACTCTTTTATTAGATAGGATGTTTTATTGCTTTTTAGAGAGAGAGGAAGGGATAGAGAGACAGAAACATTGATGATGGAGAAACATCGTTGATCAGCTGCGTACTGCATCCCCCCCACTGGGGATCAAGCCTGCAACCTGGGCCTGTGCCCTGACAGGAATCCACCTGTGACCTCTTGGTTCCTGGGTCAATGCTAAACCACTGAGCCACACCGGCCAGGCTGGGCCCTCACCCATTGTCGTCAGAGCAGATTTGCTTTCATGCTGTTGACCTGGCATTATGTTTAACTCTTTGTTTAAAAAATAGGCTCAGCTTTAAAAATAAAATGTTTGAAAACAAGGCATGGAGGTAAGGCATTGTTCACAAAGTGTTGTGGGTAAAACAGGACTGTGTCTAATGGGAGCGCTGAGTGCCTCCCCTTCAGCCCCAACCAGCTGCTGTGCACTGTTTGTTAACTCTTCCCGTGCAGCCCTCCTTTCTCTCCAGCTCGGCTCTTGATTTCTACTCCTCCGTCCGTCTGTGTCTGGCTCCCTGAGCATGTGTTGATGGGTTGGTTGATGAGAAACATTTTAAATAACTTGGCACCATAGTCATCTCACATTTGTACGCATTGCAATTTGCAAACCACTCTCATAGCTTGCTTTCCTTCAAGCCAGAGCCTTGAAGATCACACCGTGGAGGACTGACTGTTCCCACTCCATGGGGGAGAATACCGAGGCGCAGGGAGGTGGAGAGACTCCAGGTCACGTGACTGGTAGGACCTGGACCCGGGGCTTCGCGTTCTGGCAGTGAGCCCATTCCACGGTGTGTGGGGCCTGAGAACACGGCCTTAATCCAGATGTTAATGAATAACTGACCTGTGCACTGCCCTCTGCAGTTTACACGGTGCTCTCCCCCACATGGTCTCCTTCATTCTCCACAGCCTTTCTGTGCAGTGGATGCTATTATTTTTATCCCTAAACCCACCACTTTTCAGAGAGGAAACGGGTGCTCAGGGGGTGGAGGTGTCTCACTCAAGGCCACAGTGCTCTGGGGGACAGAGCCATACTCGGTATCCAACTCCCAGCTTCCCTCCCTGCCCCCCCCCACACACTCCTCTGCCCCTTCCCTCACCTTTACTCCCAGCAGCAGGGCCCCGAGAGGTCTGGGGGCAGGTGGGCTTTCAGCAGTCTGAGGGCCTGGCCCTCTCAGGCAGGCCCAGGAAATGGGGTTGGCCCTGCCCTGCTGAGCAGCCCCTCCCATGAGGCCTGGGGTTGTTTTTCTTATCTAAATAAACTGTACAAACATGGCCGCATTACTCATGAGTAAGTTATTTGCCATAGCATAGCCGAGAGATGGGAAATTAGTTCACACTGGAACTGTCTTAACCTGGTACAACGAATGGGAAAGTGGAGTTTTAGACCCACATCAGCAAAATCTGAAACCTGCTTTTCTAGGCCCCACCCTCCATCTCAAGCCTGGGAACACTGCTGCCCTGGCCAAGGAGTCCTGCTGGGGGACAGGCAGAGCCCTCCCTGCTGGGGAGAGGCCGGAGCTCCCAGGGCAGGGCTCTCTCCTGGCCTCTGTCTCTTCCCATGGGCTCTCTGGAGGAAAGAGGCAGACACCCCAAAGGAGGGGAGCTCTGCTCTATCCTCAGGCCTTTTGTACAAGGGGCTCCTGGTGCCCATTCCCCACACTCAATTCCTTCAGCCCTGGACCAGGGGAGGGCTCTTGGGAGCTGTTATATAAATGAGGATGCCCATCACTTAGCCCAGTGCCTGGCACGGGGCACCGGGGCACTGTCGCTATGATTACTGTGAGGAGGCAGGGAGTCAGGTGGGTGGTGGGAAAGGCAGATGATGCTCAAAGCAGTTTATCTTGCCCACTGCCATGCTTTTCAAAAGCTTTCACATCTCTCTGGGCTGTGTTTATTGCCTCCTTTAACAGGTGAGGGCCTGGCTCTCAAGGAGGCTCTATGCTGCCCTTGAGGTAGCAACAGGAGTGGATCGTAAACCACCAAACGTGAGGGCTGCATTGGCATAGGGCTCTCAGACATCAGATCTCAGCGGGACTCCTGGCAGAGCTGAGGGACGGACCGTGACCCTTGACTCCCAGGTCAGCAGATTCTGGTTACACAGAATGTTCCTAGGATGCCACCTGGAGTCCCCGGATGTGACTGTGTTCGTCCCAAGAACCCGGCACTACCTGTGGCTTCCGTCCAGGGCTCTGGCACTGTGGTGTGGGCCTGTGTGGTCACAGGGATCCCTTGCTCCTTGTTACCAGCGTCAGACCGATGGGCTTGAGCTTGGAAAGCTGTGGTTATTTCTCTGTGTGGGCCACGCCCTGGAGACTGTCTGATTCATCGCCTTGCTCCCACCGGGACTGCTATGGGACGAGCTGGCGGAAGACCCCGAGATGCCCTGAGGGATCTGGCCCCTCAGAGGAAATTCAAACAAAAACAGTCCTAAACCTGAAAAAGTGTCACCCATTCATGTGAGATAAACTCAAAATAGCTTCCTTCTAGAGATTCGAATTGCAAAACCCTGGATGAATGGGAGGAAGCTGAACTTTTCTCTGTGGGCAAGGAGTGGGGCGGGGGCAGGGCCGCGGGGGGGGGGGCAAAGCCTAAGTGACTACTTGCTCTGCCTCCTGAGTCACCCAGTCTGCCAGGGGGCCTTGCACACAGAAAGTGTGCTGCCCATGTCTTCTGAGTTGAATGTGGTGTTCCCACTTCCCAGGGGAGGACTAAGTCCAAACAGCTCTGTGTTGGGTGGAGTGTGGCCAGCCCAGCATGCACACATGCACGTGCATGCACACACATCCCCACACATGGACGAGGGGGAAGAATGTGTGTAAGCTCAGCAACTTTCCTGAGTTCCAGTTTGAAGGAAAAGCAAAATGAAAACATGTTTTTCTCTCATAATTAATATTCATGTTTGGAGTTTCCACGTCTGGCCAGGTGCAGACTGACCCCTGCTTCTGAACAAGTTTCCCACCAAAAGATCAGTTCCTCACCCTGACCCAAATGGAATGCTGGGCCTGGGACCCCCAACTTTGCAGAAGATACAATTCTACAAAGGGATTTTAGTTTCCTAAGGCAGCCCCAAGCAGATGCATTGCATGGGCACCATGTTCCTGCTAAAACCAGCCTGGGTGTGCTTAAAAAATACCAATGATGGCAAAAATGCATTTAATGAAGGTGTCACACACCACAAAACCACTGAAAGTGGGGCTTGGATTTGAGGGGGAGTGTATAATTGTGTATGTTTCAGACATTAGGTTAAGGTAACATGGCCTCACTTGGAAAAATCTGAGGGGAGGAGGGAGAAAACTATGAAAGTCTGAGTCCATGCTACCCAGCTAAGCTTCAGCAAGAATAGATAGTGTTCCTTTGTTAGTGTGTATATGTTAATTTTTCATTCATTCATCCATTCAAATATGTATTGACTGCTCTGTGCCAGGTGCTGTCCTGGGCCCTGGTGACACATCCACTAAGCAGACAGGTAAGCTCCTGCTCTGTTTATTCAAGTCAGTGGGGACAGAACTCTCATTTCTGACTCCTGGATTGAGCTGCGCGCTCCCCCAGGGCGGGAGGCCAGGCCCTTCTCTTGTGGCCTTTCTTCTACAAAGGGCCCCACACAAGTGTGCCCACAGTGGATGCTCCAGCAGTGGGCCCACCGGGCTCACAAATGAAAGTGAAGTCGTGTGTCCTAATGCTCCAGTGGGCACTTGCACTTCCCTTCCTCCTACCACCGCCTCTCCTCGCTGCTCTCCCGGCCTCCTGGGTGGCCTTGGCAGGATCAGGCCCCGAGTTGAGCTGTTGATTAAAGCTGACAAGAACTCGAGGTGTTACTCTCCCACAGTCATTGGCATCCAGTTAAGGGATTCCTGAAGACGGAGGACTGCGTCTCCAAGATGGAATTAGGAGGTCAGAGCTAGAAGAGGCGCAAAGGCAAACAGGCTTCAGCCCGAAGAGTGACAGCTCCATAGCGGAGTTTAAAGAAGGACCCCAAGGCAGCAAGGACTCAGTCACCCCCTGCAGTGTCTGCCCCGGCTAATGCACGGGAGGATGCTTGAGTCATGTATTTACAGTCCCCAAACCATCGAAGCCTGTAGTTTTACAGACGAAGAAACCGAGATGGGAAGTGCAAATTACACGCAAGTCGGGAGCAGGTCCGGCGATGGAACCCAGATCCTCCAGACCCCTGGCACTCTGTTCTCCCGCCACTTAACCAGGCATCAAGTGCTTTGCATGGAAGTCACAGTCATCCTCCTCATCTGTGAGGGAGGCCAGCCCGGATGGAGACCTGGGGGTCATCCAGCACCAGGCCCCTAAGGTTCTTTTGGTCCCTGTCTTCTCCTAGTAAGTATCTGAGGACAGTCAAGATGGCGCAGCTGACGTGGAATCCACATGAGAAACAGCAGGATTGAGGTCCGGGTTGCATGGATTTTATCGCTGGCCCTCAGACCAATCCTCACGCAAATCCTTCGGTGTGGACACTGCAGACGAGGCTTTCTCACAACCCCCTAGCCCAGTGGCTGAGCGAGCACTGGGCCGAGAGCCGTCACGTAGCCAGGATGCCACGTTGCAGTTATGAGACCTCGGGCACATCACTTGATCTATCTGGGCCTCAGTTTCCTAATGATTAATTCATTCATCAGCACACATTTAGTAAGCACCTCAGATGCACTTGGGCATGTGTGTTGGGAATAGACTGGAGCTCTGGAGAGGAGTTTGGCTGGACACTTCGATGTGGGAGACACTTGATAAAAATTAGTTGAGGCTCAAGGGTGAATAAGATCACCCAGGGAGAGGATGTGAACGAAAAGAGGCAAGTACCTGGCTCTGGGGAATCCTAACATCTTGAGGGGGTTTGGGGGCAAGGTCTGAAATGCATGCGTTACCTCTAATGCCTGGACAGTAACACCCTGCGATTCCTCACCTTAGGGCTGGCAGCCAGCTCTGCTCCAGGCGAGAGGTCTTTCAGCAGAAACCCTTTGCCTGAAGCACTCTGGCCCCCTTGAATGGCGCTATGGATGACTGAGACAATAAGGAAAGATTCTGTCCCAGGTGCCGTCTTGCTTTATGCAGCTGGTGTGGTGAGGATAAGCTGCTGTAATAGCTTTTCAGGGGACCATTTGGTGATGGCATAAAAAATAGCAATGCTTCTAGGGACTTATTCTAAGAAAAAACCCAGAGATGCACACAAATGCTAATGTACAAAAATGTTTAAAAACAGCATTTATGGCCCTGCTGACGTGGCTCAGTGGTAGAGTGTTGATCTATGAAGCAGGAGGTCACGGTTCGATTCCTGGTCAAGGCACATGCCCGGGTTGTGGGCTCGATCCCCTGTGTGGGGTGTGCAGGAGGCAGCCAATCAATAATTCTCTCTCATCATTGGTGTGTCTCTCTCTCTCTTCCTCTATGAAATCAATAAAGATATATTTAAAAACAAACAAACAGCACTTATGATACCAAATAAGAGTGGGAGCCACTGACATGTCCAATCATGGGCAACTGGTTGAGTAAAATCTAATAGATCCATGTGACAGAATGCTCTGCAGTTGTTCGAAATAAGGTAGTAAATGCATATTTATTGGCATAGAAAGATGTTCACAATACAGTTAATGAAAAGGCAGTTGGCTGCAGTATGATTATTTCTGGTTACTGGTTGTTGTTCATCTTCATCGTGGTTCAGAGCAAGGACTGTCTAGAAAGGACACCTGAGCAAGGCCACTCACTAGTGTCACCTCCCTGTCTCAGTGTCCTCTTCCGGAGGAGGGAGGATCATAACACCCACCAAAGGCAGTTGCCAAAATTGAGTTCATCTAATCCAGGTAAAGTGCTGAGAACAGGGCCTAGCACTCCTGAGACCTCAACATGTGTGAGTCATTATTATTTTAAAAAACATCTTTATTGAGATAAAATCCGCATATCATACAATGCACCCATTTAAGAATGAAAAATCCAGTGGTGTTCAGTGTGGTTGGAGTGATGCAAACATCACCACAGTCCATTTTAGAGCCTTTTCATTATCCCAGAAACAAGCCCTCTCCGTGCCTGCCTCTCCCCCAGCCCCTGGAAACCAGAAATCTACATTCTGTCTCTGTGATTAGCTTATTCTTGGCATTTCCTAGAAATGGGGTCATGCAACGGGTGGTCTTTCGTGACTTGCTCTTTCGCTTAGTCTTATGTTTTCAAAGGTCGTCCGTACCATTTTCATTGCAGATAGCCTTTTTTATTGATGTCACTAGAGGCCCGATGCTCAAAATTCGTGCAAGGGGCTGGGCCCTGGCAGCCGCAGCAGCTTGCCTCGGCCACTGCTTTGGCCCTCGCAGCCTCAGCTTCATCCAGAAGGTCGTTTGGCTGTCTGGTCTAATTAGCATTTTACGCTTTTATTATTATAGATTGTTCAAAATGTTTAATGTTTCTACAATGAAAACATGTTACTTTTGTAACAAAAACCACCACCACCAAACTCATGTCTCTTTAAGTGGGTTGGGTCGAAATGCCTGGGAGAGGGACAGCTTTCCCTTGTTTCTCTAACTTTTATTTCATTCCTTCGACATCAGAGTCAGCAGCAGGCTGTTACCAGAGGCTGGGCTGTATATGAAGCGCAGAGTGTTCTACACGTGTGCGTGTCAGTCTGAGAGGGGGCGGATTCCCACTTTTCCTGTCACACGTCCGGGGCCTGACTGCACAGCCGCACGGGCCTCAGCAGCTCTCTCAGAGCCTGCCAGCCAGTCCAACCCCACTGCCTGGGCCCCTCCACCCCAGAATCCACATTCCTCACCCTACAGAGACCCCACTTTGCCTCCACCTCACATGGTTTTCTTTCTCTCTTTAAAATACTTTTTAAATTGAGATGTCACTTTGATATAGTATACTTTATTAATTTTAAATGTGAAAATAAGCCTGCCAATATATTAAAAATTATTTCAAGGCAGCTAATCTCCCTGCCATAGAACTAGATTTTCATTTCGGCACATCACTCTTGTGTGGCTGTCCATACGCATGTGCGCTTTTAAGCACAAGTGCAATTATAACGAACCAGCAGTTTTCCAAGTCCAGTACAATCGTTTAGGTAGATCCTGGGCCTGAGCCAAGGCTGCGTTTGTGACTCTTATTATCCCAGACAACAGGAAAGGGAAAACAGTGCCCTCTATGCAGGTATCCTATGTAATCAAAGCCTAATATGCTAAGTGTCCGGTCATCTGGTTGGCCATTCAACCAATCAAAGTGTAATATGCTAATGATATGCTAAGGCTGCTCAACCACTCGCTTTGATGTGCACTGACCACCAGGGGCAGATGCTCTGACTGATAGGTTAGCTTGCTGCTGGGATCAGGCCAATCAGGACTGAGCGAGATCAGCCAGACATGCCCTGGAGCCCTCCCACAGTCCCTCCCTGGCTGGCCAACCTGCCGCAACCCCCTCCCCCCCCGGCCCCAATCATGCACCAGTGGGGTCCCTCGGCCTGGTCTGAACCCTCTCATAATTTGGGACCCCTCAGGAGATGTTGAAGAGTTAGTTTTGGCCTGATCCCACAGGCCAGGCTAAGGGACCCTACTGGTGCATGAATTCGTGCACCAGACCTCTAATACACATATAAGATACAAAGACAAAAGCCTGGAACCCAGCCCTGACTGGTTTGGCTCAGTGGATAGAGTGTCAGCATGCAGACTGAAAGGTCCCAGGTTCGATTCTGGTCAAGAGCATGTACCTTGGTTGTGGGCACATCCCCAGTAGGAGGTGTGCAGAAGGCAGCTGATCGATGTTTCTCTCTCATCAATGTTTCTAACTCTCTATCCCTCCCTCTTCCTCTCTGTAAAAAAAAAAAAAAAAAAAAAAACCCACACAAAAATATATATTAAAATATATTAAATATATATATTTAATATAATAAAAAATATATTAAAAAAAAAAGCCTGGAACCCAGGGAGCAAACTCACATAACATGGACCCATTTTGCTTAAACAAACAGGTGTGTCCTGAACAAGAGATCTCTCAGAGGCACAGGCAGATGGAGACATCTAACTCAGCACACCTGCATTTCAACAACATCTCTGCATACGGAGAGGGTGTCCAACACACCCGGATATACGCAGATGGTAAAACCAAACACACACACACACACCCGTAACCAGGCACTAACCAGGATCCTCTCCAGACCCCCAACTCCCAGGCCTGCAGTTTCTGAGCTCTGGGAAGGAACTTCTGCAGGAGCTCCCAAAGCAGCTCTGAGATCCCCACTCTGGGCTCCAGCTGCCTGCCCAGCCTGCCCTCCCCCTGGGCCTGCGCCTTGGTCTGCACAGAGCCACAGAGTCCCTCCTCCCAAGTCAGTCCCCTGGCCCAAATCTCCCCAAGTCAGACCCGTTCCTTCTCAGTACCTTCCTTGGACAGCGCCCACACCAGCTCCTCTGTCATAGCCCACTGCTCCCAGGGACTGTCATTGACACCAGGAACCCTGCTGGGGCCCTGGGGACAGAAAGGCCCAGGCTGGGCTGGCAGGCAGGAGCCAAAAATCCAGTTTGGACAGCAGCTACTGAACTCCCTGCCTCTCTGGTCTGTATTCTGGGTACCTCCTATAAATGGAGGCATATACAGTATCTGTTTTGTCATTGTTGTTTTGTAACTGGCTTATTGCACTTAGCACAGTGTCTTCAGGATTCATCCATGATGTAGCATGTTGTTGTTGTGAAGCAGCAACCACCACCATCGTGGGGAGACTGAGAACTTCAAACAAGACCCCAACCCTGAAGCCCTGGCTCAGAGCCTGCACAGAGCAGACCCACAAATGGCATGAGTCCCTGGGCCCTCAGTTCCCTAAGCTAGTTAGGTGGGGGCATCGCCCCGAGCCCACATGCTCCTAGGGGTTGCCCTGAGGCAGGCGTTACAAATAAGTTTGACTGGGTTCTCCAAATGTGTGATAGCATGGTGCCTGGGTTGGAAAGTGCTGGAAACCAAGGGATCTGTCTTTTGAGCAAACTAAAGAACAATGAGTGCATTGACTACCATGTGTTGAGCACTTTGGACTATTGCATCTCTGGAGCTGAGGGTGAAGTTAATCATACCTCTCAGCATGCAGACTTCATCATCACAGAGTCAGGAACTCACTCACTATTTCCCCCTTCCCCTCATCCCCATGCCCATTTTCCCACTCTCAAACACCGTTCAATATGGTTTTTCTACATATTTTAGTTGTGATAAAATATAATATAAAGCTTACCATTTTAACCATTTTTAAATGTACAATTTTGTGGCATCAAGTAGATTCATGTTACTGTACAATTATCACCACCATCCATCTTCAAAACGTATTCATCTTCCCATCAGAAACCCCGTACCCACTAAACACTGACTCCCCATTCCCCCCTCCACTAGCCCCTGGAGCCATCATTCTACTTTCTATCTCGATGAATTTGACTATTCTAGGTGCCTCCTATGAATGGCATACACAGTATTTGTTTTGTTGTTGCTGTTGTTTTGTAACTGGCGTATTTCACTTAGCACAATATCTTCAAGATTCATCCATGGTGTAGTGTATGACAGGACTTCCTTCTTTTTCAGGCTGAATAATAGCCCATTGTCTGTAGATACAATATTTTGTGGATCCATTCATCCATCAGTAGACACTGGGGTGCTTCCACCTTTTGGCTATCATGAATAATGCTGCTATGGACATAGATGTACAAACCTTTGTTTGAGCCCTTGCTTTTGCTTCTCTTGGGTATATATCCAGAAGCAGAATTGCTGCTAATTCAGTGTTTAATTTTCTGATTAACCACCATACCATTTTCCACAGTGGCTGCATCATTTTACATTCCCACCAGCAAGCAATGCACAGGAGTTCTAATTTCTCCGCAATCTCACCAATACTTGTTATTTATTTTTTGTTAATCCTCACCCAACGATATTTTTTCCATTGATTTTTTTTTTTTTTTAGAGAGAGTGGAAGGGAGGGAGGGAGGGGGAGAGACAGGTTGCCTTCTACACACAACCCCATCCAAGGCCAGGGATCAAACCTGCAACTCAGGCACATGTCCTTGACCGGGATGCAAACCTGAGACCCTTCGGTGTGCAGGACAGCGCTCTAACCACTGAGCACACCAGGGCTATTTTCTGTTATTTTGTTGTTTAATCCCCAGATCTCTCTTAGGCTCCTTACTTCCAGAGGGTAAATCGGATCTCCATATTGCAAAGTCACCTGCCTTTACCAGATGTCACTTTATGTCTGTGTCATATGAAGACAGAACAATTTTAATGCCCTTTTTAGATTTACCACCTGTTGATGAAACACCTTTAGCTAAAGGAAAAATAACTGGAATTGAAATCAGGTGTTTCCTCTCTTCCAGTGTTCCACCTGGGAGTCACTCCAAACTATGTGAACCCTTTGGCAAGTCCACTTACATGGTTTCTTCCTGGTAGGACTAACCCCAGGGAAACAGAGTCGCTGCCTCTGGTCCCAGCCCACCTCTCTTGAACTTTGAACTTACCAGGATGAAAAATTAACAGGGCTAACGTTTTTCTTCCAAGGACAACCTCTGCAAAAGCTGGCCTGGCTGGGCCCCGGGAGACCAAGCACCAGAACAGAGTTCCTACCCCTCTGGAGCCGCCCACCCATTCACTGCCAAGTCAAGGGAGCAATGCAGGGTCCTCCTAGCACCCAGAGGAATCCACTCCTCAGCCGTCCTCACTGCTTTGTGAAACTGGGCTTATTCCCTCAAGTCTTCCAGTGGAGAAACTGAGGCCAGAGGAGAAAGAACTAGCCCAGAAATGCACTCGTGGACTCACATGTGGGTCCAGCACTGTTTTCCTGCATGCACAGCTGTCCCTTTCACACGGAGGCCAGCATTCGAAGGAAGTTCAGGAAAGCATGGCTAGTCACACTAACTGGCTGCTGACTAGTTATTTCCTCCTCTCAGAAAAATGAGAGGGCTAAAGGAGAGGCCCTTCCGATGTCATGACTTCAGAGCATTAGGTATATGCCAGGCCCTCCGCTACATTTAACTCCCACCAGGTCTCTCTTAGGCTCCTTCCCTCCACAGTGCAAATCGCATCCCTTGACCAGACATAGCTTCTGCCTGCAAAATGAGGGGCTTACATTGGAGAACAATTTTAATGCTCTTTCTAGGCCCACCACACCGCACAGGAAGAACCTTTTAGCCCTTTCTTACAGCTGAGGAACGGACACTTAGTAGGGTGAAGGGAGGGAGAGAGCCAGGATTGAAAGTCATGGCAGTCATTGATGGAGCTTGAGGTCTTTTCACTCTGACCACCTCTCAACACCTGGACCTGCCTGATTCGATTCAGGTTAAAATGAATGTGTTACTGGGAGATGATGACTGCAAGGACCCCTTTCTCCCAGGCACACACCTCCCACCCCTTTGAACTTCTCTAGGCTGTGAACTCCTGGAGTTTAGGGACCTTCATTTTTCATGTCAGTGGTCCCAGAAACGAGTGTGTGTCTACCTGAACTGCGCTCCCTCATCCGAACCACTCCTCACTGCGACCCCAAGGGCCCCAAGGCATGGTTCTCTTGCTTCACAACATGTGACTGTTTGCAAACCTTTTCACATTAGATTCCCACAACCATTTCACAGGTGAGCAAACATTTCTTGGAGTGTCACAATAGCACGCCTGTGTAAAGAACTTTTGTTTTGCAAAGAGATCTATCAATGATGTCATCCTTACCTTCCACAACTATAAGCTGGGTGCAGTGGCAAGAATGGGGACGGAGGCCCCTCGCAAAGCACTGGGTTCTGATCCCAGCTCTGCTGCTTGGAATCCTGAGTGAGTATCCTCATCTCTGTTACTGGGAGGCATAGGGACCTCTACCTCCTGGGCCACTGTGAAGATTACATCCGAGGACAGCACTTGGGCGGCCTGGAGTGAAGAAAGCCATCCATCTGTTGATTGTTTTCCTTCCTTTGCTTTTGTGTTGAGGGCTGGGAAGAAGGGAGTGAAACCTAAGGCTACATTGGCTGCAGATTAGCCAGAGGACCAGCCAGGAATGGGAACCAGGTCCGTAAGCCCCGGTTGGGGTTCAGGGCTTCTCCTTTAAGGTCCATGCAGGCAGGGACTTAGAAGGAGGGAAGGAGGAAGAGCCAGAGCTCTGTCGCGGCAGCTGACTGGCCCGGGGGGAGGCCATTCACTCTGACAAGGCAGGGACCCCTGCAGTTTCTGGGCTGACTTTGTGGATTCAGCCAACCTCGCAGCGCTTTGTAACTCCCTTGCCTGAAGGTTTGCAGATAACTTCTTTCTCACCACGGGGGTTTCCCGCTGTTAAAAACAAACAAAGGCCTTAGACACCAGGCAAGAGGCCTGGTAGGGGCGGGGCAGCAGGAGAAAGGCCCTGGGCTTGGGGTAACTAATTCCTGAAAGTAGTTGAAGGCTTTGTGGGTAGATGACCCTGAATTCTGCTCGTGGAGAGAAAAGCCCCAGAGTTCCCCACACCCCAATGTTTCCTTGTTTCCCAAGGCTAACTTTTCAATACACACATTACCCTAGTACTTCCCTTTGCCCCACTGTTTGCGAGTTCACAGCTTTGGAAACAAAGCTCTCCTAGTTATTGGGCGTCGAATTTTGGATCTTTCTGTATCATAAGATTCCAAACACCCAGCAATGCCATTTCTTCCCAAAGATAAATTCTAAAGCGCCCCCATTCCTTCCTTCAAGAACTCAACAGATGTCTTTGACGCCGACTTTCTACCGGGCGCTCACTCCCAAGGCCCAAAGGACCCCAGGCTGCAGCGACTCTCCAGGGAGCCACTGAGGTTCCCAAATGCCCGCTTTTGAGAGCCCACTTCTCCCAGCTCCCTCCTTCGCATACAGTCTCGGGCTTTCAGCCGGTGTGATCTCAGCGATGAGAGAGAATAAAAACAGCTCCCGGGCCGCCGGTGCCCGCCGAGGCCCCCGACCGGGATCAGCGCGCTCACGCGTCCAAGTGCGCGTCCCGCCTTCCTGGGCCTCAGCCTTCGGTGTGCTCCCTCTCGGACCCGGGTCCTCCCAGGGGTACACCACCAGCCTCTGGCCGGACAGTGCTCATTTGCTGCAAATCTAACCCTGTCCGGCTCGCAACTCCAATTGAGCTTCCTCCCGCCTCTCCTTTCCCACGACTTCCTCCCGGCGCTCGCGGGAGTCAGGTCGGGGCCGCGCGGGATCCTGCGCGCTCCAGCCCCGGCAGCCGCTGTCCCGGTCGCCCACGTGGGCGTGCTCCGCGCCGGGCGGGGGAGGCCCAGCGCCCTCCGGGAGGCTGGGGGCGGGCAGGGCGCCCGGGGGAGGAGGTGGCGGGGCGCGGGGGAGGAGGCGGGGAGCCCCGGCGGCAAGGGGGCGGCGACAGCTCTTGGAAAGGGCGCTGCACACGGATTTGCATGAAACACAGACTGGGAACGGGCGGGAGCGGGAGCGGGAGCGGGAGCGCGGCGCACGGCCCAGACCGGCCCAGGGAGCGAGCGAGCGAGCGGTGAAAGAGTAGGGCAGCGGGGAGACGAGGCTGCCAAGGCGGGGGAATCTGCGCCTCAAAGCGACCGAGGCGAGCAAAGTTTGGCTGGGGGTTGGACTTTCCTTCCTGGAGGCGGCACCCTAACAGCCAGCCCGTGCGGAAACCCAAACTTTCTTCTGCCACTCCGAGGCTCGCGGCCGCCGCCTCCGCCCCGCGCTCGGGGCCTGCCGGACCCGGCGCCGCTGTCGCCCGCCCGCCTCCCGGGCCGCCCTTCGCTCTGCCGTGGGAGCCCCGCAGGCTGCAGCGCCGCGGCCCGGCCTGGAGCACGGGCAAGTTCGCCGAGAGTTGAGGCGAAGAAGTTTGGGCGGCCCCGGCCAGCTCCCCGCTGCGCCCCCGGCGTCCAGCCGCGCTCAGCCCCGCCGGGGGCGCCCCACGGTGCCCGCGCGCCCTCCCCAGCCATGTCGTCCATCCTGCCCTTCACCCCCCCGATCGTGAAGCGCCTGCTGGGCTGGAAGAAGGGCGAGCAGAACGGGCAGGAGGAGAAGTGGTGCGAGAAGGCGGTCAAGAGTTTGGTCAAGAAGCTCAAGAAGACGGGGCAGCTGGACGAGCTGGAGAAGGCCATCACCACGCAGAACGTCAACACCAAGTGCATCACCATCCCCAGGTGGGGGCCCGAGCGACCCGGGGCGCGCCGGCCCGGCCCCCTGGCGCGGCGGGGCGGCCGGGGGGGGGTGGTGATCGGGAGGGATAGTGTGTGTGTGTGTGTGTGTGTGTGTGTGTGTGTGTGTGTGTAAGGAGGTGGGAGCGCGGGCAGAAAGGGGACCCCAAACAAAACCTCTCTGGATTTGCAAAGATTCAAGCCTGGGCCTTCCACGCGGCACTCTCACTTTCAGACCTCACGTTCACTTTTCACCTCCGGGAAAGGGGGTGCTGCTCGAATGGGCCGCCCCCACTCCGGGGAGCTGCGGGCTCCAAGTTGAGGCCCGCTTTGTTCAGCTCCGCGGCCGGAGCCCCTCCTCCGCCGCCGCCCCCCGCCCCCGCGGCCCGCGCCCGTGGAGGTGGCGGTGGTGTTTCTCGCTTTCTTTTCTTCAGCGCTGTCCCCCCACGTCTTTCCTCCTCAACAGGAATGCAGTCCGTACAGCTGGGGCCCGGTGATTGACAGATTCCTTCTTCGTTCTCTTCTTGCCTTCGGGATTAGCATTTTTATGGAGTATTTTTAGACTCGGTTATGCCAGCTCCCGCCCCCCTCCGCACACACTCACTTCGGGTGCAGCGCTCCGACTTGCCAATGAGAGAAGTGGCCCAGAGTAGAGTTCCCCCATCGCCACCTCCCTCCGCCCCCCATCGTTTCTTACTCTCCTTCCAGCCTGAGATTTCAGGTTGATGCTGAGCAGGGGGTGCTCAGAGCCAACAGATAACAAAACACACGCAGAGGGGGCCTCGCAGCGGCCCTTGCATTCCTGCAGAGCCCTCCTTCCCCAAGCGCTCTGCCATCTGCCTGACCCTCCTTTATAATGCACGCTGCGCTGCGAGGTCAGGGGAGCTCACAGATGGCTGATAGAAGGGGTCAGTGACTTCTCTCCTCCACAGGACCTCGTCTTAGCTGAGCTGTGCCTCACTGGAATTGGGGTGGAAGGGGGAGCCCCTTGGCCCCCTGTCTCTCCCTCTCAGCCCCTCTAAAGCCTGACTCTGTACCAAGGGAGTGTGCGTGTCTGTGCATGTGTGTGCATGCAGGTGTTCTTGGGGTGCCCCGCTACAGAGGAATAAGTAGAGGGTCCCCAGGGCTTGAGCCCCACAGAGATGGTCATCCTTGCTCTTGGGCTAGGAGTGGACTTCATCCTTGGCCACCTGCTTGGAGCAGCTGTAGGAGAGCTGCCAGCCGTGTCAGGCCGGCACAAAGCAACATCTGTCCCGGCAACCCAGGGCAGGCCTCCTCTGGAAATAAATGCCACATATGGTGGGAGCACGGACTTAAAAAATAATAACTTTTTTTAACTGGGTGGATCCAGTCAATAAAGGGGGAGGGAGGGTGGTGTGCTGTCTGGGAAGTGCGCTCTGGGTGTGTGATCTGGAGCCAGAACTGACTTCAGAGGAGGTGGTGTGATGTGATGGTTAGCGAGCCCTGGGTTCTGGTCCCAACTCTGGTTCTTAATTCTTCTTTATTCCTTGGGTGGGGGCGGGGCGGGTGGGAGGATGAATGGTGGCGCCCTGCTCCCGCCAGGGGAGGGGGTTTTCGGAAACCTGCCTTCTTAGCTGCCCAGGTGCACTGAGGACAAGGACTGTGTGCCTTGAAACAGAAAACAAAAATGCTATCAGTTATAAAACGAGCAGCTGTGCAAAGTGGCTGACAGCTCCCGGAGCACTTTCACATGGTTTTATGAAATTAAGAAAAGAAAGTCACGCGCGGGAACCAGATAAGGCCGTTGGGCTTAAGATTTATCTCATGTTTAACGCTGAGAAAACGTCCAGGGGAGAGGTGGAAAGGCTGGTTAGAGTAGACAGGGGACTCTGACCCACTGTGCTCTTTTTTTTTTTCTTTTTTGCCTTCTGCTGCTGTTTACTTTGAAGATTCTGAAAACCTTTTTTGTTGTTGAATGCTCAAATACTGCTCACTGGGGGCGGGGGCATGGAGGGCAGTGTGGATCTTTGTTGGGAAGGTTGCTAATGTTCCATCTGTGGGCTGGTGACAGCTTGGAGGAGAGGCCTTGCTCTCCCCTGCCTTAGTAGAAGTTTGCCCTCTGGGGGAACATAGCTCTGGCCCCCTCTTTCCTCTTCCAGAGTTCTCTGCGGCCTGAGGTATGTGAGACTTTGAATGTTTCTGAGAGTTCAAGTTAAGTTGCTCCCTGGTCTGTCACCACTTTCCCAGGACTGGGACATCTTCTACCTGCCTGCCAAGGACCTACTAATAAGGCAGACTTTTTTTTTTTTTTTTTTTTCATCTTTTCTCAGGGAAACTGAGTTGCTTGGGTGGGTCCAGACAAGATGGATTTCCATCCCTCGATTCTGTGCCCACGCCTCTGGGTCACCTTGTCTCCCTTGGCAATAGCTGCTGCTGTTTTGGTCGTGGGCAGACAGCTAAAGGCCATGTCTTGGGGAGGTGGTTAGCTGGCCTCACGCTAGTGATATCGATGTGTCTGCTAAGCCCCATAGATTGCTGTGTTGCTTGTCAAATTGTCTGCTCTCTCCTTTTCTAAGTTCTCCTCCTGTGTGTGAGAGGTGGGGCACTGGGCGCTTACAACTGCTCTGTAAGAGCTGGACCTTAGGGTTTAAGAAGCCCTCAGTCCAAGGAGATTTTGACAAGCGTGTTTTGGCTAATATGTAACTATGGCGGCAACAGTAACATTTGGCAATTATAGCTGTATGTTAAGGCCTTCCAGACCTTGTTACACCAGCTTTAAGCTGCCTCAGTGATCAGAGGAGGTGGAGTGATACAGACTTATTGATAT
The DNA here is from genome assembly GCA_026230045.1 of Corynorhinus townsendii. Classification (NCBI taxonomy): domain Eukaryota; kingdom Metazoa; phylum Chordata; class Mammalia; order Chiroptera; family Vespertilionidae; genus Corynorhinus; species Corynorhinus townsendii. Next base: position 191,432,250 of record JAPDVU010000001.1, read on the forward strand.
CAAGAATGTAAGAGAGAGACCAGCGCCAAGGAAGTGGTGAGCGCTTGATTGAGGTGCACCGACATGGGCTATCAGGATACGCTGAGGTCTGGCAGGATGGGCAGAACATAGACAAAGTATCTCACAGCATCTCACTCCTCACCTGCGTGAGTACCTGAGGAAAGCTTCCGGTACCTACCTGGCCAGTTTGTAAGAATGGAGTCATACCATTTGCCGCTGAGGGATAGAGGAGGTGTGTGCACGTTATGTCAGCCATCAGGAAGGAGCCAGGCACACTTAGAATGCGTATTCTGATGCATTCCAATAACGTGTGCCTCCACCCATAGGATCCATGCTTTGGCATGGGTTTTGGGAGCTGGACCAAGCTTATGGCTTGGTTTGCTTGGAAGGGAATTTGGGCTTTCTCGTATCAAAGCACCAAGTCCAGAAGAACACGGGGGAACTTTCTGGTACACACCGACTCCTGCTTCTTCGTGCTTCTCTTTTAGCACAGCCTCCTCCGGTCACCTACCAGGACTTGACCAGGCTACTGTCACCCTAGGGAAAGATCCTCATCGTTAAAACTCTTCTCTCAGACTTCTGGGGACAGGCTGATTGCCATGGCTGCTTGTTAACCTTGATTAGGAGAGTTACACACAAGGGCTGGGAAGGGAAGGGGCTCACAGGACAATGAGTTGCTGATTATGGTGCTGGCTCAGAGCCCTGGTTGAACCCAGGATCAATTTGGCGCTCCCTGGACATTTGGAGCCCTGGACCTTCTGTTGCATCCAGGAGGTGAATGTTTGGGCCGATGCAGACAGCCCCTTGCTCACAGTTCCTAATTAAATGGGAGAGTTGGAGTTTGTTGATTCATTGTTATCTCTTGGTCTCTCATGTCTGAGTCAGTATTCCAGGCAATGGGGGAGGATGCAGAGATACGTTTGAGATGGCCCTGCCTGTGAGGAGCTTACGCTTCAGTAAGGGAAACAGTAATAGGGCATTAGTGGAGTACCTAACTGCTATTTCTTACGTAGTCACAACCATAAAAAGAAATAGGTATAGAGTGGAAATTCTTTTTTTTTTTTTTGGGGGGGGGGAACCTATGCTGAGTCTTTTAAATACTGTAGCAGTCACTCTGTTAGAAAACAAAGTAATGACAGCCATCTCTTTTCTCTGGAAAGAAAGCCCAGAATTCAGGCCCTGGGTCTTGCCATTTTAATACCTGGGTGGACTTAAGAGTCCACTGGATGTCTCAGAGCCTTCATGTCTGCACCTGTAAAATCAGGATGAGATAAGACTTGTGAAGTGTTTTGTAAGCCAGAGAGTTGGACAGACATAAGTGCTATCTATGCTTAGCCTCTTGTGTGTGTCATTCATTCATTACTAAATTATTTAATCATTTATTGAGTATCTACTATGATGAGCAAGGTTGGGCCCCTGTTCTCAAGAAACTCCTTGTCTAGAGCGGGAGACAGACTTGCCCAAAGATACAGGGCAAGAGCTGCACCCAAGGGTTGTACAAGGTGCAGAGACATGGGGGCCCTTCATTCTGTGAGGAGGTGGGGAGAGGAGGCAGGGGTCAGTGTGCGGTGAACACCAAGAGTACGGAAGTTATTCTCTGAAGGAAGTTTCTGGACTGTGCCACGATCATGAGCACGTTGCGTGGCCATAGTTGCCTGCAAGAAGGAGGCAGCGAATGACATCTTTGCCTTCTGCCTTTTGCTAAAGTGAGCTCTGCTATGAATATGTTACCATACGGCTTGCACCAAAGGGCTAGTGACCCCTGAACAGTCTTTTACTCCGCTGTTAAGCGTTCTCTCTTTGAAGTAAAAAGTAACTTAGTATTGCAAACCGGAAATTCAGGTTTCCGAGGTGGGAACAGCGATTCTAGATATATTAGCTCAGAATATAACAGGGAGTGTCAATAAAAAGTGGACAACTTGGAGATGATTGTGGGTGCTTAGCATTTCAGAGTTTTGGTGAGACCTGGTCTTTCATTTCTCTGCTTAACACTTGCTAAAAACAAGTTATTTAAGCCTGAGTTTCTGTATGGACATAAGAACTTTTGCTAACATTTTGAAAAGTGTTTGCAAGAATGTAAAATTTTAAATGATGATTCTACTAATAGAAAAAAGTCAATGAATACAGTAGTCAGTTCTGATAAGGGATGCAAAAAGTAGATGAAATTGAGAGAATTTGGCTCAAGCTTATCACATTCAGGAATCCAATTAGAATGAGTTTTTTTAAAAATAAATATTGGTTTTAATAACATAAACTTGTAATTGCTGTATTATTATAATGGAAGTAAAATTAACATGATTTAATGGACTGAGCAACCATCAATTTTCACTTGTTAATTTTTAGGAGATTTTAATGCCATTTGATACACAATACAGCCATTACTCCGCATGTGCTCCTTTATGAAATAGATAGAACCAAGCAGGGCTTACTTTGAAAATTGCAATCAGCCCAGCCCGTGTGGCTCAGTGGTTGAGCGCTGAACTATGAACTAGGAGGTCATGGTTCAATTCCCGGTCAGGGCACATGCCTGGGTTTTGGGCTTGATCTCCAGTAGGGGGCCTGCAGGAGGCAGCCGATTACTGATTCTCTCTCATCATTGATGTTTCTATCCCTCTCTGCCTCTGCCTTCCTCTCTAAAATTAATTTAAAAAATTTAAATCAGACATTATTCCTTATTCTCCCACCTTCTTTGTCTACCTCTCCCCCAACCCCAGCTTCCTGGAGTTATGTTCCCTAAGGTGAAATGCAGCTTTCTCCATGGACCAGGCTCATGAATAGTCCTGATTAACATTTGTCCTTATCTCCTCTGAAGTGTTGACCTATTTTTAAAAATCAACCTCCCCCCTCTCCCAAATCCACACCTGGTAGTTTTGGTTGTCTGGGGAGAGATTGCTCAGAGAGGCAGCCTGCTGGGCATGCAGGGGGCTGGGAGGGTGACCAGCTTCTGCAGACACCATGGTTGGTGCGCCCTTGGATGGGACTAGCTCCTCCCCAGCAAGGGCCGGGAATCATCTGTTGACCACGAGCAGATTCCCGGCCAGAAGCCTTCAATCTCCAAGCACAGTGGTTCCTGTAAACAGCTGGAAGCGGCCATAGTTAACCCCACATTGCCCAAGTTTGGTGTCTAATTTTACTCTCTTCCAAGTTTTAGAACAAAGATTCCAGGAGAGCCTGTCCACTTCATTTTTATGCTTTCCTCCAGGGCGCCCAAACCCAGTGCTCGGGTAGGAGAGACAAAACAGTGAGGAAGGCAGCCAGGTCCCTGCCCTCCTGTAGCTTCTGGTCCACTGGCAGCCAACGCGGGGTCTGTGTAGTGGAAATAACGGCGGGGGGGTGTTCCCTGCAGTTAATGTGCAAGTACTATTTTCTTGATGTCAGAGAGCCAAATCCCCCAAGTGCTGCTGTTTATTGACTCCTGATGAGGGTAAGAGTGTATGTGCGCGCGCGTGCGTGCGTGCGTGCGTGCGTGCGTGCGTGTGTGTGTGTGTAACATTACCCTTTGTTTGGACTTAATGAACAGTTTTAGAAATAACAAATCTATAGTACAAGTCTCACTATCTGCTGTTGATTATCTGGGGCCTCTGAGTAAATAGCAGCCTGCCCCAGTGCGCGCTGCTGCAGGACATTTTGACAGACACTCATTTTAAAAGGAAAACACAGGAGCAGCCTGTTAATGAAGAGAGTTGGCTAATTCTGGACCAGGTTAAAGTTTATTTAGCAGGCCTTTCCTCTCCATAGATGCTGTCAAAGAACTACTAGTTATAAACAAGGCTTTTGGGGTCATTTGGAAGGCAGGAGTCAGCACACCTGGGCAGGTTCTAGACTTAGTTCTCTTTCTGATTAGCTGTGTGGCCCGGGCAAGTCACCTACTGTCTCTGGGCCCCAGATGTTCTCAGCTGGAAAACAGGCTGGATCAGTTCTGTCTGAGGGCCTGTCTAACCCTAATGTGGTTTCCAAGCAAGCATTTGAGAAGCTTGCACTGGCACAAATGCAGTTGATCAGTGAATCACAAATCTTCCTTAACAGTTTATGTCCTAAGACCCCATCAGTCTGGTGCCAATCCATTTATATAAATGCAAAGTAATAAAGCTATAACACAGATGCAATCCATTTGTATAAATAAAAGCCACAAAACTGTAATTCAGTCTTTAATTTTGGTCATTCCCCGCTGCATCTCCCCCCCGGCCTCCCCCCCCCCCCCCCCGCCCCCATCCCACTCTCCTCCACGCCTCTCCCTTACCTTGTGAGTCAGAATCAATGAAATTTAACTACAAAGGAATATAAAAATAGCCGAACACTAGGATAAAGATGTGGAGGCTGTGTGTCTTTAGATGCAGTGAGCAATTTTTCTTCTTTGTTGCTATTTTTGGCTATTCTCAGAGCAGGAAGTTTACTTAAACTAATGACCACAGATGCCTAAAAATGGTTAAATGGAAGAGGTAGGCATTATAGAGGATACCTGTGGAAAATGTTTGCTCATATGTCAGAGAGTACCCAGAAAGCTTCCTTTATTTATTTTCAGGCATCTATATAAGGAACGGCTACACTCGATTGCCTAAGCATGTGCCTTTTGGTAGGCCGCGTGGAGGTGACAAGTTTAAACCCCAGCTGGGAAATGAAAAGTGCGTTTCTCCGGAAACAGTCCCTTTTCTGCATCACGTGGCTCCCTCCCCTCCCCCTCCCCCCGCCCCTGCGTACATCTGGTGAGTTTTTCTCCCTCTGCTTTGCTTTGCAGGGGGTGGAGAACTAGAGTGCTGTTTAAGAAACATGGTGACAGGGCTTGCCTTTGAAACCTACAGCGTCCCCGACCTGGTCACCTTTGCTGCTGAGTGTTGCATCACAAACTGCCAGGCCAAGTTGTGGCTCTGAGGTGTCACCAGTTTTCTCTCTTCAACGGGGCTTTTGAAAATAGTAATGCTTTTTGGGTGTGTGTTTTTTAAAGGTCTGTTTTTATGCTGTCACAGCTCAAAAATGCCAAAAGGCATTTTTTCCTTAAAAAATCACCTCTGGGCTAAGCCCAAATGTGGAGTAATGGATCCAGAAAGGACTTTTTGAGTAGTTACAAGTGGCTGAAAGCAGGCACTGAGGATGGAAATTGGGTTTTTCTCTTTGCTTCCTGTCTCCCCCATTGTAAACCTTCCCTTCCCCTCACTGCATTCAGGCTCAAGGGAGCCTTATTTCTCTCTGTGCTGGGGAGGGCAGAGGAAGTTAGTTTGTTCTGCTACCCTTTACGTTTTGTGTGTTGCCATTCATCTGTACCCAAACAGATTCTTAAAATAACACCTGGGGAGCAGAGGTGGGGGGCTGGGTGGACAGGAAGAGCTCAGTAATGAAGAAAGAGCAGAGGGCTCTGGCATCTGACAGACCTGGGGTTGAGTCTGACCGTGGCCTGGCACCCGGGGTTCACTTGCTTCCATTTACTGAGCCCTAGTTTCTTCCTCTGTAAAATGGGGATGGGAACACCTACTTCATATAAATCAACCCAAACAAGAGAAGATAGATCAAGCACTTAGTAGGTGCTCAGTAATCACTCATTTTCCCTCTCAAGGGGAAAATTGGACTGATGGTGTCAATCAATTCCAATAGGGGACCGGTTCTCCCTCTGCTCCCCCAACCCCTTGCTCTCAGAGCTCACCATTTGGAGAACCTTGGTTATGTAGTAACAGAATCTGTTATCAACCCATGCACAGCAGGTGTGCACAACCATGCCACTTGTTGGTTTGGGACTTGGCAGACGACTGAGAGAGAAACAATTCATATTCTTAGGGGTTCTGCCCTTCCCTCTCCCCTTCTCTATCGCCAATTTTAAAATTGTTTGGCTGCCTAAAAATAATAGTATTAAAAACAAACTTGGATGAATCAGTGCTCCTGGGTGGGGGATGGGTAAGATCCTGAAGAAGAAATGCTGTGACTCACGCCCTGGTCACCAATAGCCTGCCCGCCAGTGTGCGGAGCGCCTGATGTTTATTGTTGCTGGTGTTTTTTGTGGCCTGGTTGGGAGGCAGCTCCGGCTTTCCCTGAATTACCACCTTACCGGTTGGCTTGGCTGGCACGTGAGAATGGGCAGCGCCAGAAACTCGGCTCTGATATAACCTAGATGTGGACGATGGTCCCTTGTCTGCCCTTAGCGCCTGCCAGAGGGGACTCAGGCTGAGAGGGCCGTGCTGTGGTCCTCCTTGGGACGTGCTGCTTGTCATGGGCAGAGCTGTAAGGCCCAAGGGTGGCCCTTCTGGAGCCTCGCTTCCTCCTCTCAGACCACACTTTGGTCCTGGCCCTTAGTTCCCTGCCCCAGTGGTCTTGCGCCTGCTTCCAAGTCCTCTGTGGCCTCTTCTCCAGGCCCATCTGCCTGCGGGAAGAGGGCACGGACCACGGATAGTGTGTGCACCGTGGGCCAACCAGGGCTACGAGGCGTGGAGGCATCAGATGGAACGTGGGTTTGTGGTGTCCACGTGGGTGTGTAGGAAGCCCTTCTAAGGGTGGGCTGGTACTCGGGGTCAGTTGTCCCTGAGTGTCCACGTTCTGTTGTGCCACCAAGAGTCAGAGAATTCTAAATTCCAAACCTGGCCCGGCTATCTTTCAAGATAGGAGGATAGAACACATTCTACTGAGCAGCGTGGTACCTGCTTTCTATTATGTACGCGTGATATATGGTGGGAGCCTTCACCTGTGCTCTGGTGCAAGACTCACTGTGGTGGAGAGCGCCAGGCCCCCTTCCGCATGGCTCTCTCATGTGGCAGCAGTGTGCGCACAGGATTGGGGGACTTCCCTAGAGATCGCTTTCCCTCTCCTTGAACCCAGATCAGCATGAATGCAGATGAGGGAGGAGGTGGTATATGTTGCAGCGGCCCGTCTGAAGTGGAGCAGAGAGCTGGACAACATCATTTGTTTGCTTGTTGGATACAAGCCTTGGGCACTGAGTCTGTGCGGGGTTTCAGGAGGTGTGGATGCAGAGACCAAGTCCCGAGTCTCCCCTGTGCAAAGGCAAAAAGGGACACAATGACCACAGTTACATTGGGCTCATGGAGGAAACTCTCCGAAGGGTCGAACGCAGTGTTGTCTGGAAGCCCAGAGAAAGAGCGGCTCTCTTTCTGGGCGAGTCAGAAGGATTCCCCTAGGGCGGTTTGCTGCTCTGTTGACTAATGAGTTTGCTGACCGCTGCCCTAGAGGGTATGTTGAAGCAGGACCTTGAAGGATGGCTAGGAGTGTGGGAGTGGGGTGAAGGCTGCGGGGAGCGCTGGCCAGACAGAGCACGCAGGGCCTGGTGTCTGGGGCAGGCAAGGCAGCTCAGGGTGGCCAGAACGTGGGAGAGGGAGAGGCCAGAGAGAAATTGGAGAAGGTTGTTGCCAAGGGCTTTGGTTGGCCAAGCTTGGCGTTTGGACTTGGCCTCTCGGTTAGCACCAGAGATTTTGAAGCAGGGAGTGGCGTGGCCGAAGCCACTATTCTGTTCGTGTTTCATTTTCTCCCCCACTCATGGCCGGTAACAGTGGGTTTTTCTGCGTGAGTTATCCAGGTCAGAGTCATAATCCCTTACACCACCATGTGGACAGCTTTAGGCTATGTCTGGACCAGGGTGAAAATAGTGTTTTGTTTGCTGTCAGGAGACAAGACGAGTTGTACAGCCAGGAGGACTCTGGGAGCCCCAGTGCTCAGGTAATTAGCTCGTGAGTCACGCCAGCCTCTTGACATGGATTCCTTGGGAAATTAAGCCGAGTGTTGCTGGGCTCCATGCAGATGCCGGGGTTCCCCAGGCAAAGGCTTCTCCGTCGGACCTCAGCCTCTTGGGCCGGTCTCGGCCTCTCTCTGGGTCTCCCCTGTGCCTGGCACAGTGCCTCTCTGTGGAATGTCTCTGGCCACTGTTTTTAATTTCTTTTCTGATGAACATCTAGGCCAGGCTTCCTACTTCCAGACCACACTGCCATCAGGAAAAAGATCTAAATTCTCTCTCCTGCAGGCTCATCGAATGCTATAAGTATATTAAAAACACATGATATCCCTTCATAAGAGAGAAAAATAGTTGAAGTTGGTGGCATTTGTTCATTTTATCACTGGGAGTAAACAGAAAAGATATTGATCATTTAGAGATTGGGTACAATTAACCTTAGCTGGTTTGAGTCAGCTTTTTCTGTTGTTATTAATTTAAGTTTATATGTTTTCAGAAGATAAAGTTTTGTGTCCTAATTCTAATTCATGGGCCATTTTTTTAAATATTGATAGAACCCTGACTGGTTTGGCTCAGTGGATAGAACGTCGGCCTGCGGACTGAAGGGTCCCAGGTTCGATTCCGGTCAAGGACATGTACCTGGGTTGCGGGCACATCCCCAGTGGGTGGTGTGCAGGAGGCAGCTGATCGATGTTTCTCTCTCATCGATGTTTCTGACTCTCTATCCCTCTCCCTTCCTCTCTGTAAAAAGTCAATAAAATATATTTTAAAAATATTGATAGATACCTGCTGCGAAAGGGGCATCACTCTGCAGTAGAGAAGTTTGGGTTTACATCAGGAGGCCCAAGTTCAAACCCCCCTCCCCCCCCACCCCGTTCCCACACTTACTGCTTTGGTAACTATAGACAAGTCACCCAGCTCCATTGAGCCTCTCTTTCCTCACCCGTAAAGTGGAAAAAATAATACCTCCCTCGGGGGGGATTATTGAAGTTTTCACTCCGATAAGCTACACATTAAAAGCACTTTGCAGACTGTGAAACATTCTGTAGTGTCACCTACTATTTCTTCATGAAGCACGACTCTAGAGTATTGCTAAAAACTGACAGAGATGGAGTTAAGGCTTCCAAGTGCACACCCAGATTTTTACAGAGAAAAAAATCATCAGTGATGCACAAAATTCAACAGGAGGAGGAACTCGGGCCGTGCATACTCTGGGGTTGGTACCAGAAGCTTAGGTAAGCTGATGCTCTCTGCTTGGTCCCAGCCAGGATTTGGGTCAATTGTGGTGACCTGTAGCAGATCACCTGAGCCCTCTCACCTGGTGATCCTGGTACGTATGACATGGACCAGGTGCCAACTCTATGCCAGACACCATGGTGGGCCAGTGATCACCTTCTTCAGCCATCACAGTGCTCTGGGAAGAGGAGCCACCCTGTTGAAGGCTTTGAGGCATCAACCCTGGTTGTCTGCCCCCACGTTTCCAAAGAAAGGGCTCCCATTCTCACCCTCTTGAGGTCTCATGATAAGAGATGGAGCTGGGTTTGCCTCTGAAGCGCTTTCTAGAATCTAGGGTGACTGGGTAATTTATTGAACAAACCAGGACAGTTGGAAGAGTGAAATGGGCACTGCTGTTATTAATTATGGCCAGAAAATTGGCATCCACCTAGCTGCCCAGACAAACGTGGGTAAACAGTCACCCTAAGTCACCCCACTTCTGTGCCAGGGATCCTGATACCTGACCAAGGTAACTGGCAGGGTTAGACCAGCCAGTTTATATGCCACTGATAAAGTATAAGGGCCTGTCAGGATTATGTACTGCTATTCTCAGTGAAATTTATTGCCTAAGGTTATTCAGCAAGTTGGCAGCATAGTATTTGAAAGCTGGATGAGACCTTAGAGATAATCTAACGTAGTCAAGTTAGCACTAGCGCTTACTTAACCAGTGAGGGAACATTTGGCTGTGCTGGTGGCTACCCTGAAGGGGCGTGGACAGAGGTGGGAGGTGGAGTCTGGGGGTGTTGGGGCTGTGTCTGGGGGTGTTGGGGCTGCCGGTGAGGGCATGGTAGGCCCTTCGACTGCCTCTAGAATGTCTGCATCCTCATCAGGCATGTCCCTTCCAAACCCAGGAGGTGGCACTGGGCCCAGTGTAACTTAATGATATCTAATGGCCAGAAGCAGAGACTTCTGTGAGCTGACCTCTCCTGCTCCCCTGCTCCAGTTTAGCTGAGGCCTCAGAGATACCACTGGTTGGGAGCTGGTCGGAGTTAGTGGATAATCCTCTACTGAAGAATTTTGGAAGGCGTTGAGGAAGGAATTAAAAATAACAGCAAGCTGCCTTTTCTCTCTCTTTGTGGTAAATGCATGGAATGTGCCAGGGCCTCCGAGGAGCACGTGGCCCCAAATAACCCCCTGCCAGCAGAACTCTGTTGGGGATGTGGAAAGACGCGCTGTTGCACTGCTGCTTGATGTTCTCAGGATTTGTCCTGCCATCATCTCAGCCTCACCCTTCTTCTCTTGCCCCAAATGATCTGTTGGAAGCTGGAGAGGGACTCGAGTCCCCTACGCTCTCCAACCAAACGGTTACGGTGGGTTAGTTGCTGTCTGATGAGCTGCAGGGAGAGCAGCTGGTGTGACAGAGTGGACCGGTTACGGGCTGAGAAAAGTAAAATGTAAATTTAAACCGAACTTGGCACTTGCTTGGAGAGCTTCAGCTGATCCTGTGGCACTCTGGTCGGCATCCTTTGGGGCTCTGCCGTGTTCTATAAATAGAACAAAATGCATTCTCCCCCCACCCCACCTCCCCCCCCACCCCCCGCCCTGGGCCCCAAGGAGGCATGTGTGTGGGTGAGTATGGGCAGGGAGTATTACTTATTTATGTTCCAGTTCATCAGATAGTCAGCATGGGAACTGGGCCCAGGGCTTCATGGAGATGACCAAGCCATCTTGTGGATGAGGCTGGAATCTGCTTTTGTACCCAGAGTTCCTGTTCTTTCCACCACTGCCACCCTCTCCTCTGCACCGGAGGCCTAGGCTCAGGCCTGGGTACCGCAGTAAGCCCGTGGCCCCTTCCCGCTCTGATGCAGCTGGTATTCTGTATCAGGGGCCAGACTCGCTGTCTTAGGATGCTTTTGGCTGAAAGGAACTTGAAATCCAACGAACAGCTTCAACAGTGTGGGGCTTATTATCTCCCGGAAGAAGTCTGAGGACAGAAAGGTTTCAGGCATCAGCAAGGATGTGGGTGCCGCCTATCATTCTGCTCCGCCATCTTCAGCCTGATCTCTTTTTTTCTTCAAACGTGACTTATGGTCCAAGGATGGCGGCAGCTGCTCCTGGCTATACCCTTTTTACTGAGTTGCATGCAGGGGCAGAAAAGGCCCTGGGTATGGGGGTGGGTGGGGATGGGGTAGGGTGCTTTTCACCCAGGAAGAAAACTGTTCCCAGAAACTCTTTGTATCTCATTGGTCACTTTTATGTCATATGCAGCTAAAGGTAGAAATAATGGATTGGAATAAGCCTCTTGAAGCCAAGGATGCAGGTTATTTCTTTGACTCGTTATGTACTTAGTACTTAATACAGTGCCAGACACTTAGGGAATTTTAATATGTATTGATTGCTTGTTGATTCCTTCTTCTATGAGTAGACTTCTGAACACTTATCTGACGTCCTGCTAATTTCTGGTGGTAAACCAGCCAGAGACCAGTTCTTACCCTCATGGAGCTTATCGTTGAGATGGAGAAACAACTTGGAGCAGTCTGCCACCTCTGATTCTGGGAGACGGGGAAATTGGGGCTCTGGCACACAAATGGGTATGCCTGAAGATGACCCATTTACGACCTACGCCAGGTCCTTTCAGGCAGTTCAGCCGTCTGCCTTTACCCTCCACCAGTCTTGTTTTCCTGTTGACAAAATGAAGTAAAGACTTGCCTCTGAGTATGGAGTGGGGGCACAGTACAGAGTCAAGAGCCTCCTGCCCCCAGGAGAGCTTTTCTGAAGGTGCTTGTGGTATTCTAGCTTCAATGCCATGCGCACTTCATTTGCATGTCTCGTGTCTTTCTGCATTTCCCTGGCTTTGGGTCTACTGGAAACTTTCTCTGAAAGCTTATAGATGAGGAAATAAAAATCCTATACATGGTTGGTCATTAAAAACCAACGTGCTGGCTGATTTATATAGTTTGTTGTCATTTTCTGCTGGAACTTTCTGCAGACATGAAATACCTTGGGGTGTTCCTGTCACAGTCAGCTACTAGCTGACTTCAGGTCTGCAACTGCTTTTTCATTCCAGTTCAGAGCAAACAGAGCCTGTCCCAGGCCTCGTGTTTATTTTCCTATTGCTCAGGAGCTGGGATAGCTCAGGACCCCGGGGAACATCTCAAAGCTAATTAAAGATGTTTGTTTGAGGTTTGCCTGTTTTCTTTGCTTGATTGAAAGAGTTGCATTTTTTTGCTTTTATTGTTGAAAAAAGAGAACCTATCGCCACCGCTGTCGCAGGAGGTGAGGCTGGGGGGAGGGGAGTGGGTTTGCACCGTTCAGTAAACATGTGACCGGGGCGTCCTCCTGCCCTCTTTGTGTGGTCCCCCCAGAGAGGCAAACATGGCCTGGAAACAAGGCAGCTACTTTCCTTGAAAACTCTTGAGTTTCCAGGAGTGGTGGCCGGGTGAGCCTGGGCGTGAAACCGAACTAAGTTGTCTCAGTGTGAGGCCGGTTCTGTGTGATCAGCTTCAGTTCTGAAGTTAATGGCCCAAGTTCACCACTCACAGAGGGCGAGTCAGCGTGTGGGGATATGCAGGCCCCGCAGCCATTCCAGGGTGCCCCCCACCCTTTGTTTAACCACGGCTGTGGGCCAGTGGTCTCAGATGTTTATAAACGGGAAGTGTGGTCATATTTCTAATCTCTTTTGTGGGCTGCACGGTTGCCTTCCTGGGGCTCATGTGGGAAGTGGTTACCGGCAGGAGGAGGTGAAATAACAGTACTCACCAAGGGACTTTGATCCAAGAATCTTTCTGAATGTCATCTTTGGCCACTGTGTTTTTTATTTTTGCTTTTTGCCTGTGGGCCTGAAGTTCAGGGATGAGAAAACTGAACCACGTGCTGGACCTCGTTCTCCCTAGCTGGGTGGAGTTAAAAGTGCAGTTCGAACTATGCCCTCTCTCCCTGGGTGTCACTGTGGGGATGACTTCCAGGCCTGTAGCCCTTCATAGCTGGAGACCTCGGTTCCAGCTGCTCTCTGGGCATCAACACCAGTGCATCCGACCAATACCTGGAACTGAACTTGTACCGTTTCTTCCGGTCCTCCTCCTCCACAGTCTTCATCTTCATCGTCCTCAGAACTCCCAGGTTCAGTCAAGTGTAGAACCAGCGAGTGAACAAACAGACATGCACACGAAGGAACTGAGACCTGGGCGTCCTATTTCTCCGTGAGGCCAGGCCCTGTGGCCACTCTGCTGGAGGTTGGCCTTCTGACTTTGAGGGAGTCAGCTTGATGTCTCCAGGTATCAGTCTTCGCATCTACACAAGGACAATCCCGAAGAGAGACTCAAAGGCCCACATGAGCTTGAATGTTTCGAGCTCTCCCCTGCCCTCTCTTCCTGGGCTTCTTGCCTTTTGTTTTTGTCTTGATGCGCGTACTTTCCTGGAGGACAGATCTAACTTTTTATCTGATGCCCTACTTTCAGAGGTGGCCCATTTCTTAATGACCTTTTTCAGTGCTGTCATGGTTTAAATCATCAGATATTTACTAAGCACCCCTAGTTGCTGCTGGTGGTGAGGGACACCAGGCTCTGTGGGCCAGGAGCTGGACATGGGCTGCTGATTTGGACAGTCAGACATACTCCCGCCTGCCCAGAGCCTGTGTTGAAATGAGGCTCACCTGATGATCACCTGTCCCTGTTCCTGGGTGTGGGGAAACCGGGCTGCAGGCAAAGAGGAATTCTCGTGTAGCCCAAGGCACTGGCAGCCGTGCTCCGAGAGGCACCAGCTGCGTTCCAACCTGGTGCCATAAAAATACAGGAAGGAAGGGAACCGTGTTCACAGGTTGGTTAGAGATTTTGAAACCAACAATCAACTCTCTCTTATCCACAAGCAACCAAATACACTGCTGGCTCCTGGTCTCAGGCCTGTGGCTCAACAGGCTGCCCTTTCAAAACTGGGGTAGACTCCCTCTGCTAAAGCTTCTCCCCTGAGCCTCCGCCAGCCAGCAGGTGTCTTCTTTGGGGATTACCATTCGACCAGCTCAGGGACTGTGAAAGGGAAGAATCAAATCCGCCTTCAGCTGGTTTAAGGCCAGTAAGGAGATGGTGTCTCCAGAGATGGAGCAACTGGAGGATGGCTGCTGCTTTGTTGGGAGCCTCTCCCCCGGGGGCTCCTCTCTGGTGTGCAGGAGGGAGAATGAAAGGTGGGAGCCTGGGTTCTGGGCCTGGCGCCCCATGAGCCAGCTTCATGACCTTGGGTGAGTCCCTTTGCCGCCCGAGGCCCCTGGTTTCCTCTTCTACAAACAAAAGGCATTGGCTTAGCAGGATTTAAAAGTTTCTTCCACCTTACACATTCTGATTCTTGAGCTTGCATTCAAAGAAATGACTGACTCTGTTACTCATTCAGGTAGTTTCAGGATCACTGTACTGTCACTCTGGGGGCTAGCGATGGGGACCCGCAGTTGAAGGCAGGATGGAAAGAGGTTTGAGGTTCAGGTTAGCGGTGGCAGCTTAAATCCTGTTTCCTAATGATTCACATCAGTTGGCTGGGCTCACCATAGAAGGTTCTTCACCCCGGCTGCTTATAAAAATCCTGATGCCCAGACCATACCTCAGACCAGTTAATTCAGAATTTTTGTGGGTGGGTCCTGGGAAATCGGTATGTTTAAAGTTCCCCAGGTGATTCTGGTGTAGCCAGGATTGAGAGTCACCGCCCCAAATCCTATATAAAGCTGTGGTTCAGTGTTTGGAGTAACTGTTCTCAGGGGAAAAGTGATAGTGGTTAGTTTTGTTTTTTCAAAAAAAGAGAGACAAAAAGTGCATACACACCGAAAGGAAAATAAAAAAAGCTCTGGTTCTAGAAGCAAGCTGGCTTGGTCGTCATAGCCGCCGTTGGGGAATCGTTGCCCTGAGGTTTGGAGCCCCAGTTCTCTCTTATCTCTGGGGCAGTGGTTTAGCCACATCTCTGAAGTAGTGGAACCATCTGTAGTTGGTTATTTCTGCTCAGGAAACTCAGTACTGAGTCGGGGGGTGGAGTGAAGGCAGGGGTAGAGTGGGAATGGATTAAGCAGGCCATCACACGTTTTTTTTTTGTGTGTTTTTTTTTTTTTTCATGAAACTAAGTCAGAGGCCTTGGCCAACGCTGGCACCCCTCCGTGTCAGATCCTTGGCAATGCCCGGTGGAATCTAGGGGCTGTGAGAGGACATACACTGTAGCATCTCAAAACACTGTTTGTGCCCCATATTTGGTGGTTCCCTGCAAGGAATCCATCTCACAGCTTAAGAAATCTGATGGGGCACAGCTGTCTGGGTTAAACATTTAGGGGAAGGGCAGCAGAATTCAAAAATCTCTCTCGGGTGGAGGAGAAGGCATGGTGTGATGGTGGTCGGAATGCCACGGTGTGACATGAGCTACAGGAGGGAAGAAAACTTGTCAATTCCCATCAACCCGGAAGTGTTTCCCAGGTTTGGGGTGGGGCTTGAGGAGCCTTTAAAACGAGATGCAGACTTGAGATGCAGGGGCAGACATGCCAGGGTAGTTTGCTGTTTTTCAGACGGGTGAGGAATCTGTCAGTTAACAAGCATTTGTGAAGCTGAGCGAGGCACTCAGAGAAATGGGAAATAGGGCCCCTGCCCTCCAGGAGCTGTGGGTCTCCCGGGGGTTGCACACACAAGTGTGGGGCAGTAGTAATGAAGATCTCTGTGCGTGGCCGGTGGTGAGTACCTAGGGGTTCAGAAGAAAGGGCGGTGGGGTGGTGGGATGGGACAAATGCATGGAGGAATGTAGGCCTGAGCTAGTGAAAGGGAGACACACCAGTTCACAGTGGAATGGGGTGTCTTTTCCCGCTTCTAACATGATGTAGATTGTTTTTAGGGACCAGCCTCAGTGAGCACCCCCTTGCTAGCAGGAATAACTTGATGTTCTTGCCCCCACTTAAACTCTCTGCATCCAGGAGTGAATTTCCCTCTAGCTTTTTTCTTTTTCCTGGGAGGGAGGAGTGGTCTTTGCCAGACCCCTGCTTTGATGGTTACCATCTGCCCACCTTAATTTCCTGCCTAGTTTCAGTTGAAAAGCCTTTCTGTCTGGGCTGGGAAATACCATGTAATGTGATTGTTCTTGAGGCCAGGAGCCCCCCGGCACCCGCTGCGCGGTAGCTGCATTTCAGGTGTGCATGGGAAGGAGTATCTGTGCATCAGCAAACACACGTTTGTCCTCTGAGCCAGTTGGGTGATCGCCGGTAAATGCAGACTGGCTCTCTTCGGCCCTGGCTGTGGCCAAGGCTGTTATTTCTCTGGGGGTAATTATTCCAGGCTTCATGGTCACGAGCCGAGCATAATCAGGGGCAGATAAGAAGCCATTTATAGAGCAAAGTGCATATTTCTTAAGGTGGGCGGCAGAGGCATTGTGTGTGTGTGTGTGTGTATGTGTGTGTGTGTTTAAAAAAAGACCTATATTTTCTGGGCAGCCGAACTTAAGTTTCCAGTAAACATCTCCTCCCTTTTAACTTTACCTTTTAATTTTGTGTTTATGGTCTCTGTGCTTTGAAATTGTTTTGCTGTGATGCCAGCCCTGACCGAAACAGGCGGAGCAAGCCAGGCCCTTTGGAAGCCATGGTTTAGATCAAGAGTTCTTAGAGTTACTCCGGCCCAGCTGATTGACAGCTCAGATGGGATTACTCAACCTCATCTAGAAGAGTAAAAATAGAAACCTGGGGGTGAAGGGGGAGGGGACAAGCGGTGGTGTTAGTTTATCCCCATTATCACCTTGACTGCAGGAGCATCCTCTGTGTGTGATTCTGGTCTGGGGTTTGTTTTCTGTTCCCTGTTTGCCAAGGCTCAAGCCTCTGCTCTGGAAATCAAGTGCCCGAGGCCCGGCCTGGCACTCATTCTCGGGGACCGTGGTTGGGAGGCTGGGCACACGCTATGTTTAGCCGTTACCAAGTGGAAATGGCCTCTCTGGAGAGACTTGATGGGTCACACGGTTTTTCTTTCTTAGCTTTCCTCGTCAGCAGGGGCTGGGGAAGCCACCGGAGCAACACGGTGGTGGAGAGAAAGGGGCAGGCCAGGTGAGTGTGAAAACACCTGGAAGAGGGAGGCGAGCGGGAAAAGCTGGGGGAGAAAATCCCACAGAAGCAGCAAAACTGTCCATCTGTGTCCTGGGGCAGCAGCGAAGGAAACGGCCGTCTTTGCCTTTTTTCACGCCGCTTTCAGTTCAGCGCTCCTGGGGAGGCTGTTCCAGACGGGCTGAGAGGGAACCCAGCTGCCTGCAGCACTTCACACCTGTGGCCATCAGCGTGAGGAGCGCGTGGCATGGACAGGGCTGGTCAGGGCCACCTTTCTTCAGACAAAGAGAGCCCATGGAACCCCGAGAAGGGAGGACCCTTCCCCTGGGGGCCCTCAGTACTCTGACCCATAGAGTTCCTAGGAGACCCCCAAATAAAGCATTTGACATCGAACAAACAGTCCTGAGTGTGAGCCCAGCAGCTTTCTCTTACAAAGTCAGCTTTGAGAAGGGGGGATGGGGCGGGGGCTGCTTTTTTAGTTCTGAAGAAGCCAGCTAGGAGACACCAGAGGAATGAGAGGCACCCCAAGACCTGATCTCACTCCCCAGCCCTTCGGCTCTCCCTGCCAGACAACCATCACCACCTTGCTGTTCCCCCCCCCCCCCCACCCTCTTTTTCTTCCCTTGGAGCCCCTTGGTGACTTAGAATAGCAGGAACATTAGCCAAGTTTCCTTCTGTCTGTGACATTCCATCTCCAGCCTCATGGTGGGCTGATGTATAGCACACTTGATGTTTGCAAGGCAATTTCCCATTGTTCTTCCTTCACAGCAACCCGGGCTGGAGGCAGGGCAAGTGGTCTTACCCCTTTTCTATATGTGACCAGGGACACCTTGCAGATTAGTGGAGGAGCAGGGACGGAGGCCATTCCTCCAGTTCTTTGGCAGAGGAGGTCTTTTACTAACTACACTGCTGCCTCAAAAAATAAACCCACATGGTGCATGTGTGCCCATGAGCGTTGTCAGTATATTCCTCAGAAGATAACCGGCTCTTTTGCAACTGCTGTCCTCCGGAAGGAAAACACCACCACAGTGACCTTTCCCATACACTACTTTACAGTTTCCAGAGCACTTTCTTACTTGTGATTTCATTTTATCTCCGTGACAATCCCTGGAGGAAGATGAGCAAGCGAAGCCCTGGAGGTGCGGTGAGCCTTGGCCCCGGGCACCCAGTGAGGGGGTGGTGGGGGGTGGCACTGCAGGATGCGGGCATGTGGGAGCGGGTCCAGTGGAGCAGTCGGTGGTGTAACCAGCAGTTGGGGGCTTTGGGTTTTGCTCTTCTTGCTTCTGAAGCCACACAGGGTCCTGATTCCTGAGCCTGACTCCCTCCCAGAGGGCCTGCCTGTGCATATCCTGCCTGTGTGGAAGCCTGGACCAGTGTGCAAGGAGGGGGCACACCCAGGTCAAGTGAAGGGCCACTCCGAGGGAGTGGTGACAGGCTGCATGGAAGTGGCCAGAGTCAGGGTTCACTCTGCTCAGGGTGGGGCCCTCCTAGTTCACACCACTGAGAGGTGGACTCTGAAGGGCGTGTTCAGGAATGTGGTGCTTCCAATCCGGAGCCTCTCCTGATGCAGTCTGGGGTCTGACATTTGTTGGAAGTTCCAGCTCTGCTACCTACTAGCTGTGGCATGTGCCCTTCCATACTTGACCTTCAGCTTGGGT
Source organism: Corynorhinus townsendii (assembly GCA_026230045.1). Classification (NCBI taxonomy): domain Eukaryota; kingdom Metazoa; phylum Chordata; class Mammalia; order Chiroptera; family Vespertilionidae; genus Corynorhinus; species Corynorhinus townsendii. The sequence continues at coordinate 191,450,818 of JAPDVU010000001.1, forward strand.
GGTCAACATGTCCTTCAGAAGCTTGGGGTCCCTGCCACAGTGTGGGTCATACAAGAGTTACTCTTCTGGTTAGAAGTGACTAGACAGGTCATCTAGTCCAACCCCCTTAATAGCTGGGGAAAGGGAGGCCCTGAGGAGTATGGTGACCTGCCTGAGAGCATAGGGAATTGGTGGCAAAGCCAGAGTCAAGGCCAGGTCTATGGAGCTCTTGCTGGCTGGTTTGTTTGCTGTGTTTTACATACATCTGGGATCGTTTTCTTGCTTGTTCACACTCTGGCCCCTCAGTGGAGTAGTCGGTTGTCTTAGGGGGGAAGTCAGCTAGCATCCAAGGATGAAAGTGTGACGCCTCTGCTGTCAGCTTCTTGGGGAGGGGAGAATGGCTGGCAGAATGGGGCAGGTCGCTAAACTTGCTTTGTGGCTTGTGTGATGTGAACCATTATAAGTGGAATCCTAGTTTTCCAAGTATGTTTGGTGGTAAACATGGTTCAAATGCTGAGATATTCCACTCAAAGGTTTGGAAAGTAGACATACATTTCTCTCAAAACCCTCAATTCTTCTCTTGACTGCATTCTCCACCCCATTTCCCTGGGGCTTTAAATCATCTTTGGCTTGGGGCTGAAAGTCCCCATCACAGCGGCGAGCCTCCTGGTCTATTCCACGCAGTGCTGTCAGGCTGAAACACTATAAACAGACCACCACACTGTGCTTGGTCCGAGGCCAAGACCCTCCTTCCCCACTTGAGCATTTGATGATCTGCCAGTGTTCAGTTCAGCGCAAGAGACTGTGCGAGTTCCAGCCCAGGAATCCAGCGTCATTTCTTGTATTGTTACCATCTGGTTTCACAGAGTCTGTTTCTTTTTATTTTAATTGTGCCTCTTGGGAGAGAAAAGTCCTAAAATAGGTGGAGAAATTAGCCAGCCCCTTCTCCACTAAGGACCCATATTGCTGCTATGATGGCTTGGTGGGTGTGGCTGAGTAGAGTCCTCTCAGTTTTTTGACATTCTCACCTCTTATTCATGCTCCCCTAGTGGTGTGGGGGTCCCAGTCTCCTCCGAGGGGATTTCCCCGATGGGTTCCAGCCAGAGGCTGAGTTGACATGGGGCAAGGGCTGCAGGGGTCTTGGGTGCTCCAGTGACACATTATGTGACCTCTTCAGCAGTGAGTCACTCACCCTCAGGTAACCACCAGGATTTTCAGGGGAACTGCTGGTATCCTTGTGGCTGTGGCCATGGTTTCTCCAAAATAAGGTGTTAGTAGAAATGAAAGTAGAGGGGTTGGTTTTCTTGGATGTGTTGTCATGGATTCATGACTCCCCAACCTTTTCCTCATAAAGATTCACCTTGTTTTCTTTTAAATCATATATTTGGTACCAGTTTTATATATTAATTAATAATAAATAACTGACACTCTTCTGCCATTTTTAAAAACAACCTTCACCCCAGTTGGTATGGCTCAGTGATTGAGCATTGACCCATGCACTAAGAGTTCACTGGTTTGATTCCCGGGTGAGGGCACATGCCTAGGTTGCAGGCTTGATCCCAAGTAGGGGGCATGCAGGAGGCAGCTGATTGATGTTGATGTTTCTCTCTCATCAGTGTTTCTATCTCTCTCCCCCTCTCCCTTCCTCTCTCTCTAAAATCAATAAACATATTTAAAAACACCTTCATATTTTTACCTCTTTTAATTTTTCCATACTGTCTTCTAGAACTGTCTATGTGCAAAAGCGTTTTTATGTGGCTGTAATCAGAGTGCATCAGTCAGTCTAACCAGGAAAGCAGGAACTCCATCAAGTAGTTGCCACAAAGGGAACTTAATACAGAGCCTTGGCACAGGCATAAAGGAGCTGAGAAACCAAACATGGGAAGGGGAGGTGACCCAGACTTAGTAGCAGGAAGCCACTGCCACCTTTAGGCTAGAGGGCCAGAGGGAAGCGGTGGGGTTCCCAGAGCCCAGGCTCAGGTCACTGGTCGGCCTATTGAGAGTAGATGCAGCTGCTTCTAAGATGCCCACCCAAGACAGAAAGGGGGAGAGGAGAGAAATGCCCTGGCTTCTCCCTCTTCCTGCCCTCCCCTCTCCCATGGGTTCCTGCTGTTATCCAAACCCTGCCAGGTGTCCCCTGACAGGGGGCCTGGAAAGTCAGGGGTCAGCCCTGGGAATACAGAGCAGGGCCTAGGAGGCCCAGAAATGGACTGGAGGACAAGCAGGACCTGGACTAATTTGATATGAGCCTGCTGTTCTAATTTGATATTATTGTAAACATGTCCTCATTTCCACAGGGTCTTCATAATTGTACATGCTATCTCCAGTGGATGTGCCAGAGTTAACCTACCCATTTCCCACCTGTTGAGCAAGTCCTTAAAGTGATGTAAACAGCAGTGCTCACAGTGTGGGCCCGGCCAGCAGCATCAGCCTCACGGGGGACCTGTGAGGAACGCAGGGTCCAGACCCCACTCAGATCTCCTGAATCAGAAACCCTGGGTGGAGCCTGGCAGTCTGCACTCTAAAAGCCCTCTGGGGGATGGCGAGCATTAAAGTGTGAGGACCCCTGTTGCAGGTGGTGCTGCACCTTGTTGAAGGTGGGGACAGGATGCTGAGGGTGCTGGTGGGAGGGGTCTTTAACCAGAGCCCTGTGGTGTAGCGGAAAAGGCACAAGACTGCAGTGCTGAACACCTCTCGGATCAGGCCTCACCCTGCCTTTACCCTGCCTGGGCAGTTCTTTCCTTTGTTAAACAGCTAAAAATAATGTCAAACCGTGGTAGTGGTGTGAGGATGAAAGGAAATAAAAGGCATGATGTTTTCTGTGTGTTGGCCTTCTCCTGGGCCATTGGGGAAGGAAGTGTGGCAATAAGAGTAGCTTCTGGGTCAGGCAGAACTGGCCCGGGTGCCAGTACCTGAGATACAGAGTCTGAACATCCATGGAGAGTGCTTAGCAGGCTGATGAGTGAGCCTTGAGTCCATAGGAATCTTGGACTGAGAGTTGATATCCGTAGTCAAGCTTCTTCCCCACTCTGTGTTTGTTAGTGTTCTAACCTGACCCTGTGATTGCTGCTATCCTGTTACTCTTTCTTGTCTGGCTTCTTGGTAGTGGGTGGAAAGAGCCTTGGGGTCAGGACCCCTGGATTCCTGTGCAGGCTGTGTATCCCTGAGCTTATCACCGAATCTTTCTGATTGAAACTTTCTTGCCTCTCTTGTTGACCATGGTGCAGATCAGGGGTACTGATGAACATGAAATCTGTCTTGAATGTCTTAGTGAGTGAGCCCCATGAATATACAGGCTTTAGGGTCCACGCCTCAGCCTAGCCACCTCTGTAAGCCTTTCATTCTCCCAACGTGCATCGTCATCCTGACAGTGACCTATAGGAGGGCACCAGGCCAGGGGGCTTCCACACATCTTTCTCTTTGATCCTCCCAGCAGCCCTATCTAGCAGGGAGTCTTACAAGAAGTAACCAGGGCTCAGATAGCTTAAGAGGAAGGATGTGAGCAAACCAGTCCTGCAGGGACAGATGGAGGCACCCTGTGCCTCAGAGCCATCCACTGAGGCGCTGCTGCTAAGAAGGGAAAGAGGAACTGGGTAAAGGCTGCCGCTGCTGACTTTGGCAATATATTGGGTTCACAAGTCTTGTGGGTGGAATAGAGGAGCCTTTTGGAGCTGGTTGGGAGGCTGGTTACCTGAAAAACAAGGGCTCCAGTCATTCCCGTCTTCCTGCCTCTGGCAGCACCTGAGAGAAACGTCTGAGACCAATGGGAGGACCAGCCACCGGCCACTGCAGACTTCACTGCCTTCCCTATTTGATGGCTGAGGACACGGAGGCTTATAGAAGTCAGTGGTTTACCTGCGCTTACATAGGCAAGGGATTGGAGCCCAGATCATATTGTTTTTAGTCTAGGGCTCCTTGCATGTCACCAAGGTGCTTCCCAGATCCAGGCATGGCCAGCACTTTGCAGTTTTCCAAACCCTTTCCACCCATCCTGTAGGGGATGCTGCAGGGAGTGGGGGTGGGGGACATAGGTCTGTATGAGATGGTCTGCAGTGTGCCGAGTCCAGCAAAGTCAGAAGACGTCCTCCTGCAGCCAGCATGTGTTACTCTGCTGTTTGGGTTGCAACTACAAGTGACATCAGGATAGGAAGTGAAGCCTTTGGGACAAGAGTACCAGTTACCCCCTGCATTTGGGGGTCAGTGAGCGTCGTCATCCTACCTGGTGGCTCCTACAGAGCAGGGCTGAAGCCATTTACCTGGCCACCTTCTAAGGTACACTCAGCACAAAACCTTATTGTTCAAGCTTTCCTCAAAATTGCTACCCTAAGGAGAAGGCTGTGGCAGGGCAGGGCAGGGCGTGATAACACGGCACTCTGGGCCTGCTGGGGCAGCTCCCAGTGACTTTAATAACTGTGCTGGAGGCAGGACCTGTGCTATTTACTCAATAAATACATGTTACTTCTAATGCAGCCAGGGATGATCGGAGACTCTCATTACCTGAGATCTGCGTTAGAGGCATTCAGGGATACCCAGGGCACTGCACTAACTTAGGTGAGGTGTGGCCACATCCATTTCACAGGTGTGTTAAAGAGCCTTTGGTTTGTTCTTTGTGTAAACCCTGGCAGATTGCAGCTGCATTGATGTACCCGAACTTTTGGAGTCAAAGTGGCTCTCTTTTTTCTCTCCTGTTCTGGACTTCAATGCACTTGAGTTTTAACCCAGATCCCACTATCAAGCCTCACACACCATAGGACTGCGTGAGGAGTGTTTAAAAAGACTCTATGTGTCTTTTCTATTCTTAGTACTCACAGAATACTTTACTTCTGACACTTCTGTTCACCAAGTGTGTGTGTTTGGGATTTCCCCACACTGAGCAATTCTCAGATTCCCTGGGCGCCAGCTGGTTGTCCTACAGCTCAACTCGTCTGATACTGTCTACCTGGAGATAGTGTCAGATCTCACAGGTTAAGGGCTCAGTCCCACCAGACCGCCCTCACTCCACTTTAGATGCCATTCGCAAGTCCAGGATGTCACCTGTGCTTTGGACCTCCCACCACCTCTTCCCAGGATTCAATTAAGTTGCTATATCGGCTCACAGAACTTGGGGAAACATTTTACTGGTTTATTATGAGAAGACTAGAGGCCCGATGCACAAAGATTCACGATATTACAGGGGACCTCGTGGGGTGGTAATAAGTTGAGACGTCATTAAGTCACACCACTTCTCTGAGCCCCGGTTTCTCCAGCAGTAAAGCAGGGGTGGTGAGAGATGTCTGTTAGGGTTGTTGTAAGGTTGAGTTAATGCATGTGCAAAGCTTAGGTCAGTCTTTGTCACCTTGCTAAGAGCCTGTAAATGCTTAGTTCTTTCTTCCCTTCCCTTGGTGTTAACCAGATCAAAAGGTGGCTGGTTGCTCACCTAACCTGCTTTACTGTGTTTGACAAAGGAACTTCACACAGTATGGCAACCTCAGAAAGGTTAAAAAATGCCAATGAGCCTTTTAATGCAGATCTTTTTCATGTTTCAGTGTTGGAGCCTTTAGCCAACATATCTCAGCAGACCCAAGGCCTCTGAGTGTGAGGACTTGAGCTAATTTGGCACTAGAGCAGCCAGCCAGCAAAGGAAAGGACAGCCGTGGAGTGTGTCTTGAGCCTGTTCTTGACATGGGTGTGGTTGGCTTCGAGGCCACCTTTGAGAGTTCAGTCACACAGAGCCCCATGCTCAGGAGAGCCCTGTGTTTGGTTTGATGTCTGTGGTCAGCATCTTGAAATTTCTTAGTTCTCTTTGAGCTAGTGTTTTGTAAATGAAGCCTGATGGGACAATGGAGCATGCACAGGTGTAGAAGAGATAGATTGTCCCTTTCTGCTCTGACAGTCCTGCTGCCACTTTCCATTTGAACCAGAACTTGTTTTGGATGCACAAAGAAGGCGGTGTCATTCTAAGAAGCTTCACTGACCGAGGAACCCTATCATACGCTTTCTTACTAATGAACCTTCCCCGTATCAGCAAACCACTGACACTGAAAATGACGACATGCATGGAAAGGAAAGCTAACACAACCAGAGCCTTTTCCTTCCAGCCCTCTGTTACTCATCGGCGGGCGGAAGGTTGAGAGTGTTAATAGATTGTGCATGGATCAAGAGGTAAAGTGAAAACAGTTGAGTTAGATTTATATTGTGTTGCCATTCTGGTAAGTCACACACATGATGTATATGGGTGTCAAGCTACAAAATACCAATGTGTGATTTGGGGAGGAACCGGCGGGGGGGGGGGGGGGAGGGGAGAAAGTGTGATTTTGGTGATCTCACATTCTAGTTAAATGCTCTTATGTTTGCATTTAAAACTGGCATTGCACAATATAAACATGAATGGTAAAATTTATGCTGACCTAAATTTTTTATTTTTCTTAGAACTGAATTAAATAGTAAATAAAAACAGCATAAAGTCAAGCGGCTGTGGGAGAAAGGGAAAAAGTCTGACATTTTAATACCATTACTGGTACCTTTTCCCTCCCCTTTTCGAAAGGGCTCCACATTTTCATTTTGCACTGGGCCCCCACATTATGTAGCCAGCTCTGGCGGCCCCCTGGGGCTGGAGGTCTTAGGCTGGCCTTGCGGGCCCTTGCTGGATGCCTGTTCTTCTCACACTCTCTTCTGGGTTGCAGAAGCAAGAAATAACATATGGACAAGTGAGCACTGATATTTGTTCTGAAGATTCCAGGCAATTCCAGGGGAGGGTAGGTCTGTTGATCGATCACAGTTGCGGAATTTCAGAGGCGACAAACATATCCTTGTTGGAAGTGTTTTGGGGCTGACAATACATTCACTCTTGTAGATAAAGAAAAATTAAAAAAAATTTTTTAAATGTTCACCCCAGGAGTGAGGATATTTTTTTCATTGGTTTTTAGAGAGAGTGGAAGGGAGGGGATGGGGGGGGGGGGTGAGGGGGGAAGAGAAAGAGAGAGAGAGAGAGAGAGAGAGAGAGAGAGAGAGAGAGAGAGAGAGAGAGATGTCAATGTGAGAGAGACACATCGATTGGTTGCCTCCCGCTCCCACCCGAACCACCCTTGGGGGATTGAACCTACAACTGATGTATGTGCCCTTGACTGGGAATCGATCCGGAGACCCTTTGGTCCTCGGGCCGATACTCTAACCACTGAGTCAAACCAGCCAGGACCACTCCTGTGGGTTTTTGAGCAGCCCAATGTAGAGAGGTGTGAGCCAGCAGTGGGCTGAGAGAGGCCCTGATTTGAATCCCAGCTCTGACTTGGTCTCCTTGGTCAAGTCATTTCTTTCTTGGACCAGTTTCCTTAAATAGTGATTCCCAGGCTCTTGGTTGTAATACAGCTGTTAAGAGTGTGAGCTAATTGGATGCTGATCTTGGGTCAAATCTCTTCTCTCCCTCTGAATTAGTTCTTAGACTTCGGGTTTTGTTAGTGATGGATCCTTGGTTTCCCTATCTGTAAAATGGGGATAATGGTGACCACTCCAGAGGGTGTTAAATGAGCACAGGGGAAGGGGTTAACATCGTGTCTGGTACGTGGTATTGAATAAGTGGTCGGAATAGTCATGATGGTGAAGGAGAAAGAAACCACCGTCGAGGTGCTAGGATTGTGGTAGTATTACACTGGGACCCCGACCTTCGAGGTCTGACTTTAGAGATTCTACAAATATGAATGCCAGGGAACCTCAGCCTCAGACTTGTAAGGAGCTCTTCGGACTGTATTTTAAACGTTGCTGGGATGAGAGAAAACCTGTAGTGCTTGGCGTGTCAAGATCAGGGTCCTTGTACCCTCACCTCTGTCACCCTTTGTCATGGGACCTTGGGCAGCCCCCTCCGCACCAGCCTCACTTGCTTTATCTGTAACATGGAGTGATGACAGCTCACCTGCCTTCCAGGATGAGGCCCTGCTGAGGTGACATTTGTAGAAATCTTCCATGAACTTAAATTCAAGGGAGATGTCTCGGGTAAATCTTAGGATTTATTTCAATCTTGCTTACTGTTGTGGTGAGAGACTAAGAAGCAGTAACTTTGCTTGGGCCTCAGTTCTTCATCTGTGAGGTTCAAGGATGGGACTTGGATTTAGCATACCCTGCCCCCTGAGCAGGTTAAAAAGGAAAGAGAGAAGGGGGGAGAGGGAAAGCGAGAAAGAAAACCAGCAGAATTTGGAGTCGTCCCCCAAGGGGAACCACAATGGTAGGTTTCAGGGACTCAGGAAGGGGTGCAGCCCAGCCTTGTGGTTGCGAAACGTCAGATGTTGGGAAGAGAAAGGCCGAGCTTAGTGCAACAGGGGTTTCTCACCAGCCCTGCCTCCTGAGCCCCGGTAGCTTGTTACTCCCTGGCTAATAGCTTGGCAGCACAGAGGCAAACCACAGAGTACATTTGAGGCCCAGATCTGCTCATTTTGAGGGTGGGGCTGCGTTTTTCTCCTGCCACAGTGAGCTAATTAAAGAAAACAAGCTTGGGAGTTGGAGAGAACTGGCCACAGAGCACTTGGGGAGGATTGCTCTGGTTGTGGAGGCCTCCACAGCCCCCGGAAGGCAGGTGGAAGTGGGCGGCTGGGGTCCCACGCATCCCCAGGGTTGCTCCAAGCACCTACTGCTCCTTAGCCAGGAAATTGGGGAGGGACATTGAGAGGGCCTAAGGGGGGGCAGGAGGGTGATCTCAGTTTGTGAATCCTTCCAGCATAGAAGTTCAAGCTACCCATGAAGAATAGGACAAACTGCCCTAACCGGTTTGGCTCAGGGGATAGCGTGTAGGCCTGTGGACTGAAGGGTCTCAGGTTCGATTCCGGTCAAGGGCATGTACCTTGGTTGTGGGCACATACCAAGCTAGGGGGCACACAGGAGGCAGCTGATCAATGTTTCTCTCTCATCGATGTTTCTAACTCTCTATTCCTCTCCCTTCTTCTCTGTAAAAAAATCAATAAAATATATTAAAAAAAAAAAAAGAATAGGACAAGCTGTGTTTTGTAAATTGAGTCACAAATTTGGACTTTTGCCCCAAATTGTGGACAGAGCCTATGTCCCGGGAGGCAGCTCTGTGTGTCACGGTATCGCTGCGGCAGTTTTGATTCTCACACCAGCCTTAGGGAAAGTGGGTGCAACTTCTGTATTCCCTAAGAGTAAACCGACACTCAAAAGAGTGGCTGTTCAGGGCCAGAATGTGGGCAAAGGACTTCTGTGTCCAGGTGGAGTCTGCTAATTACAGGAGACGACAGCAAGCGTCAGAGCTCACTGCCTTGTAACCATCGCTGCCTCCAGGGTCAGACCAACTCTGATAGCCACATACTGTTTTATGGAGAAAGGTGGATTGCTGAAACACTGATCGTGCAAATTGAATTATGTTTTAAGTGTACCAGGAAAACCATTTAAAGGGATCCTGTTGTGAGTCATTTTGAAAAATGAAGAATTACACTATGTCCCCAACAATTTCCTATTTTGGTAAATTCCAGGTGGCAGATTGCTTAAGACGGGGGTGTTCCACTGTTTTGCTAGCTTAGGACTGTTACTGCATAAGGATGGTTCACTTCTTGGGGCTCAGAGGGGCCTGCGTGTGCTGGGGAGCTAGCACACATGTACGGAGAAGGTGGGACCCCGGAGGCACCCAGGCCAGTGGTGATTGGCAAGTGAGGTGTGCTATGAGGAATTTTTGTTAGTGATGATGATGATGATGATGATGATGAAGCTATTGCTGATTGACTCATGATGTGCTCGGGATCTTACGTAGATTATCTCATTTAATTATAACTAACAATTAATAGTGCTGAAGTTTGTGAATGACTTACTTACCAATTAATTTAAAGGCATATTCCTCTATATAATGCAAGATTTTTCAGCTAAGATATGCAGTACATGCTACAACATGGATGAGCCTTAAAAACATGCTGAGCAAAAGGAGCCAAACTCAAAGGGCCACATAATGTATGATTCCATGGACTATCTGGAATAGGCAAATCCAGAGAAACAGAGAGCAGATGGGTGTTGCAAGGGGGTCGAGATGGGAGGAATGGGGAGTGTCTGCTTAATTAATGGGTACAAGTTTTCCTTCAGGGGTGATAAGAAATGTTCTGGAACTAAATAAACATGATGGTTGCACAATATTGTGCATGAACTAAATGCTATTTAATCGTTCACATTAAAGTGGCTAAAATGATAAATTGTTGTGTGTACTTTATCACTGTGTGTGTGTATACACTCTTATTTGTTTGTTTGTTTGTTTATTTAAGTGTAGTCCTTTCTTGGTGTCCCTCTCCCCAACTTGGCTTCTGACATGCTTGTGTTGAGTGGGAGAGAAAGGGAAGGGGACAGTTCTGTGTGCACTGAAGCTAAAGAAAGCTCAGTTTCTCTTCAGGCTCCACCTTTCTGGGGAACCAGAGACCCAGAGAGGGCCAGTGACTTGTCCAAGGGCCACAGCCAGGTACCAAAGTTTGAACTTGGATTCTAGCTTTCTCACTTTCCATTAGAAACCCAGAGTGGGAAAGTGTTTTGTTTTGTTTTTAGTTCTTTTATGTCTCTGGGTCAATTCTGGGCTGCAGAGGCTTAGCTCTGTTGCACCGCGGGTTGTGTGCCTGCCTTGGGTATGTGGGGAACTGTTCCATGCTGGTGGACCAGCCCTTAGATTAACTCAACTGTCAGAGGCCCTGGGGCTGCTCAGTAGGAATAGCCAAAACCCCAGGCTGTGTCCCGTGCACAGTTCCAGTCGTGCAGCTCAGTGTTGGCATTTAGCAAAAGGGACCAATTCTGTGTAAACACATACATTTTGTTTGATGGGAGGCTCACCATGTGACACTGCTTCTCCTTTTCTTTTCTCTTTGACTGTGAACATCTGACACTATAGGAAATAAGAGCCTTTCCAGTACCTAATTTGTACTCACTCTACTTTCAAACCTGCCTGCCCCCCCCCCCCCCGTTCTGTGCTAAAATGCCCGCCTCCTCTCTCAAGTCAAACTCTAGCCTATTGTCATGATTGATGATAACATAGTGATAGTGATAGTGATGATGATGGCAATGATGACATCTAGAGAGGTTGAGGTGTCATTGAATTGTATGTATGTTTACTCCTTAGGAGCAGACAAATCAAGTTCCAGAGTCCTGGAAGGTAATTATCATACTCTTGGTAAGATCCATGGACAAGGCATTATTAGCCAAGCGGCCCAAAGTCTCTAGGCTGCACTTCCTCATCTTGGAATGTGAATAGCATCCCGGCCTCTCCTATGTTGTGGAATGGATGTGAGCCCCTGAGTGAGAGGATGGGCATTCAAGTACTTTGTTAGCTGTCCGGGCTCTTACTTGGGTGATTTATGAAACCAAAGGGGGCAGGGACTGAAAGGAATAATGAAGAACTAATGCAAACTGGTTTGTGTTGGGAGTTGTGGAGCTGAATTCGCCTTTATTTTATTTTTATATTTGTTGTTAATCCTTACCCGAGGCTATTTTCCCATTGATCTTTTAGTGAGAGTGGAAGAAAAAGGGAAAGACGGAGAGAAACATAGAAGTGAGAGAAACACATCGATTGGTTGCCTCCTGCATGTGCCCTGACCAGGGCCTGGGCTGGGGAGGAGCCTGCAACCAAGGTACATGCCCTTGACTGGAATCTAACCCAGGACCCTTTAGTCTGTAGGCTGGTGCTCTGTGCACTGAGCCAAACCATCTAGGACTGACTTCCCTTTTATTTTCAGGGGTATTGTAAATCATGGGCAACAGGATTCAGAATGCATGGATATTTATTTCTGCCATCAAGTCAGGGGGTTATGAGGCACCTGCTCTGTCTAAGGCAGGGCGAGTGAAAGCCAGTCCCTGCCCTCCAGGGGTTCACAGTGTCATTGTGTTGTTGTTTTACCAGTGGCCTAGAAGTAGAGCACATTCAGAGTGAGTCAGCTGACCCCAGGAGTCCTCTAGGCCTGCAGGCCCACTGAGCTATTCAAATCAGAGTCCTGGGGGAGATGCTGCAAGAGTGAGTGAGTGTGTGCGTGTGTGCGTGTGTGTGTGTGTGTGCGTGCATGTGTGCGTGCGTGTGTGTGTGTGTGTGTGTGTGTGTAATGAGAAAAAAGCTGGGAGAATGAGGTGAGTCCGATTTACCCACTGTTTTTTCCTTTTTTAAACTTGTTATGCTCATCCACATAGAGCAATTGTGCACTTGCTCAGAAGTGTGTGAAAACCACTTATAATGTGTGAAATGTGGCCTTTTTGAAAATATGCCTCACGCCCACATTCTGTTGAATGGGGATTGATGTGTGAGTGTTCAGATCTTGCCTCACCTGCAGGAATGCTGTGTCTGCCCAAGGGGCTAGCTCAGGGCCAGCCCAGCGGAAGTGTGTGGTGGATGGACGTGGCCATGTGTGGCAGCAAAGCCCCAGGGGGTTCTGTGAACAGGTGAAATCCTGAACTTCTTGGTAGTCCTGGTGGCCTGGGGCGGGCTGGGAAGAACCTGACATTCCGCATTTCTCTGGGCAGGCACACTGGCCCCTTTGCTTGGTATTTAAAGCCCCGAGAGCCAGCCACTTTGTGGGCTTACCTTCTGTGTGGGCTCCGCTCCTGCCAGACAAGGCTCATCACAGCTCCTCCCCAACCTGTGTGCCCACACCCTTTGCCTCACCCTCGCATTTCCTGGGACACTTTTCTGCCTTTAAACCCAGAGTGAGTCTCACCTCCTTGGTTGCGTTTTCCTGGCCTATCCCAGCTCACTGCGGCCGCCTCCCCTTTCTCTGAATGGCCTCCCGAATCATTTCCTGGGTCTGGCACCTAGTGTAGTAAGTTGGCCCTTCTCCATGGTAGGTAACTTGTCTGTGTGTCATTCATCCACGCAAATGTGATCGCTAACTTCCCCTGTCTGAGCGTGTGTCTTAGGCTTGCTTTGTGTGACTGCTCCCCACCTCTCAGCACCCTAATGAAAGCAGTAGCCAAGCTCTTTCAAGACCGAGACACTTCTTCCTGTTCCATGTGGTTTCAGACAAGTCACACAGCTCCCTTGGGACTCACGTTCTGTTACACCAAGCATGGGCAGTGAGATCACCCTGCCCATAGTGAAGGCTACCATGATACTCAGAGGAGAGTGAGGGACGGGAGGGAGTTTTGGAAAGCTGCACAGCACGATGCAAGCATGAGTTAGTAGATGGTCTCGTGGCGAGGCTACCCGCGACGGTGACCCGACATTCCTGCTGGGTCCGGCCAGGGGCCTCGGCGTGGTGGCGAGCTGGTGTATGCAGATGTCATCCAGGATCCCTGAGTCCTACTCAGCCGCCCTGGGCCTCAGTTTCCTCAGCTCGCTTTCCCTTTCCAGCTCTGACACTGTGGTCATGAGGTGTGTGTGGGAGGGGGCGGTGGGCACGGTCCCCCCACTGCTGTGTGGCAGCAACTCAGCTGAAACAATTCGGAAGGTTTCCCCTGCCGTTGGTGATTCCGGGTGGGCCACTGCAGCGTCGATGCTGCCTGGAGTGGTCACCCGGGGGCTCTTCCTTTGCGCCTCGCTTATTGCTAGATGTTCATCAACACTCCCTTTGACCGTTTGCGCTATTGAAGGGGGCAGTTATTTTGCCCTTTCCAGAGCTGTTGACATTTAAGGGTGGTTGGGGTGATGGTACAGAAGGGAAGCGGGGAGGAACCTAGAGGAAAGAAAGGGGCCAGTGGCTGAGAAAGTGTATATAACAGGCCCCTACTTTTGAAAGTGCCTGCCTCCACTGGCTTGGTGGTGGTGGTGGTGTTCAAAGGCAGGAAGATAGATAAGATCAGATTTCAGGATTTCTACCTTCCTCCCCCAATGGAGATGACGTAGATGACGGAAAGCTTTTCCAGGGCAGGCGGGACAGGGACTGGGTGTGTTTTTCCCCAACTTTTGAAACCCCCGTGTCTAGCACAATGAATGTCTAATGACCGAACGAATGACTTCCCAGTTCTTATCCCTGAAGAGTGCCACTGTGCACATACAGTCATGTGGTAACGGATTTGGTGGGTTAAGAAATACTAACCGTGTGTCTGGTTACAGAAGAAGATGGGGTTTCGCGGGGAGAGGATTGCCCTTGGACGCGGCCCCCTGTGTCCCTGCCTTCTGTATTTTGTGGTCACCCTGCAGTGTTCCTGAATTCTGGAACATGTATGACTGGAACAGAGGGAAGACCCTCTTTCCCTCAGTTCCCAGCAGCGACTGGATTGTGTTCGGCACACTCTAAGTGGTAAAAACTCAGAGTCATTGTGGGCAGTGCCCTTTGTCCAGTAGGTTTCCCACTTGTCTCCTCTGTTCTGGTCAGTGATTTAGGCCGATAACCTTGCCAAATGGCAAAGTTTATAACACTGATCGCTGTATTCTGTGCTTCCGCACACAAAGTACTTCCTCTGTGGGCATCACTTCATGGAAACCTTTGGGCCTAGATAAATTCATAAACTTCATTGCATGTATGAAACGATTTCTGTCAAGAGCTGGGGTCTTACTGGAAGCCTCCCCTGAGAAGCCCCCCATGTCCCCAGGAACTGTTCGTCAGCCTCCCGAGGTCCAGTTCTCCCCACCTTTAGTATTGCTGCCTGCTTTGCATTTGAGAGCTGTTCAGGGAGTACAGACAGCGTGGCGTCCCACATACCAACTTCTTTAAGAGTTTGATCTTGCGGGGGATCCCAGTGGCTACTTTTCTGATCTGCTTCCTGCTTTCTCCCAGGGGTCTGAGTGTGAAGCTGCCCACAGTCCCTTCTCACTGACCTGGGCCCGGCCTCCTTTGATCCTATGGCTGAGACCCCAAAGAGCGAGCCCTGGTCTGGAGTTTTCATCTCAGCCCCGCTGTTTGACCCTGGGCAAGCTACTTGATTTTGCTAGTCCTCAGTTTGCTCTCCCAAAACAGAAGGGCTGGCTGGGGTGCTCTCTGAAGTCCCTGCCCCCTGTGTCCATCCTCTGCTGTCTACGGGGACGGAGGCCTGGCTTCACTCCTGCTCTGGGAACCCAGGCTGGCAGGGCAGGTGGGTGGAGGTCATGGTGCACCTCCATGGCCACAGCAGGGACTCTGAACCCTGACCTGTAGGCAGCCAGTCCAGCCCCTGGGAAGGTGCAGGGGAAGCAGGGCACCTATGGAAAGCAAGTGGTATTGTTCAGGCCTGTGGAATGCGGAGGCCTGGCGGGGCCTGGGCAGGGCTGCTTGAGAGGCTTGCGGCTGTAACTGTGGGCAGCGTTTCAGGCTTTGAAGAATGCTACTGTATATACCAGTGATAAATATTAGTCACCCTGGCAGCCGGAGGAGTTTCCGGTGCTGCATTTTTGACGCTTCCCGAAAAGGGAAAACCTTCCTCCCTGACAGGGCACAGGAGGGAAGGAGGAGTGGGCCTCTTGGGCCCAGGTGCCAAGAAATGCGCCTGCCCTGGTGCCCTGGCTGGAGAGCCCACGGGATTTTCAACCACCAGTGACCCACCTCTGCCTGTGAAGACCCTTTGTTGACATCTCTGCCGGACACCTCTCTGGGCCTCCATCAAGTAGGTCCCAAATCTAAGCCTTGACCCGCCCCCCTCCTCCTCACCCTTTTCTCCATCTGTTCAGCCTCTTCCAGTGTTCCCTTTCTCAGTGAAAGGACCACCCTGGGTGCCTGAGCCAGACCTCAGGAAGTCAGCCTTGTCACCTTCTCTCCCCCTTTTCCCATCACCCAGTTGACGACCTGCAGAGTATCTACATCCGTCTGCTCCACCGTCCTCTCGTGGCTTCCTCATCTGCATCAGGGTCTCTCTGTGTAGCCTTCCTCCTAACTGGTCTCTTTGCCTGCACCCGCCTCTCCACCAAGCCTGTTTCTCTACCAGCAGTGCAGGCTGAGCTCTCAAAAAGCTCCTCTTATCATCGGGCACATCTGCCGAAAACGATGTAGGGGCTTCCTGCTGCCTTGAGGGTAAGGGTCCACAGCCTTCTGAGGCCGTGGGATCTGGCCCTTGCCTGCCTCTTCAACCTCCTCTCCCGACTGGGCCCCCATCCCCACTCTGGCATTCTTACATCACCTTCCGCAGGGCTTTTGCCCATGCTGTTCTTGCTGCCTGGGATGCTCTTGCCATAGTTTTTAGCTGGCTAATGTGATCTCAGCTTAAGCACCATTTCCTAAGAGAGCCCTCCCAGATTCCTCCCTCCATTCTAATTATACCCAACACACTCTCTCATAGCACCCCATTCTTTTCCTCACCCCAGCTTGTAGTTATAAACCCGTGTGGTTGTTTGTTGTCCATCTTCCCCTCACCATCTCTTGTTCTCTACTCTGCCCAGGGCCCAGGAGTGAGGCGCTCAGGAAGCATCTGCAGGTGTGAATCGTGTGTGTGTAGGACACGCATGCTTGTGCTGCCATCGCCTGGCACCCTTGTCCCTCGGGCTCTGCCCATTACTCTCTAGTCCCCACCGAGTGGCCACTGTGCACCTGGCTACACTCCTTTGGCTTCAGAACTTATCAGCCCCACATCTTAGTCTTTTGCAAGGTGACACTTCATCTGATTACCTAATTCACACTAAGGTGTTAATAGTGTTAATGACAGAGTGTTTATTACCCCAGGGGATGCAAAATGATGGTATTAAAACATATCGTTCCTCCTGGGGTTTAAAACTTCAGTAACTTTCCAGTGAGTCCAAATAGAGTCTAGTCTCCTTAGCCAGGTTTATAAGGCCCTGTCTGCGCAATCTGGCTTTCGTCTACTTTTGCCACTTCGTGCCCCCAGGCCTTCGTCATCTCCCCACCCAGGACCCAGCACACTACCTGGCATGGGCAGGCCCTCAGTAAATGTTTTACTACATGAATTGAGAAGTAGATTTTAATGACTCATACTTTAACCAAAGCTTTTGATGTAGTCAGTCTTTGGACCTCGGATGCCAGAGGAATGACAAAGGGTGGGAGTTTCAGGCACAGTGACCATGGTAGTATCCGAAGCCAGGAGAGAGGCTGCTTTATCTGAGTAGGTGGGGTAGCCTTTCAGAGCCCCTAAATCCAGATCTCCCCCACCTACCACACCAGGCAAATTACTTACGCACTTGTCCTTCTGTCCGGGATGAGATTGATCAACTCCTTGCTTTCCAAGGTGCCAGAGGCGGGGAGAGTCTTAGCACCCCTTCCCCCCTCATTGGATGCATTCTGTGGTCATGTGCAGGTTGAGGCCCATGAACAGCAAAAGGGCTAGAAATATGCACCGAGAAGAGAGACGCCTCCCCGGCTCCCCTGCCCCCTGAGCCTTGCCAAGGTCATGTTGGTTTATGCAACCCAATCACTGCCTGTCTGGCTGTAGTTATTGCATGACAAGGCCTCCTTCCCTCCACCTCCACCCCCACCCCACCACCGTCTCCCCCCCACCCCCCGCCCCCCTCTCATGTGGATGTGGCCTGGGAAAGCAGGAAGAAAGGAGCCATTCGGTTTTGTTCTAAGAAAACCTTCTCTTGATTTGTGTTGGTGTTGGGTGCAGAGTTGGGGCAACTGCTGTTTAAAGTGAGTGGGTGGTTTGGGCTTAGTTTAGGCCAGTGGTCGGCAAACTCATTAGTCAACAGATCCAAATATCAACAGTACAACGATTGAAATTTCTTTGGAGAGCCAAATTTTTTAAACTTCTTCTAACGCCACTTCTTCAAAATAGACTTGCCAGGCTGTGGTATTTTGTGGAAGAGCCACACTCAAGGGGCCAAAGAGCCGCATGTGGCTCACGAGTTGCAGTTTGCCGACCATGGGTTTAGGCTTTGGAAGGGATGATGATCTGGGGCGTGAGACTGTGACACTGACATCTGGTTTGGAAGTTCATCCCCTCCCTCCCCTGGTTACTGAGCCTCTTGGGCTCTTCCCCTGTAGCTCCTCCCACCCCACATGCCCAGGGTAATCTTACTAAAGGACAGCACCTTCCTGCTCAGATCCATCGCAGTCTGGGTTAACTCGCTTGTCCTCGGGTCTGTGCAGTGTCTCCCATCTCCTCCAGCTCAACCTCACCCCCAGTGGCTCTGGCAAGGAGCTCTGCAGCTGGGGAGGTTGTGTAGTCACTGTGGACAGGCAGGGGTTCCCTGGACACTCGTATTGTCTGTGAAGTGAATGACTTCAAGTACAACTACCATCCTCGAGGGGTCTGTGAAGTCGGAATTCAAAATGTCACTCTTTGCCCAAAAACCTAGAGTCCCCATCCTGAAGACTCTGAGTTCCGCGTGCCTGTGTTATGCTGCCATAGGCCATTTCTTGAATCCTGCTTTGCCTTATGCCCGGCCTGGAATGTCCCAGCCTATTCAACCAGCTTCCTGCAAAATATTTCATCTTGATCTCCTCCGGGAAGCAGCCTTTGGATGCCCCCTGCTCCCCCTCCCTCCCGCCAAGTCCTCCTCCTGTGCCCCCACAGCTGCTGAACACACACACGTCCTTTTCAATCCCAGGCAGTGAGGGCAGGGGTCAGAGGCGAGGCGGGCAGGGTGCTGGACCAGGTCGCTTGGTGCATGTCACTCACCTGGACCACAGAGCGGGCTTGCCTTGTGTGAGCTCTGTTCTCTGGGCTGCACTGGTTCTCCACTGAGCTCTTGGCCTTCTGGTTTATGACTTAATATATTGAAACAGGCAGTTGTGCTTCATTTTTATTTATAAAGAAGGAAAAATTTGTAAAGAAGGCCATGTAGATATTTCACTGAGCTGGAGGTTAAGATAAAATTATGAAGATCAAAGAAGATATTACTTATTATGAATGTTACATAAATCAAGGCTTGTTTGAAATAGATTTATTTTCCATGGGTTGGTCTTTCTCTCCCAATTGAGTTCTCATTGAAGGTAGAAGGACCAGTTCTTATTCACGTTCATGACAAGACCTCCTTCCCTCCACCCCCACCCCACAGTCGTCTGAGTCTAGCACAGTGCCTGACAGAGAGTGGTCACTTACCAGTAATAAATACTTGTTGAATGAATGCATGGGAAGAATGTGCATTTAGGTTTTTTTTAGTGCTTGGTGATTAGAAAATTCCAATGGCTTGTTAATTTGAAGGACACCCTTTCCAGTGTAAAGTCTTTGCGTGTGGGAATGCTTTTTGTGTGGAATGGTTACCTAGACTGGAAAAGGCTTTGTGGTAGCCGTTTTGAAAAATGGAGTCATTTTGCTTTGATTGAACCTGGGTGACTTTGTGCAAGTTGCTGTAACCCTCTGGGACACATGACCCTGGTCTGTAAAGTGGGCCGGGGGTGGGAGTGGCCGACGTGGCTTCTGAGAGCCTTTTGCTCGCACATACTGCGTGGAGTTCTCACATCCTCCTCTTTGGTGATTGGACATGGGCCGTGTCCTGAAGGGTTCGTACGTAGAGCTGGAATCCTCCCTGGTCTCTCTGACTGCTTTCCAGTGGATGGAATGCCTAGTTTCTCAGTAGCAGAGAGAAATGTCCATGTGGGGTTAGGAAAACAAGCCAAGAGCCATTGAATAATTAAAACACACACGCACACAAAGAAAGAAAAGGCGAGGGGGAGAGACACTCTTAATGGGCAGGGGATGAGTAAAACCCAATGGGCTGAGAAAGCCTCAGCTCTGAACTTCACATGACCCCGCGTGCTGCCTGCTCACACTGCCTCTCGGTGATGTCAGCGGCCACGGCCTCACAGGAAGCAGGGCTGCCATCAGCCTGGTGGAGCGTGCACAGCCTGCCCCCTCCGAGGCCCAGTTCCCACCCACCCGTGTCTCTGGATAGCAAGAAGCCATCACTCCCAGGCAACTCAGAGTGGGAAACCAACACAGGCTTCTCAAAAAACAAAACCCCAATCCATGAGTGATGCCCATGAGAGGGCCAAAAAGAATTTCAGCTTTCCAGAGCTTCTCTGCCTGAAACCAGATTTCCTTAAGGGGTGGTTTTACCCCAAGCTTTCTGAACTCTTCTGAATCATCAGTTAGTGAATGATTGAATAGACTCACTCCTTGCTTGGGCATAGATCTCTAAGACCTGGGGGTAGGAATGAATAACATGCTGTCTCTGCCCTTGGACTTCTATACTCATTTGGGGAGATAAGACTCATAAACATGCGGAGATCTACAGGGCTCCCATCAATGTATATGCAAGGATCCATGGAACATCACCAGAGTCACCACCTCTGAGGGGGCAGGGAAGGCCAGGAAATGCCCAGCGAGGTTTCCCATGACCCAGCCCACAGCAGGGTGCATCAGAAGATTGGGATTTAGAGGATGATGGGTTTGACAAAGCAGAAGTATGTGTATAGAAACAGAAATGGGAGTGCGATGACAGAATGCTGATAGCACCTTGGGCTGAGCTGTTCTCCCTGGGTGACAGTTCACTCAGCTGTGAGGCTTGAGGAGATAGCTAGAGGGAAAAGGACCATGGTTGTCATTACTAGTTCAGCCCTTTTGTCTAGTTCATTGAGCCTAGACTGGGTGGGCTGTCTCTGCCTTTGAACAGCTGCAGTTCAGAGGGGAGGCACACTATTACATAATAGTTCCTCTATATGGTCAACTTGTTCTTGAAATAAACCTTTTATCCTATATAATAAAAGCCTAATATGCTACGTGTCCAGTCATCTGGTCATCCGTTCAACCAATCAAAGTGTAATATGCTAATGATATGCTAAGGCTGTTCAACCAATTGCTATTATGTGCACTGACCACCAGGGGGCAGACACTCTGATCGGTAGGTTAGCTTGCTGCTGGGGTCCGGCCCATCGGGACTGAGAGAGACATGCCGGACACGCCCTGGAGCCCTCCTGTGGCCCCTCCCCCCGCCAGCTCTACCCACCCCCGATGGGCCCCCATTGGGGTGGACCAGCAGGACCCCACTGTGCACAAATTCATGCACCAGGCCTCTAGTTTTTTAATAATTACAGGTTTACAGAAAAATTAATGAAGATAACACAGAGTTCCTGTGTACCTCTTACCCAGATTTTCCTGGTATTACCATCTCACATTACACGGTATATTTGTCAAAATTAAGAAACCAACACCAGGCCCTGGCCAGTGTGGCTCAGTTGGTGGGATTGTTGTCCTGTACACCAAGAGGTTGGGGGTTCAATTCTGGTCAGGGCACATATCTAGGTTTTGGGTTTGATTCCCTGGTTGGGCATATACAGGAGGCAACAATAGATGTTTCTCTCTCACATCAATGCTTCTCTTCCCCTCTCTCTAAAATAAATAAACACATCCTTGGTGAGGATTAAAAAAAAAAAAAAAAAGAAACCAACATCAGTACATTACTGTTAACACAACTCCAGATTTGAATTAACCTTTTAAAAAATTTTTATTGCCTTTAATTCATATACCATAAAATTCACTCTTTTAAGGTATACAAATCATTGGCTTTGAGAGAGTTCTGCAACCCTCACTGCTATCTAATTTTAGGACATATTCACCACCCCAAAAAAGAAACCTCATATTCATTGGCAGCCACTCCCCATCCTCCAGCCCTGGAAACCTAATCTATTTACTGTCTCTATGGATTTGCTTCTTTTGGACACGTCCTATTGATGGAGTCATATAATATGTGGTCTTTTGTGACTTTTTTTTTTTTTTTTTTTTAATACTCACCTGAGGATGTTTTTTCCATTGACTTTTTTAGAGGGGGTGGAAGGGAGAGGATAGACAGAGAGAAACATCAATGTAAGAGAGACACATTGATTGGTTACCTACCATATGAGCCCCAACCAGGCTGGGGATCGAGCCTGCAACCAAAGTACATGACCTTAACTAGAATCGAACCCATGACCCTTCGTTTCAAGGGCCGATGTTCTAACCATTGAACCAAACTGGCTAGGACATTGTGACTGGTATCTTTCCCTTAACATAATGCTTTCAAAGTTCATGGTGTAGCATGTATCAGTAGTTCATTTTTATGGCCCGATAATACTCCATTGCATTCATCAGTTTATGGAAAATTGGGTTGTTTCCACTTTTTGGCTGTTATGAATAATGCCTCTAAGAACATTTTCGTGTGGTCACATTTTCCTTTCTCTTGAGAGATCTAAGTGTAGAATTACTGGGTCACTTGATAACTTATATTTAACTTTTGGAGAAACTGCCAAATCCTATTCCTAACTGGATGTACCAATATTACAACACATGAGGATTCCAATTTCTCCAACACTTGTTATTATCTATCTCTCACATTAGATATCCTACTGGGTGTGAAGTAGTATCCCATTGTGGTTTTGATTTGCATTTTCCTAATGGTTAATGATATTGAGCATCTGTTCAGATCCTTTGTTCATTTAAAACATTTTATTACATTATTTTTTTTTATCTTAGAGAGAAATATTGATTTTGTCGTCCCACTTATTCATACACTCATTAGTTGCCTCTTGTATGTGCCTGACCAGAGATAGAACCCGCAATGTTGATGTATTGGGATGACACTAACCAACTGAACTACCCGGCCAGCGTTCCTTTGCCCATTTTTTAATTGGGTTGTCTTTCTACTGTTAGTTGTAAAAGTCCCTTATGTATTCTGGATATACGGCCCCTTATCAGATAAATGGTTGACAAATATTTCCTCTCATTTGGTGGATTTGTCTTCTCTGTTTTATGATGGTGTCCTTTGAAGCACAAACGTTTTGAATTTTGAAGGTCAGTTTGTTTTTTACTTCTTGATTTTGCTGTCATATCTAAGAAACCATTGTCTAACTCAAGGTCACAAAGATTTACTCCCTTGTTTTTTTCTGAGAGTTTTATAATTTTAGCTCTCATAGTTAGGTCTTTGATTCATTTTGATTTAATTTTGTATACAATGTGAGGTAGGGGTCCAATGTAATACTTTTGCATATGGATATCCGGTTGCCCAGGCTCTATTTGAAAAGCCCCACTGAATGATCTTGGCACCCTTGTTGAAAAGTCAATGACCATAAAAGTAAGGTTTTATTATTGGACGTCCCATTCTATTCCATTGATCGTGCCGGTCTTGAGTATTAAAGTTTCTAGTATTAATTTTTTAAATGTATTTTTAAAAATAATTTACCTTGTTTCAAAAAAGAACTTGAGGTAGCGCTCAAGTGCAGTGAATGAAAAAGGATAGAGATAGGGAAATTAGGGGAAGAGGAGACAATGATAGGAAACTAAGATGGGATCAAAGGTTATGTTAGTGCACCGTATTGCATAGCATAACGTTTTGTGAGATTGTGAGATGCGGCCTGCAAATTTGGCTCTGAGCTGCCAAAGCTAAAATGAAAATGTGACCTCTGACAAGAGTTTAACGTATGTCCATTAAACTACAACAACAACAAACTGCAGCATGTGAGAGGGCTTCTCCTGTGGATCCCGGAACCAGTTTCCTGAGCACATCATGTTATACGTGTGTTGATTCTGTCCCTTCAGACTAGCGATTCTCAACCTTCTTCGTCTCAATGCACATGTAAACTAATTTACTAAAATTCTGTGCACACCAAAAAATATATTTTTTACCAATCTGACAAAAAAGGGTATAATTTTGAGTCATTCACATCAGACAGCTATTGCTATATTGACTATTGTCATTTTTTATTTGCTAATCTAAGGGAAAAAGAGGTCAGTGCCCTTGACTCAGCCCCGGTTGAAAATCGCTGTTTTAGACTGATAGCCCTTTGAAGGCAGGAACTGTGTCTATTTCCCTCACAACTCCCTCCCACTCCCTGACCCCCCAGGGCCTATGACAGAACATGGAGGTGCTTTAAAAAAATCTTGCTTGAATTCTTTCTGAAATTCAGAATGTTTATTACCTCCTCCAGGGACGTTTCTATGATCAGGTTGGGATTGGTTGGGACTGATTTGGAGATAGAGAAGTGGCATGGTAGCCCTTCTGGCTGTGTTTTAGAAGTGAGTTCTTTCCTTTGGTTCCTTGAGAGCCAGCTGAGCAGGGGTCAGCGTTGGGCTGAGTGTGTGTGTGTGTGTGTGTGTGTGTGTGTGTGTGTGTGCGCGCGCGCCTTTGCTCTGAGGGATGGCAGTGACTTAGAGAGAAGGGAGGAGACATTGCTTCACAGGGGCCTCAAAGCCCACCCACCTTCCCCGTCCTAGGTGCTGAGGGCCTTTCTGTTCGCTCTCTCTGAGTGAAGCATTCCAGCTTCCCTGCCAAATGGAAAAACCCAGCATGTGTGAGGGAGGTCCTGGCCCAAAGTGGACAGCCTCTCATGGAACTGGGGCCACTGCCACCTATGGTTGTGCTTGGCACAGGGATGGCCACACTGCAAGGAGGCCCACCCAGCCAGGCTCCCTCACAGGGGAAGGAACAAGCTGCCTTTAACTGACTGCATATGTCGTGTTGGGTGGCCTTCTCCATCCCCTCCCCAATAAAGGGCTTTTCTAGTTATCTGTGGCATCCTTAAAAAAAAAAAAATTCAACACCAACCTCTAGAGAGGTTATCAATATTTCACAATTTACAAATGGGGAAATGGAGTGACAGGCACAGATGTGACTCAAGTCCAGGGAATCCTGACTTTGACTTTATCCTCTCCTTCCTTTTCTACCTGCAATGACCCCGCGCGCCCCCCCGCCCGCATTGCTCCGCCTCCCCCTTCCCCCCCCCCCCCCCCCCCCCCCCCCGTCTTTAACTGAAGGGCTGTGAGAGATCATCATTCCTTCTGCCTCAGCCACCTTTGGACAGGTAAGTACGGTTTCCTTTAAAGTTACATTTGCCTCCATGGGGAAGGCTATCAACAAACAACCCTCAAAGATCACCTTCAGGGCTGTGCCAGCAGCAGCCTTGTAAGACTATAATAACACAGACCATTGCCTATAGCTTACAAAGAACATTTCATACCTGCCATCTCATTTGAGCCTGGCCACAGCCCTGGGAAGAAGGTAGTGTGGGTGCTGTTAACCCCACTGTGCCCTTAGGGATGCTGAATTGCCAAGGGTCACCGGGTAGTCAGGGTCAGAGGTAGGCTTAGAAGCCCGGTCTCTGGCCCAGCCCTTGAGCAAATGTGTGTCAAGTCGCACCACTTAGAATTCCTGGAAGTCTAGCTGCTGTGAGTGGCTCTGGGAGCACCTCCGCCCTCATCACCTGTGTGATGAGACAATAGGAAAGTCTTATTTTCTCCCACGGAAGTGGTCTCACCCACACCTGTGGATTTCTTTGTATCTCTCCAGTTCTCAGAACAGAGCGAGTAGAATAGAATCAAATGCACACAGAATGTGGTCTCCCCCCAGAGTCTATAATGGGAGTGTGAAGCTCAGCAACTACCACAAAACAAGTCTTTTTGGCTCCACCTCTCAGATCATTCTTGCTCTTTCCATCCACTTGGGTATCCAAATCTGTGTGACCAAAACTGTGCTAGTTGCCAGAACCTTGACCATGCCTCTGATCTCAGGTAAGAGTCCTATGTCCTCTGAGCCACAGTTTTCTTCTCAGTAAAGGGATGTGATGATCAGTAAAGGGATGGTTGGCTTCCCTACTGGAGTGATGGTGCAGCTGAAGTAAGACTTAATGGCTTGAACTCAGTTCTCCATTCATCCAGCACTTCTTATTGGCAACTTCCACTCTGCCAGGCTCTGAATTCAATGATGAACAAAGACAGTGCCTACCTTGAAATAAGTCTCTACAATCTGGGGGACCAGCAATCACATATGTCACATTGCAGACCATGGAGACCATGAATGAAAAGGACAGGGAGGGAGCCTAGGGGCTGTAGGCAGAGAGAGACCTGATTTCCATCTGGGGAAGGAGTGGTTGGTGGTCAGGGAAGGCTTTCCAGAGGAAGTGACATTGGAGCTGAAGTTCAAAGGGTGAGTAGGAGTCACCAGAGAAGAGGTGGGTGATGCGCAGCCTGGGCAGAGGGAGAAGCAAGTGCAGAAGCCCTGAGGGGAGAGGAACATTTAACAATAGAGAGAGGTCCACCTGGAAGACTGCTCTCTAGCATGTCCCATTCAGTGTAATTCAACAGGCTTCTTGGAGCAGGTCCTGAGTGCATCTCCAGGTGCTGGGGCCACTCCCAATAAGTCAGGGCCTGATGCTTGATGGGAGGGCCTGGAAGACATGCCCTGCTGTGCGCATCTCCCCATCCTCAAGGCCTGGCCCAAAGTGGGTGGGAAGGACCACCAGACATGTGGCCCTAGGATGCAGATTCGTACTTAGGAATCTTCTCTGCAGACGACCCTGTCACCTCAGGTAAGGGACCAGACCTTTGAATCTCAGATGGGTCCTGGCACAGTGGGGATAACCATCTTACCATCTTCTGGGGGGTGGGGGTGGGCATTGCTGTTATCATGGCTGTGATGTGCCAAGCAAGTGCCTGGCTAGAGGAGCACATGGTGAAGGGGAACTGCCACAATGATTATTGTTATTATTCCTGAAATTCATTTTGAAAGGAGATGCCACGGGAAATCAGAGAAGAGGCGGCTTGTGCTGGGAGTGCTCCTCAGAGCACATGGCAGCTGGGTGGCAGAGAGGAGGAGGCTCTCGGTGGAGGCTCATGCGGAGTCAGGAGACCTGAGCAGCAGGAATGAGGAAGACCCTGGGTGACAGGGGTGTCCACTAGGCTGGAGGCAGTGGGCGTGTGTGACCTGGACAGATAGCTTCTCAGTCCTGGGGAACAACCTGCCAGCCCTCTGCTTCATGGTCATAGGAAGAGGTTGTGATGGAGTTGATGGCATGTCCGATTTGGATGACAAAGGTCAGGAGGTGAGACAGCGGATACATGCAGTGTTTATCTTGAAATAAGCTGTAAACTGCTCGGAAATCCCCACGCTCACTTCCTCCAGGAAGCTGTCCATACTGGGCTGCCCCACCCAGCTCTCTGGGTCCGCCATCTCCTCGGCACCCAGACACGCTGTGGGGAAAAGGCTCCTTGAGTGTGGGCCACGGCTGCCTGCTTAGCGCACTCTCCGGGCAGGGCCGTCCACTCTGAAGGCATAAACTTCCAGGAGGCCTCCCAGGCTGAGCATGCTGATTAGGACACAAACCAAGCCCTTGGCTTTCCCACTATGCTGGCTTCACTCAAGTGGTGACCTGGGTCCTGCCCACGAGGAACTGGGTGGCACATTTTTTGTTCCGTCAGACCAGGATGGTAAGAAACTGTGACGGAACCAGCGGGGACCTCAGACCTCCTCAGTCCCAGCCCTTTACTTCACAGGGAAGGAGCCCCATGTCCCAAAGCAGACATGGTGGGGCCAATCCTCAGGCCCAGGCCCCCAGAGTCCCAGCCCCGGGCTGCCTTCTCTGCACAGAGTGGCTGTCCCGTTTGGATGGTTAGGAAGCCCCCAGGTGGAATTGGAGCAGGTGGCAAGGGCAGGAGACCGATGGGTGCAAGGTTTCCCCACCTGCTGGGAGCCCCTCCAAGCTCAGGTGAGAGATGCGGTTTGCTGAGCACAGTTTTCAAAACTTTTTTTGAGAGAGCTCCTGTTGGCTTGGACATGCCTGGAAACACCATCACGGGGTGATGTTTTAGTGGTAGAACGGAGAGCGAACAATACTCAGCACAGCATACAAGCCATGTACCGTCAGAAGTCCTTAGGAAGAGCCTGAAATTCATTCTTTCAGCATGCGGGTGGGGTGCTGACCATGTGCCAGCATGGTGTTGGGTAGCCTCTAATTCCCAGTGGGTGGATGAGGGCATCATGTGTCATCCAGTGTGGGGCTGCCATCCAGCTGACAGGGGACGGAGAGAAGGCGAGGGTAAATGAGAACATGGATTGAGCTTTCCTCTTTAAAGCATCCCTTACCCCAGAGTATGGCAAATCTAATGTATTTTCTGGGAGTAAATGGCAATTCTTGTTTTGCTTGGTTTCTGATGGTCTTTGGTATTTGCCCCAAAGGTAATACCCTGTCATTGAGGGAGGGTGGGACTAGGGCCAATTTGTCACCTCCCCTCCCCAAGAGCTCTGCTTAGAAAATATCTTTCTCGAGAAGGTTTTCATCCAATGTGGGATGCAAAACACTAGCTTTACCAGTAAATGGCCACGTACGGCTGTGTGCTCTCCCAACATGATGTGGTACTGTGTACTCACTTCCCCATGGGATGGGAGTGCTGGTTTCCTGCGCTGCCTTTTAAGACATGCTGACTTCTCAGTGGTGCCTTCCTAGGGAGCTCCAGCCAGTGAGGTCTGTCCTTTCTGCACGTCCCTATCATTTCCTCCTGTGTCCCCCTGGAGCCCAGAGGCACTCATCCCCGGTGTGCCCAGCACAGGCCCTGCACGGAGCAGGTCCTCAGTGTTATGTGTGATGTAAGCCAGGCGCTGGGTGGGTGAGTGTAGAATTCAGGGAGAGGTCTGCGCTGAGATGCGCATTTGTGAGTCATCGTCCTGACAAGGCCAGGTTGGGAGCTGGGGAGGGTGGGACAAGCAGGCCCAGGCCAGCATCTGAGGCACAGCCGCCTTTAGGGAATGGAGAGAGAGGACAAGCAAGACAGTGCACGGTGACACTGAGGCTGAGAGTGACAAGACCCTGCAGCAAGAGGAAGTGACCAGCAGTGCTGGATGTCACAGAGCATCCGGAATGAGAAGGGTTAAGAGCCCATGTTTTTGATTTTGTAAGTCGTCGTAAGGGCGGTCACAGGGGAGTGCAGGGGGCCAGAGCCCATGTAGTGAGCCCGCAGTGGGAGGAGAGGAAGAGGAAACAGAGCATGGGTATTCCTGCTGGTGGCTCGTCTGTGTGGGAGGGCAGCTTGGGGTGGGGACGAGAGCGGGACCTGGGTAAGGGGGGATCCTTGGGCTGTGGCAGGGGGTGAAGGGTGGGGCCTTGAGTATCTCTTTGGCAGTCTCTTTACTAAGTAGATACGTGGAACACTGGCCAAGCTGTATCTCGGACTTGCTAAAGACATCCATCCAGTTCAGACCAATACTCACTCGGGGACGGGGTGCATGGATTCTTTTGTAAGAAGTTTCTAGTCCAAAGACAGAATTGCCTAAGAGAGCTTCTGAAGGCGAAAAGTCAAGGCAAGTTGGTGTTATTCAAGTGAGATAACGCAGGTCAGATTTTTCTAGTAACTTCAAAGGGTGAAGCCTTTGGACTTAATAAGTCTCTTGCATCTCACTGGGAATGTTTATGTATTGTTGTTTTAACTTGGTTGCTTTTTTATGCTGAGTACTAGCCAGGAGCCCCCGGAGTGCCTTGGGGGCTCTAGCTCACAGTGGGGGAGGAGGATGAGTGCATCTTTTGGGGGCAAGGAAAAGATCAGAAGGGCAGACTCTGCCTTGAGCTCCTGAATGTGACAGTGAGGAGCGGAGGTGGCAGGAGCCTCCGAGCTGTGACTCGGAGTGGGACAGGTGTCAGGGGTAAGTCTGTAAGAATTCTGTGCTATCTGTGGATTAATACTTGAGTGGTTTTGGAGACCCCTCTGTGTCAGATTCACTTTGAAGGTGACATCAGTATCGGGGTGAGGAGGGAGTGTAGCAAAACGTCCATGTTTAGGATGATTCACATCACAGGGCTGACTAGGACCTGGCACCGAGGGGCATAGGAAGGGCAGGTAGGAGGGTTGGGAGGAGGCCTGAGGTGCTGGGGGCTGGGGTTCCCCAGGAAGGCGGTCTGGACAGGATGGGACTCACCCTGGCCGGGCCCCTTTATCCTACAGGCCAGGAGTGGGCCCGGAAAGGTTACGTGATTTCTTAGATTAGTCGCAGCTTCAGGACTGGCATTTGGGAACCCCCTGTAGAGAAAGTGCGTTTCGTTGTTGTAAAAGGACCTTGACCCCCACCTGAGATGCTGGGACTCTGTCTCACATGTTTACAGATTGTATCTGTAGCATCATTACTAATGTTGAAGGACTTTTGTGTCTCTGTCTGTGTAGAGAGGCTGCCCCGCTTCCTGCAGCCGGGCCCCTGGGTCCCTGCCGAGGCGGGAGGCCAGCCCCCCTGAGTCACCCTCTGGCGTGGGGCCCGGTGGGGATTTCCACGCGGCCCGTGCTGTCTTCTTGTTTCCTGCCGGGCTCTGACACAGGCGGGCTGCCAGCGAGCACCGGTGGGCATTCCCGACCCAGCCGCTGCCAGCCGCCCACCCTGGGAACCCCGAGCCCCGTGGGTGGCTCTCGCCTACGACGGCGGGTGCATCCCCACAGGGCAGCCTGTCTCTGTGGTGCTGGTGCTGTGGGCAGCTCCCTAGAGGCCCCAGGGAAGTTGCCTCAGGGGGAAGGTTTTGCTGGGGGGGGGGCGGTGGGGGGAGGGAGAGCTTGCCCATGGGCAGTTTGTACCGGGCATTTAGGATTATAAAAACCCGGCCTGGCCAGAAACGCCTCTCTGTAGCTGCCGACAAGAGCATGTGTGAAGAAAGCAACACAGCAGAGTTTCAGCACCTCAGTGTGCGCGCTTGGAATGATTCCACAATATCTGATTTCGTTAGGTCTTTCTGCAAGGTCTGTGTATCTCCCTCTCTGGCAGCTTCTAGGGCCTCCATTTCTCAAAGTGAGGTTTTTCTCCACGGACAGGGCCTCCACGTCACCGTGGTGTTCCCTCTCGAACTTAGTGCGCCATCCTGGAGGTCACAGATGTCATCTCTCTTCGTTCTTATTACTGCACGGAATGCTGTGCGATGGGATATCTCCTCACCACCCGCCTGCTGTGAGGGTCGCCCTCCGCCCTGCCTGCCCCCATCCTGCTGTGGGTGTCTGGTTTCTGGTGGTTGCCTCACCAGCTTTTGTGAGTGAGCAAGCTAGGACTGCTTTCCTCACGGTAATCCTTTGGCCTGCTTGCTATTTGAGGATTATGGATAGTGACCGCTGGCTTTTTTTGTTGTTGTTGGGGGTTGGGGGTGGGGCGGGCGGGGGCTTTGTAAGGGCCAAAGCAGGCCTCAGGAAAAAACATATACTGATTTCATAGCCAAATACACTGAAGCCCAAAGAGTGGGGTACCCGGAGGCCATGTGACTAGCTAGGAGCTGAGCTGGCTCTGAAACGTTTGCTTTCAAGCCAGGATTTATCTGATCACCTTAAGAAAGCAATCGCTCCATGGACAAGGGTAGATTTTTTTCCCGGAGAGAAAAACACTGCAGCGACATTCCCTGTGGTCCGAGACACAGCACAGGGGGGCGGAGAAGAGCAGGGCTTTAGGGTTCGAATCCTGGCCCCACCATGTGGAAGTTAGAGGACCTCAGCAAGGACTTTACCTTTCTGAGCCTCAGTGTCTTCATTTGTAAAATAGGGATGAAATGTCCCACTGGATTTGTCTTAAAGGTTAAACTGTAACATGTGTACAGGATTTGACAAGCCTTGGAATACACTGTGAGTGCTCATTAGATGGTAGCTATTGATATTAAGATGGTATCCTCAGCTCCTTCCAAGACTCTCGTTTTGTGTCCAGCACATAAGGCACTCGGAGATTCAGGATGCCCTGAAGCTGGGAAAGAGGACTCACTTAATTTGAAATAGTCTTTTAGTCACATTTCCAAATCGTGTGCTCAGTGTGTTGCTCTTACTAGCCAGGAGCCCCCAAGGCACTCCAGGGGCTCCTGGCTAGTACTCAGTGTGTTGCTTTCTGCAACCCGGAGGCTTCTTTTTAGGTGGAGAACCTCTCAGTTTAAAATGATGGATCCAACTGCTAAAATAAAAAGGTATACTATACTAGTACACGTCCCAGAGTGTCCCAAAAGTCTGAAAACAGAGGGCAAATAGCAGGCCCTGTGTTCTAACTTTTTGGATATCCTGTAGAATAAGACTGGAGAAAAATTCACTGGAAAATAGGTTGTTGTCATTTTACTTGAAGGCTTTAGTTCCCTTGAAAGAGACATTGCTGGTGGCAGCCGCCCATCTTTGCAGCTTTCCCCAGCCTGTTGGTCTGCAGTGAGAATTTACTTCATCCCAGGAACCCCACACACTGGGTTCCCACAGGATGGAAGACTGCATGGAAACCCTCTGTCTTTAGAAGGAGAATCTATTGCCTTCAGAGAAAATGGACGCGTTGAGGAAGGTGAGTGGACAGATACTTTTTAGAATAGTTTCACAGGGAATTGGCAAAAGGGTTCTGGTTATTTTTGGTTAATGAGAATATTCGTAAGTCAGAATGCTTCATTACCACATGGCACAGCTGATCAAGGCCTCGCCTGTGACTGCGTTTGAATAGAAATGAAACACGACTGAAGGTGAAATTGCAGCTTTGAAGTTTAGCTTTTCACAGTATTCCTCTAGGTGTGGCCTTGGAGCACCTTGCACTCCCTCACAGCCCATGCCCAGATGAGGATGCATCTGGAGGGGTCAAAGGAAAGATGTGTGATGGGGCAGCCAGGGGAAGGCTGGTGGCCAGGAGGTGGCCCTGACCTTGGTGGATTTCCCTGGGAGCGGGGCCTGGCCTCCCCGATCCAGAAACCTCATTTTGTCAGTTCTGGAGTCGGAACTGCTGGCTCCCATGAGCTCACAAGTAGCTAAAGCACAAATCAAGCCACTAGTTTATTTGTTGAAAAGTACAACCACTGTGAGGTTATAACCAGGGCGTTCTCTTCTTGTAGGAACCCCACCCAGGAAGCCAAATGGTCAGAGGGCGTGGGTGGGTCAGGAGAAGGGGTGAAGGGAGTCATGGGAAGCAAATGCATCGAGTGGCCTGGGCCCTGATGGCCGGTATATCCCTGTGTGCTGGGCAGGCCCCTCCCTGCCGGACAGTGCTGGCGTGGGTGCTGTCAGCCTTGCAGTTTCTCAGCCTTGCAGCTTCTGTGCTGACCACCCGGCTTCCTTTAGGGATCCAGACCTGCTCCAGGCCGTGTACAGAGAGCCTCTTTGAGGTGCTGATACCCATCTCAACCTAGATCCACATGTCTTCTTATGGGATCACCCTGCCGGCATTCGCTTTACACCTTCTCGGGTCCCCATGAATGCATGAACCCTGATACTGCTCACGCCAGAAACCAGCCCCCGCCCTGGCCCCTTTTAGTTCACCGTCAATTAAGGCAGTCGGGACAGGATGATAGGAATTAACCACTTTTTTTTACTGCGTCAAAACCTTTTCACTTTAATAGCTCAACAGAGACATCTGTGGTGGCTTCCATCCAGAGTGTGTGGTATTTATTTTTGATTTGAAATATGAAAAGCATTTTTTAAAGACAACTGACTCTCTGAGTCATGCCCAGGGGAGCAAACGGCCTGAAATGTGAGCTGGTGCCTGTGAGGAGGATAACAGGAGAGGCTGCTGCTGACTTGACTGGGTTAGGTCACTGCTGGGATGAAGTGTGCTGACCATAAGAGCAACATGTGGGCTGGAGCGGCCGCCGTGGGGTAATTTATTGCAGCCGCTCGCCTAACCAGGAACCCCACACACTGGGTTCCCACAGGATGGAAGACTGCATGGAAACCCACACGCGGGCCCCTGTTGAGCAAGCGCGCTTGAGCAAGAGTTATCTTATTTGGCAGGGTGGGTTCTGTGTGGGGGTATTTGTCACGGAGCAGCTGTTCATTGGACAGGCAGCTCTAGGGTGTTGTTTGGTTTTCTTTTCTTTTGCTCGGTCCACTCGTAGCAGCAGTGTGGTTAGAGAATATACACAACTCCCAATTGGTCAGCCCTTTATAGTTGACCTTCGTTAGCTTTCTTCACGCCTCATTGCCACCCTGGGAGGTAGGCCAGGCAGGTGTCATCATGCCCATTTTGTGGATGAGGAGATTGAGGTGTGAGTTAAGATTCGTGTCCATTGTCATTTCACAGGTTGTGGGGCAAGGCCAGAGCTCTGTGCCTGGACCCTAGGCTGCTGGGGTCCAGGGTCTCCTGCCCCCAGTCTCCTAGCCCCGTGGTTGGCAAACTGCGGCTTGTGAGCCACATGCGGCTCTTTGGCCCCTTGAGTGTGGCTCTTCCACAAAATACCATGGCCTGGGCGAGTCTATTTTGAAGAAGTGGTGTTAGAAGAAGTTTAAGTTTAAAAAATGTGGCTCTCAAAAGAAATTTCAATCGTTGTACTGTTGATATTTGGCTCTGATGACTAATGAGTTTGCCAACCACTGTCCTAGCCCAATACCAGCTGTGGACTTCCTGGATTCTCCGTAGACTTCTAATGGAACCCTGCAGTGTGGTCTGGGAATAAGCATTTTAAACATGCTTCCTGGTGGCCCCTGTGGACCTTCGCTAACGTGGCCCAGTGTCTAACCCTGCTTATACCGCCCTCCTCAGCTGGGCCCCCAGTGCCTTGGACAGTTCCTGACACCTAGTAGGACCTCAGTAAATATTTGTTGGATGAGAATATTTTTCTCAGCTCTATTGTTAGTGTGGGAGGGTAGAGGATAGACTATGGCAGGTCAGGTTCAAGTTTCCCTTTGTGTAACTGTGTAAATTGTGTGGCCTTGCTGAGCCTCGGTTTCCTCATCCGTGGAATGGGGGCGCCAGAATACCTCCCTGCAGCTTCCTGGTGGGGATAAGGTCAACGCTCCCCACACAGGCACACACATTTCAGATGTTCCCACAGGTGGACACTCAGTAGAGGGCAGCTCATCTTGCGACTCCCTGGTGTCCTGGCGTGAGCAGCAGGGTCATCCCGGTGGTCAGTTTTTCCACTGCCATCAAATGGGACCCATTTAGTTCCCAGACAGACAGGTGTAGGGCTGGACTCTGTGCCATGGGCTAAACACTGGCCGCCTCGGGCCTTAAATCAAAACCAGACACCAGCGTAAACCCAGGTGGCCCAAACGGAGGGCGCTCACCAGAGCCAGGCCATGAATGGATGAGTAAATATTTACCCTGTCTGAGGTCGAATATGAACTGTCTACCAGGCGTTTTGTTTTTTTCTGTCTCCTCCCTCTCTGCCTGCTGTCCCTCCTCCTTTTAAAAAAGGAAACCAAGAGGTTGAGAGGTTAAGTGACTGGCTTGACACAACCAACCATCAGAATGTCATCTGGTCTTGTCTGAATCCTGTTCCTCCTGTGAGCGTGTCTTCCTCCTTGAAGCCTTCCCAGATTGACTGGCCTACCCTGCAGGCAGCCTTCTTCTACCTGAGAACGCCAGAGGAGTAGACAAAAGGGAGGCTCCTTCAGTCCTCCTCTGTCTCCTTCCTCCCCCTCACAGAGAGCACTCATCTGAAAAGTAGTTGTATGCATCTCTTTCATTGTCCTCTCAATTTTCCGGTTTCTTTGTATACCATCCGTCGTTAGCTTCTTAAGACGCAAGGCTATATCTTCTGTTCCTTTAAGGGGTCATTCGTTGGTACATCCACCTACTCACCCACCCATCCAACAACACACTCTGATCAGCCCACTTTGTGTCCGGCGCAGGCCCTCCTCACCGGGCCCTGCAGAGTCTGTGCCTGAGCTGGAGTGTAGAGGACGGTGTGGGCAGGGAGGCAGTTTTTAATGGAATCAGAAGCTGAGCTTCTAAAACGTGGGAATACTCAGCCTAACTAATGAGTTCCTCTGAAACAAACATCTTATCAGGCCCTTTGCTATTCACCGGTTCTTTATTCCCGGTTCCTGCCTGCACCCCGGGCAGGAAGTTCATAGGCAAGAAAACAAATTCACCTTCCCTATCACTCACTCCTTTTAAAATGTGAGTAATTCTGAGCTAACTGATCCTGGGCCAGGCGTGGAGAGGGCTGTGCATAGACTCCCTCTGAGGTGTGTCCTTTCTGACTTGCTGGGAAATCCTTGGGCGGCTTGGGGGTGGGGGTGGGAAGCAGAGACTCGCTGGGGCTGAGCTCTCCTAGGATGTGTGATGTAGAGGCTTCGTGCGAACAAGGAGTGTGGGCTGCATTCTCTGTCTCATGGACAACGGAGAGGAGTGGAGTCAGAATAGCCTGGGTTTGGATCCCAGCTGCTATCCTTGACCATCTAGTAGCCTTGGGCTAGTAGTTCAACTTTCTGAGCCTCAGCTTCCTTATCTGTCAAATGCAGGGAGTGTAATTTACCCCCTGGGTTAAGGACTAAAGGAGCTGGAATATGTTTTTACTCACTGACCTGGATCCTGGTGCATAGAAACTACTTGATCACATCTAAAACCTTAAGATTTCATACATAAGATCTCTGAGGTACTCTGGTATGCACCTTTAGCACCGTGTGCTAAGTGCTATGGGGGTGAGGGGAGGGAAGGGGGCAGTAAGAGCTAACAGGCATCTTCTCTCCAGAAGGAGTTGCCTTCTACATGGGGAGGGAACAACATCCACAGTAATAATTCTTGATTATTTAGTGTCCTAGACAGTGCTGTCTGGGAGAGAGGAATGCAAGCTACATATATAATTTGAATTCCACTAGCCATGTTAAAATTTAAAATGAAAAAGGTGAAATTAACTTTTAATAATATATTTAACACAATATATCCAAAACACCATTTCAGCGTGTATTCAATATAGAAGTTGTTAATGAAATCATTTACATTCTGTTTTTTCACGTGAGTCTTTGAAATCAGCATGTTCTCTTCACTTGCACTTGGACTGGCCATATCTCGAGTGCTCAGTAGCCACATGTGGCTGCCACATGGGACATCACAGCTCTAGTATCGATTGGTTAGGTCAGCTAAAGTTGTCTGCTTGTTGAAGGGCGATCATTGCACGCCCAGGTGGTGTGACTTGTTTGGGTTATACAGCCGCTGAGGAGCAGAGTGGGCTCGAGTTCGGTCTTCTCTCTACTAGGAGCAGTGGCGTCTGGCCTTTGCTGAGGGTCTGCTGTGTCCCAGGCACTGTGATAGACACTCTCCCTTTGTGGTTCCACTGAATTCTCACAACAGCCTTGTGTGGTAGATGGGTATCATGTGCATTTTACAAATGAGTTAGCAGAGGCTCAGAGGAGCCAAGCAACTTACCCAAAGCCACACAGTCAAGAGGTGGAGTTAGAATTCGGACTAGGGCCTGCTGACGCCTGAGCCTTCCACTCACCTGTCCTGTTTTCCCTATACGGAGATAGAGAATTCGAACACAGCATAGTGCTTAGGCCAAGTACTCAGGGAAAACTCTAGGGCAGAGGAGGGGCACCATGGCAGGCCTACTAAGCAAGGGCTTAGGACATCAGTTCAGAAGGCCTGGGCCTGCCTTGATTGAGGTGATGTGTGTGTGAAAGCAGGATTCCTTCTAATCCCAGCTTTTTTCTTAAAGTCAAACTCTAAGCCATTGGGGAGCGGGGCTGGAGATAGCTACTACAGGTATGTGGTGGGGGTGGGAGCCAGGGATTGGCGGCAATCTCCCCTTGCCACCTAGAAAGGCCGCTCAGTTTGTATAGCTCCAGGCAGCAGAGACTTTCTCCTTGGGGAAATCCCAAGAATGTGGGGAGGCCGGGGTTGAGCAAGTTCTTGAATGCATGCGTGCATTCATGCAGTCACTCACTCACTAAATATTTATTGCATACGTGCTTTGGGCAAACATGATGGGTGTTATCTTGTCCTGCATGCCATTGCCTTATACCTCTGAGGAGTCAGCATGGTTAGACCTCGCAGCAGCCCTCTGAAGTACGCACATTATCCCCATCTCCCCTTGTCACCCTGAGGCAGCCCATTGTAATTTCCTCTCCTTTCTAATACCGTCCTCAGAGAGTGGAGATCTCTTGTAAGAGATTAGATGGCTACTGAATGGAAGACCCAGGACCTCAGAACTAATGGGTTTTGACTCATTTCTCTGTCTTGCCAGCAGCCAGTCATTGAGCTCCATCTATTTGCCAGGCATTGATCTACATTCTTCGATCTTTTTGGTTTTGTTTGCAGTGTGATTGCTTTAGTTTATATTTAAGCACAATCACAATGCTACCGGATGTTGAATGCTGATGTCTGTTGCATGCGAGGCACTGCATGGGGTGCTGGTCACCGGCTACTCCGGGGATTCCTCCCAGTCCTGTTGTAAAGGGGGAAACCGAGGCACAGAGACATGTGACTTTCCAAGGCCACATGACGTGGGTGGAGCTGGGATTTCAACCCCAGCCTATTTCTCCGGAGTCCTGATTTAGCCACTACCCCTCAGTGCCCTCCCTGACCAGAGTCCAGTACTGATCCCGAAATGAAGCCCAGCTTGCCCCGGTACCTGCTTGTGAGGCTGTGTTCGGTGTTCAGTTTTGCCACCTGTAAAGTGGGGACAGGGGCTGCCTGTCCACCCTCGTTAGAAATC
Source organism: Corynorhinus townsendii (assembly GCA_026230045.1). Taxonomy (NCBI): domain Eukaryota; kingdom Metazoa; phylum Chordata; class Mammalia; order Chiroptera; family Vespertilionidae; genus Corynorhinus; species Corynorhinus townsendii. Next base: position 191,488,611 of record JAPDVU010000001.1, read on the forward strand.
AGCCTGCCCAGGAGCCGCTGCTCCTGTAGGAGCCGCCTGGCTAAGCACATTGCAGACCATGCATGCGAGATGGAGTGTGTGTGAGCCCATCAGGCACCTCTCCCCTCCTTTCCTCCCCTTCTCCCATCCTTATGCAGGGCAAGCTCAGTGGGCCTTCCTAGTGGGAGCATCCTGGAGCTGTCATCCTCCGTGGCACCGACAGCCTAGGCCAGTGGTCGGCAAACTGCGGCTCGTGAGCCACACGTGGCTCTTTGGTCCCTTGAGTGTGGCTCTTCCACAAAATACCACATGCGGGTGCGCATGTACAGTGCGATTGAAACTTCGTGGCCCATGCGCAGAAGTCGGTTTTCGGCTCTCAAAAGAAATTTCAGTCGTTGTACTGTTGATATTTGGCTCTGTTGACTAATGAGTTTGCCGACCACTGGCCTAGGCCGACTGGAAGGGAACCCACTGCAACCTGATGGCCATGGGAGAGGTCCTCCACTTCAGACACATGGGGCTTCAAAACAGGAAGGCATCTTGGAGAATAACTAGAAAACCATCAACTTTATAGAGGGGGAAAGAAACCAAGTCCTAGAGAGATCAGCCATATAGACTTTGTGTCCTTCAGAGGAGTCTTAGCTCCCTGTCTGAAGAGCAAGTTCCCATGTGGGAACCTCAGCTGGCCTCACAAGAAGTGATGCTAAGAAACACCTGCTGGATGAATGACTGTCCTCGCCGCCCCTGCCAGGGGCTTTGAAAGGCAGAACCTCACCGTGTGCCCTTTCCAGAGATGGGAAATCAAGGAACATTTGCACTGTGTGGAGGCTGGCATCCCTGGGAATCTGTATGCCTCTCCATAGGCATGATGGAGTTAGACCAGGATGGACACCCCATGCTTCTCACCAGGGATCGAGGAGGCAGACTCCCAGCCCTCTGATCCAAGAGATAGGGGCTCCAAGGCTCTGTAGTAGGAGGCCCGGGCGCAGGTCCTTACACCTGCGTTCATTACCTGCGTGACTTGGGGCATAGCACCAGCTCACGGAGCCCCTGTGGCCATATCGAGGACAATGAACTCACAAATAAGCTTGGGTTGTTGTCCTTGTAAAAGTTGCATGAGTGAAATGAGGTGTCATGCTTAACAGCACTGAATAACCAGGAAGCATGATTTTTATATAAGACAGGCTGTTTTTAAAAAAATCATCAATGAGCTGCTGACACCTCCCACTTCCAAATTGCAATGGGCTGTCCCTCTGAGGCAGCCCATTGTAATTTTCTCTTCTTTCTAATAAACTCCTCAACCTCCCTGTAACTTCTGCTCTGCCCTGTAGAACAGCCCACCACTCAGTCGGCTGTCCTTAGGGACACACTGCCCTGTCCTCTCAGACTTCTCTCCTCCAGGCAAAGCATCCACAGCTTCCGCACCTGTTCCTCCTCCGATCCAGGTGTTGCAACCCCTCCCCCCCCCCGTCACTCCCCTTTATGTGCCTGTCCAAGTTGTCTATGGCTGATCCTGTGTCACACCCAAGGCAGGATGCAGTAGCTCAGCCAAAGAAGGGGAGCCGTGGACTGATTGGGGGCGGGGGGGTCTGTGCCCCCTGCCCTCCGGGTCGCCATGACAGTCAGATCTATAGGAGGGTGGACTCTATGGCATTGCTAAGCTGCTGGTGGAAATGGGAAAAGCCCTCCCGGACCTCTTCTCTGTCTTCTTGCCAGAGGAAAGCCATGTCCCACTCGGCCCATTTGAGCACTTCCAGGCTTATAGCTGTAATCTTCCACACTGTAGCATAAGCTTGCCCCAGATGCCAATATTATATCATGTTTTTTTCCAGAAAAACTTAATTGGAATTTTTAATGCATTTTTGGGGTGGTGGGTTGTGTTTTCATTTGCCTCTAAAAACAATGAGAAGGAAAACAAAGTATGATCTTATTGCCAGAAATTATGGAGCCAAATCTGAAATTAATTTACAAAGTCATTAGTATTTTCCATTTGCGAACCCCAAAATGAATGTAAGTGCAGTTCCTTGTAATTAACTACAAATTAGAAAAGGGTTGAGAGGACTTTTCAGGGAGCAACACACAAAACTCTAGCAGAAGCAGATGGGTGGGGGGTTGGGCACCCAAGAGTTGCTTTGTTTTTTACTCAAGTCTGTGGCTTTGGGAGAGTTAGACAGACTCAAATATCCCCCAGAAGAAAGCACTTTTCCAACAATTTAAAAACTGTCAGGGACCTTCAGAATGATCTGTCCTAATCTTATTTTTTTCGAATGAGGAACTGAGAGATTCAGGGTGGGAAACGACTTGCCCGAAGTCGCCCAGCCAGGAAGGCCAGAGCTGGGGCCGGAGCCCATGCACCAGCGTCCTGGCCGCCATGGCCCTGCCTCCTGGGTGCTTGTCTGCTTGAGCCTTTCATGTTTGCACTGGAGCTGTGCCGTTTAAGGAGCTGCTCCCTGTGAGAGCAGAGGAACGGGAACATTGGGTCCGAGCCGGCCTCCTCCACGCTCTCGGGGTTCAGGTGTGCTGGTGCACACTGCGTGTCATGCTGGTTAAAGGGAGAAAGCCGTGGTTCTTCCCTCCCTTTAAGGAGCTTGGTTATTCCCAAAGCTCACCCCATCCCAAGCCCCCGCACTGCACATGTAGAACCTGCTGCTCTGAGTGAAATCGGCCTGTGGCTAATGAGCAGGGAATGTGTGTCAGCGTAGAGATGTTTGCAGCAGGAGCTCTTCCTGTGACTCCCTGAGCTCAGATGCCGAACTGGGGCTTTTAGATGCCATGGAGCCATCAGAGGCCTTTGAAATGCTGTTCTCTCTGACCCACTGGAGGTGCAGCCCTGTGATGTCGGCTCCCCCGGGCGTGTGTTACACAGAGACCCCGAGCTGGCAGAGCAGCATTAAGCGAAGCACTGCTGAGAGTTCCCAGCCCTTGCCTGCGTGTTTTCCGCACTAACAGGATGTCTTCAAGGGCTCAGGGTGACCTTTCCTCCAAGTCGAGCAGCTCTCTCTCCCGGGTGGACACTTAACCCACCCCAGCCCCTTGGCTTCCTCCCCTCCCCGTCGGACACCAGGAGCTGTGGGGACTGTGACACTGCCAAAGGCACGTCTCCTGCTCTCAAAGGATCTGCGGTCCAGGTATTGAGAAAAGCTGTGCTCACTTGCAGTTGTTAAGGACCATTCTACGCTGATAAATACTTGCGAGTGACTGTGCCAGGCCCCGCTCTGAGAGCTGTAGGAGGTGTGTTATCGCATCAAACACTCAGTGACCGCGTGAGATGCAGCAGTGATACCTTTATTTTGTAGATGAGGAAATGGGGGTGGTGGGGGTGGTTAAAGAGGTAAGTTCAATGAGCCTGTGAGGCTTAGGAATGGGATTGGACCCCAAGCCACCTGCCCTCCAGGCCCTCCCAGTGTCCTGTTGGGGGAGACATGCCCCAGGTGGCACTGTCCTAGGAGAGTGGTGTGGAAGCTGGGGACAGACCTGGCCTGGTTTGGGAGCACCGGGAGACAAGCTGGCAGGGAAGGGCTGCGTTTTGGGAAGTTTCTTATCTGTTTCCTGGGTCAGCATTCGGGGTTCTGGCCATGTGAGGATGACCTGACCCAGGGTAAGAAAGATCAGCCTCTGTGAGTCCCTCTCACTCTGGGACCCCCTCCCTGTTCCAGGAGTCCGGGAGGTAGCCCTCGGGGCCTGCCTACCTCTCTCCCAACACTCCTTGCTGGCTGCATGACCTTGGCCAGTGGCTTGCCCCTGAGGAACTCATTTTCCTCCTCTGCACGAGGAAAGGGTCACAGCACCCTTCTTCATGGTTAAGATCAGATGAGCTGGTACCCCAAACTCCTTGTAAAGTGTCTGGGACCACGGAGGCCCCTCCTTTTCCCTTCCCCTCATTTCTCTTTAAGACTTTTTCCTCCTATGATAACAAAAATTTTAGGAGACAGAGACAGATTAATATGTTGATGTATATACTCCCAGGCCAAGAATTTCCTAAGTGTTTACATACCAAAGGACTTTGAACTCTGATTTGCTCAGCTGGCTCTGTGCTGATGCAGACGCCCTCCGAGACACCAAAAGCAGTTCCCTTCCTCGGTCTGCTGCTGCTGGTGGGGTTTTATGTGTGTGTTTTTATTGTATTATAACAGTTCAAAACATTCACGTTACAGGTAAATTATAACTTATCTATGGACCTTCCACAAATTCAACAAATGAGGATATTTTTTCCACATTCATGTTAGATATCTATAATACCTTATTTCTTTACTTAAAAAAAAAAAGCCGCTGAAGGTCTGTGAGCCGCGCCCACCCACTCTTCCCCCTTCTCACAGGCATAGACTCTCCTCAAACTGGTGTGCGTGCCTCTCAGCCAGGACCGTGCAGCGTGTTATTTGCAAAGCGAAAAGCGCCACTGGAATGTGCTCGGGCCACCAAAGCACGTCCTCAGTGTCCGGGAGAGGAGGCCTGAATCCCCAAGGCCAGGGGAGCGACTTCAGAAAGCGCACACCCACCGGGAACTAATTGAAATTCCCGAATTATAAATCCATGGCCTTTGACAGAAACCTGCCCCTGCCCCCGCCCCTGCCCCTGCCCCAAGCATGGTTGCAAATAAATTCGAGCTTGTGCCATCTCGAGCTCCCAGGTCAGCTGGACCTGCCACATGAGTAAATACATTCCAGAGTCAGTTATTCTTACAGCAGGTGTTGTGGTTTTCTCTGTAATGCTTCCCCCACCCCCACCCTTGATCACAACTATAATATACACTTATTGTAGAGAACTGGAACATACAGAACAGTAAAGATTAAAATTACTCATTGCACTTCTACCCCCAGCCTCCACCCCCATCAGGGTAGACCAGTGGTCAGCAAACTGCGGCTCGGAGCCGTGGTTTGCCGCTCTGTTGACTAATGAGTTTGCTGACCACTGGGGTAGACAGTTGGAGGTCACTGGGTCCTCCAAGTGGGGCCAGCACTGTGGTCTCACAGGGCTCCCTAGACTGTCTGGTCCACCTTTCATTTTACAGTAGGGTGTGTGTCCCCAAAGCGAGAGGCCAGACACCTGCCCAAGGTCAGGTCAGTGGTCAGGCTGTGATCAGAAGGCGTTTTCCCCACCCGTCTGCTCTTCATGCTGGGGTCTCATTCTCTGACGTGCCTGGCGCTGATCTAGGCTCGGTGACAAGTGCCCAACAGAGCAGACCTGGCTGCTTTTGAGGGTTTCCTGGGCTTGACCTTTGACCACCTTTTCTGAAAAAGTCTAGGACATTTTTTGTTTTACCATTTTAAACTGACTGCAAGTCCATGTAGACCTCGCCGTTTCTGGGTACCACAGTTAAACTCTTCCTGAGTTCTTTTAAACTGAAATGGTTTTCATTAGCATGAGTTCTTTTCCATGTGCATTCTGCAGCAAAACTTGTTTCTGTCTTTGTTTGTTTGATTGCTGTTGGTACTGACTTTAACTTCGGTCACTTTGGCATTTTCTTTTGTGCATATATGAGTTACTGGATTTTTTTTTCATCAATTTTTTAAAATCCTCACCCAAGGATATGTTTTTATTGATTTTGAGAGAGAGAGGGGAAAAAAAAAGGAGAGAGAGAGGCACCAATGTGAGAGAGAAACATTGATTGGTTGCCTCCCATATGCACCCTGGTGGAGGATTGAACCCACAACCTGGGTATGTGCCCTGACCTGGAAATGAACCCCCAGCTTTTTGGTGCTGGGGGGTTGGGAGGAGAGCAGATGATGGTCCAACCAATTGAGCCACCCAGCCAGGGCTCATCAATTTTTAGTTATGACTTTTATTGCCTGCAGTCTTACCTGCTTTCAATTTTATTTTGCATTGAACATTTTTCTCAGTTTTTTTTTGTCTCCTCCTCCTCCCCCCCCCCACCCCTGCACCCCCTGGGTCAATTTTGCAGTTTTTCCTTTTTGCTAAGAAGATAGGATTCTTCAATCTGCCTTTTATCTTTGATAAATGTTTAAGGTGTGTGATTTTATCCATGATCAGTTTGGTCTGGGGTTGATAATTTCTCTCAAGTCTAATTTTTCTTGGTAATTTGGCCAGAATGCGCATAGGGATCAAATGACAGATCAAAATGTCTTCTAAAACGTCTTCTTTCTTGAAGAGTTTGGAAAAAAGCTTGTTTTTGGGTGTTGCCAGGACTTTCCTCTTAGTGACGGAGAACAGGGGAGCTGTTAGGGGTCAGACTTCTCCTGGGAAGGGCTATGCTGTCTCTCTCACCAGATTCCATGCTGTCTGCTCTGTGACCTCCCACATTCACTTAGCGCTTGCACCCTGGGCCAGCGTCAGCAGGGGCAGCTCCAGGCTGGTAGGCTAGAAGGCAGATCATTGGGGGTCAGAAGCCCCACACTGGGCACAAGTCCCCCCGCCTCTGTTTGCTGATGTCCCATCTGTCCAGAGGCTGCTGGCCAGAGAGCTAGTGAAGGTTTTCTGGCACCATTCTTCTCCGGGTGGAGATATGTGGATGCTTGGGGTGTCAGAAAGCCACTTGGAGGAAACTCCCTGCACGGGTGAAGCAGAGGCAGGGCTCATGGCTCTCTGCTCACTTGGAGTCCCCAGGATAGAGACCCCAAGTCCCCCAATGACATCAGGGCTGAGCCTGCTGGCAGCGCTGCTCCTTTTTACCAATCAGGGCTGAACTGAGTGGCTCCCTGGGACGATTGCACCCGGGGGAACCAGACTCATATGTGTGAGTAAACATCCACCTCCCCTCAGAGGAAAGGCCTCCGCTCAGCCTCCCGGCATCTGGAATGCTCCTCTGTAGGTCTGGGCATTTTTGGTTCCCGTCTGTCCTTCCTTTGATTCCTTGCTGTCTCCTTCAATTAGGCCTGGGACTGTTTTCAGATGGCTATTTGTATATACAAGCCATGTCAGGCCATCATAATTTGTGTTTGTCTCGATCAATAAAAGCAGCCCTGGCCAAAGGCCAGCTGAGAATTTACAAATACCCTTCAGTTCCTCCCCTCCCTAGGAGACGTGCGATGTATCCCATTAACCCTTCTAAGCAAAGCTGTCGGTGGACTTGATCAGGGAAGATGTAAGATGTAATCTCTTTTGATGTGTTTTCTCTTTATCCTTCTGTGGAATTTGATCAGTGTGTAAGCCCCTGTGGTGATTCCCTGCCCGCTTCAAAGCAAAAGCCCTTCCCTGGGCCTGTTGACAAAATTACTTTTGAGAGACTGAAGTGTTGGGAACCTATTTAAGCACAGATTGTGCCTTCTATTCGTTCTCCACTGCCCAAGAAAATGGGCTTTGGCCTGTGAGGCAGCTACCAAAGGAAACTTAAAAACAGATGCGGCAGCAGCCACGCTGTGGAGTGCACTCACTTTGGAAGAGAAGAGGCTCAGGGCTCTCAGTGCACGGAGACCTTCAGGATTTTAAAAAGCAGGTTTTCTTCTCTTCGCTCACATCAGGGGAAAAATACAAGCCTCCGATGCCCTGTGATAGCCAGTGACGTCAGGTTTTCTTATAAAATGTCAGGACAGCAATACAGGGTTTCCTGCCGTCTTTCCCTTGCGCACACTGTCTGCTCTGGCCATATTTTTATTAGGGGGCGGTGGCCGATCTGCTGTCGTCCTCCCTCAGAGAAGTCATTCCCTCCCAGCCCTTAACCCTTTAGAGATTGGGAAGGGAATAATCTGACTTTGGGGTTAAGGGTCAGTCTTCCTCATTGGCCGAGGCTGAAATTCATTAGGGAATCCTCAAGAACAGTTAGCATCCGGTATAAAAAGCAGCTCACATTACCTGTTTTCCTTCCCGCGGCTGGGCCTTCGCCAAGCACCCCCTCTCAAGCAAGGTACTAATCAGGCTATGCCAGTGGTCGGCAAACTCATTAGTCAACAGAGCAGCAAACCGCAGCTCGCGAGCCGCAGTTTGCCGACCACTGGGCTATGCTAAACAGCCCCAAACTGGGTAACTAGATTATTATTTTTTTAACCCTGACCCAACTTCACATAGTTAAAGATGTGGTAAGTCTGTCCACAGATTCTGGAAGAGGTAAGTACAGACTGATGACTGTCTCACCATAAACACTGCCCGGGTCCCCTCTGTGAGTTGGAGTAAAGAGCGGGGTAGCCTTAGTTCTTCTTTTGACTTCAGACAAGAGAAGTGGTAGCTGGAGGTAGGGTTGGTAATTAGACTTCTTTCTCTCTGTGTTTTCCTTTCTTTTTCCCACCATTCTCTCCCACCCCTTGCCCCCCTTTCTCTTGACTGCCTACTCCACAGGCACTGTGGGGTCCTGGCCACCCCCTCCCCCAGTCCCTCTGGCACCATTGCTGCAGGTCCCCTGGGGTTGGCCATTGCCACAGCCTTGGGAGGGCCCCCTCAAGGCTCTGCGGGATGTTTGAAATATTCAGGTTGAGGTTTTGGGTGCAGATTCCTTGGGGTGAGCCGGGCAAGTCTAGAGCTGGCAGAGGCTCAGGGTGGCCATACAATTTGTTACCCAAACCTGGAATCTGAGAGTGAAAGGAGATGCCATTAATCGTGACACCAGGACAATAGGTATGCACTGAATGCTCCTGAACAACCCAGTGTGTGGTTGCCCTACAAAGGCCAGCCCCCAGGCCTTCAGTTCCTTTTATTTCATAGAAGGGATGCTCCCCCATTGGAAGCACAAGCTCAGGTAGCAAGCTCAGGTGCTCACAGGGGCAGCGGAGTGAGGGGAGTGGGCCCGGGCGTAAGACAGCGCAGGACCGAGGCTTCATTCTCGGTCTGAAGGGGCAACTCGGCATCAGCCAGTGGCCAAGTGTTGCCAGATCTTTCTGATTTCTTTTCATGAGAACCCAAAAATCTAGATTTACATATGAAATCTCCCAGCTTTTAAAAGTTGGCACCTAATTTAAATATTTTAAAAACACTGTGCTGGCCAAGCACAACATCTGTGGGCTGCTGCCTGTTTTCGATCTCCGGTCCAGACCAGATTAATTGGTGGCTGTCTTCTGTGTCTCCGCATTCCGGCAACGGGAAGTTTCTTACGGAAGTTGCCCAGATTGACCACAGGGAGGTGGGGCAGAGGAGAGGGGCTTGACTTGGCTTTGAGTGAACGTTCATTTGCACAATAAATATTTTTTGAACACCTGTTATGTTCCAAGCCCTTTCTCTATTACACAGTTTTCTGTTTAAATTGGTGGGATGAGGCCTGGCCCTTGTTGCTAAGTGGTTAGTGTTGGCCTGTGCACCTGAGGGTTGCAGGTTCAATTCCCAGTCAAGAGTCCATACCTGGGTTTCAGGTTCCATCCACAGCCTCGGTTGGGCGCATGCAGGAGACAACCAATAGATGTCTCTCTCTCTCACATCGACGTTTCTCCCTCTCTTTCTCCCACTCCCCCTCCCTCTCTCTTTCATTTCCTCCCTCCCTTCCACTTGCTCTAAAAATCAATGAAAAAAATATCCTTGGGTGAGGATTAACAATAATAACAAAAAAATTGTTGGGATGAGCTCTGTCTTCTGCTGATGGACTCTTTATGTTGGTTGACATTGTGGATCCATGCCCTCTCCCCTGGGATTATAACCGGGATAGATGCAATGGGAGGAATCTCGAAAGGGGGTTTGGGGACGGAGAATCTGGGGTCCAGTTCTCAGGCCCTGGAAAGCTCACTGGATGTCAACTTAACTCAGCAGAAGGTCCCAGGAGATGGTCCTCATCGGAGGAACGACCTGGCACATGGAAGCTGGAGGGAGGGAGCCCAGCCAGGGCGCTTGTCCTGCGAGGTCCCTGATGATTGGACCAGGACCAGCAGTCACGGAGGAACAGACTGCTTTCAGCTCTGCACACGGCAGAACTTGCTGACAGTACTCTGCATCCTGTGGCTAAGTTAAAGGACCTCTAAGCTGGTCTTTCATTATCGTGAAAGTCTGATCCCGTGAGGCCCCCTCCTGCACACCCACTAGAATCCTAGTCCTTAAACCCTTTCTGGTTCATGGCTCTTAATGCTGATGGGTTCTCAACAGGTACTGGCCTATTTGTGCCCTCGGGAAGCTGAACCTGCGGTCAGGTGCCCCAGAAAAGCCAGTGCAACTCTGACTATAACAGACTGGGGGAGGACCGAGGTGGTGGTGGGGATAGTAGCTCTTGGATAGTCTGGCCTTGATGCTGTGATAAACACCACTCACATTTTCCAGTCTCCACCATGAATTTTAAATTGGGTATAATACCTACCCACAGGATGGTTGGAGGCAACTTAGGCACAGAGAGCTTAAGTAACTTGCTCAAGGCCACACCGCTGGGTAATGAGGAGCTGGGTCCTGGACCCCTAGTTGGCTTCCCTTGCTCTCTTTTCCACTACGCTAAATTGTTCGATTTGTAATTTCCTTTTGTGTCTTCATTCTTCCATGTGTCTCCCCTGCCCTCCCCACCACCATCAATTGGTTCAGGACTATCAGCGTTCAAATGTTGAATAGCTAGGTCCCCTCACCGCCCCCTGCTTCCCCTGCACTTGGCCACAAGTAGGAATTCATCACCATCTGTGAACTTTTACTGAACCTCCATGGTTTCTGTAGAATTGTACTAAACACTGGACCCTGGGGCTACGTTGGAAATAAACTAGGTCTTTCTGCAGAACTTTGGAGGACATGTCACCAATGGGCTAGAAAGAATTTCCCTGCAGGAATGGTGCCACTCTACTTTTCACCTTGTTCATGCTGCCCCCCAGCTTTGCTTCCCCCTGGTGTCAGTCTTAAGTGTGTTAAGTGCTATTCCTGTTCAGCGTCCTAGATAAGAGGTTTCCAAATGATGTCCCCTCACCCCATGCACCCTCCCACCCCAAATCTCAGGCTTCGTGATGGACAGAGATTGACACTTGTTTTGGAATCAGAGGCTGGAATAGGAGGGTCTGGAGGCTGAGTGACTATAGAGGCTGCTGGGCATCTGAAGACATTGGAAAACGACTGTGTTAAAAAACAAGGAAGCTGCAATGGCCTCAGGATTTAGCGGGGATAAAAAAGAACTTGGGAAATAGTCTGTGATGCTCGTGAAAGGGCCACGTGGTTCACCAGGTGGGCGCACCATGTTGATCCAGAGCACTGGGACACGGGCCTGTGTGCAGGAGAGAGCCAGCATCTGGCACCCCCCGCAGTTCACTGCTGGGTGTGAACACCCTCCTCAGTGTAGCTGGCACGTCCCTTTGTTAGTGGATCCTTCCTGGCCAGACCAGGCCTCCAGGTAAGACAGCCAGGTCGCTGTGTTCCAGTCCTGGCGCCACTGAGGAAGGGGTGGGGGTCTCCGTATACAGTTTGTTCTCTAATGCCAACATGGACTTTGGTGACTCACTTTGGGATGCTTTGCCCTTCAGGGCTTTTCATTGAGGAGCAGTTGTGACGAGGAGTGTCAGCCCAGTGTGGTACTGTCATCAAGTAATGGACCCGCACACATTTCCGCATGAATAACTAAACAGGAGATGAGCCAATGACATTTCAATGACATCTTCGTGTGTGTATCTGTAACACTTCTTTTGGAACATAATGCACCAATGCATGTTTCAGTGCTGCCTGTTCTTCACATTTACCGTGCGCTGAGCAGAGGAGGACACCTTTGCGCAGTCTGTGGGAGTAATACATGTCTGGGCCTTTGGTTTGCTTTGCTGCATTTTAAAATCGGGCTTCTGATCACTTTCCCATCAGAGTTTAGGGAGGTATTTTTTTAAATATTTGTATTTGAGGTATAATTGACATACTATAAATGGCACATATTGAAAGTTTATAATTTGATGACATACGTATATACCATGAGTATGATATATGTATATACCATGAAACTAACACCACAACCAAGATAATGCACATGTCCATCACCCTCAAAACTTTCTTCCTGGCCCTTTATCATTCACCCTTTTGTTTGCCTGCTGCTCCCCAGCCCCTAGGTAACCACTACCTGCTTTCTGTCACTAAACATTAGTTTGAATTTCCTCAAATTTTCTATTAATTAAATTGAGGGGGGGAGGGGCATGTCTGGTTCTTTCATATCGCATAATTGGTTTCAGATTCTTCCATGTTTTTGCATGTTGCAATCATGAATTCCTTTTTATGGCTGGTAATATTTCATTATATGGAAATAAACAGGAATTTTGATCTTAATGGTGTAATAAGCAAAGAATTTTAGTGAAGAATATCAGCAGTAAGTGATGTAAAATATTATGTCAACAGGGAACTTCTACATTTGTGTTTTCTTTTGCTTGTTTTAGAAGTTTCTTATAGAAGAGTATTTTTTTTAATGTGCTTTGAAAGAGCAAATACTCACTTAGAACTCACGTGGCCCTGGCTTTTCATTTGGTTAAACCAGTCGGTACTGAGTGCTCACTCTGGTACTTGCAGAGTCCAGAAGGACTTCACGTCCGAGCCGGTAGTTTTTTGCTTCTCAGCAGTTGGTGGCACCACATCCTACATGCGATCGAGCTGTGGTGCTTTTAGACAGCGAACTCGGCCGTCTTTTCAAACACGTCGACGTCTTGCCTGCCACGGTTTCCTCAGGGCCGGACGCTGTTTTCTGATTCCGCAGATCCTCACAGCAGAGGTGCCTTTCCTGCCCTCGCTCCTCTGTGGCCGAGTGGGGATGGGATCTCAGTCCCGCCCACGATTCCTACGCTTCCTGCTCAGAGCATTGCGTGAGGGGATGGAGTGCAGGCAGGAAGGAACCTGTGGATTCCCTCGCCCTCACAAAGCCACGCACACAGGGGGGCAGGAGTTTACCGTGGGAGCTATGTTCCCGGCATTTGGCTGGTTGCCAACAGGAACTAGCACGGAATGGTGTTGCTGGGAAGTTGGAATTGTGCTCCCTTTCCCATTGTTCAGTGAAGTTCTCTTGAAAGAAGTCTCTGTGAGAAAAGGCAGCCAGCCTCTGGTTACTAGTCACATTATCACAGAAGGGGCCTCAGGGACATCTGGTCCAACCTGCCGCAGTGGGAAACCCATGCAAATGCTTTCAACCTTCACTTTCAGACTCTGTGAGGGTGGGAGTCTCAAGAAGACTTGGCAAAATTTGGTAGGCTTGAGAAGGAAATTGTTACTCTCTCAGCCTATGCTCAAAGCTGCTCGTACCTTTAAAAAAAAAAAAAGACATCATAAATTGTCCCCAGATGATGTTTCTAGAATGTTCTCTCATCTCACAGTCTCCTGATCTTGTCGGCAAAGTGTTCCAGGAATAAATTTAAAATGCTAGGGTGGGTGATCAGCAGCCTTGTTGGGCAGTCCTTCCTGGCCCGTGACTGAAAGGCGATCGGTGATGCCTAACATTTGTGTAGCACTTCTCAGTGCATGAAGGACTTCCACATGCAGCTCTCACATGGACCTCTCGCCAGTCTTTCCCAGGGAGGAAACTGGCCCCTAGAGGTGGGACACCTTGCCTGAAGTCACCCAGGTGGCAAAGAGAGGAGGCAGAGTTGGAATCCAGCTCTCGGTTCCCAGTCTCGTCTTGTTTCCGCTGTGTCCCCCTTCCAGGCAAGTGGGTGTGCAGGGTATCGATCGGCCTGACACTGCGACAACGCTGGGTTTTTGTGCTGGGAGTTCAGCGTTGCGCTCTGCTGTCCTGCTCGCCGAGTGACTTTGTGGAAGAATCTTCACCTCTGAGTTTCATGGTCGTCTTTTGGAAAATGGGGCCCTGTCTTATAGAATTAAAGTGTATAAATAAAAAGTGCTTAGCAAGGACATTGTGTATTGGAAGCCGCTGGTCAGTGTTACTCTTTACTGAAGGTGAGGCAGGCGTGGGAAACACTATGGCGTTAGGGAAGGAGCCTGTAAAGCAGAAATGAGGACAGACCTGCACAGACTGTGAGGTGCCCTTGGCCCTGCTCTCCTTGCACACAGGATCTTACGGTTCCTGGTTTGGTCTATTAGTTTTTGATCCTTTGCCAAGTTAGGAAAACTGAGGTACTCACCAGGTGCCTGGCACGTGGTAGGCCCTCAGTAAATACAGCCTGGCTGATCAAACACTCTCCTCACAGATGCTTAGAGCAGCAGAGCCTGTGCCTGCACACCCCACACACTGGTTGACTAAAACAGGACAGAATCCTGGCAGAGAGCAGACTGAAGGTGCTGCTCAGGGCCAGGGCAGGTGGCTGCTCCGCAGAGCTGAGGCTTGGAGGCGATGTGGTGCTGAAGGGGGCTGTGTCATGACACCCGGCCGGCCAGGCTGAGTGGGAATCGGTGTGGGGTTGGAATGGGGCAGGGAGGATGTTGCTGTCAGACACTTCAGCTTCATCTTCTAGTCGCGCGCAGCCATGGCCCCTGTGTGGTCCTGTAGAACATCACTGAAGTCGCTGATGCTGAATGGGCAGAAAGGAGAATGAGCCCCTTCCCTCTGAGCGGGGAGCCAGCCGCAGCCTAGGATCAGGTTCAGACTTTTTAAGGGGGGAGGGGACTCAGCTGGGTCAGTGTTTGGGGAAGAGAGATTCCTTCTCCATCCCTCCTCCTGCCTAATACAGGGACCAGACAACACCCTGGAGATCTGCAGAAATCTGCAGACCAGGTGACTCGGGAACTCGAACTTGATCTGCCTGAGCTGGAGAGGCTGCCTGGTCACAGCCAGGCAGTTGGTGGGCTCCTCATTGGGTGGAAGAAGGAACACCCAGGAAGTCTTCCTCCCATCCTGCCAGGCTCCTGGTGGCCCAGCCTCCAAGGCCCCTCCTCTGCTCGGCTCCTGCCAAGGATCCTGTTTGAGAACTCAGAAACTCCCTTCTCATCTTCAGCCCTTGTTTAATGTTCCTTCCATTGTCACATTCCCATACCCCAGGCCCCAGTGGAGGCGTGTTCTGCACTCTGGCCGAGGAGAGGGGGGAGGAGGGAGGAGGGAGGAGGGAGGAGGGAGCTGCACTGTTTGCAGAAAGACAGGCCGAGATGGCGCTGGGGCCCCAGCTGGGTGTGTGGAGGTTGGGACATGCAGGAGCACAGTCCTGCTCCACAGAAATCTCTGGTCTTCCTGCTGGGGATGGAGCCCTGCCCTGTGCTGTGGACTGACAGCTGAATTCTCCATTTTGGGTCACAGAGATTTTGGGGGTCACAGATTCCTGGGTCGGAAAAAGAACACCCCGTTCACTCAGAAGGATCCTTGGGTGGATGCTATCCCCTCTGGGCCCGAGTTTCCCCATGTGTGGAGAGGAAAAGGAGGTGCAGTGAAATGGCTGATCATTAGGACCCCCCCCCCCCCCCCCCCCACGTCTCTGAAGGCCTGTGGTTCTTGTACCACAAGAGGTCATCTGTGTTCACTCTTTGTCGGGTCGAATTCCACCAAAGCCCTCCGGCCACTGAGATGAGCACGCCTGCAGCCACTGCCTCCACTCCGTGACCCCTCACTTGAGGTCAGCAGTCAGCAGACTCCTCACCTTTCTGGCTTAAAGCAATCTTCTGTGTTAGGAAGCGGTTTGATACCAGGTGAATTCCTTCATATCACATCACAGCTGGGACTGCCTCTGTTTTGCTGATATGGCTGCTAGGTTTGAGAGGCTCTTTTTGTTTTGTTTCTCACCTGCAGAAAGAGGCTGAGTTCTGTTTTCCCTCTCACCCACGTAGAGCAGAGGAGAAAGAGCTTTCTGTGGGTAGTCCTCATTCTTGCTCATGTATTTGCTCTGCTGCTGTTGATTCAGGTTTGTTTTCTCCAAGGCCCTACGTGCCTAAAGGCAGTAAAGGAATGGAAAGTGTAGACACAGCCGTCTTTAAGCTGCTTTCCACTGCAAACTGGAGTATTTCACAGGTCTGTGGAACGTCAGTGCTGGAAGGCAATAAGACACTAGAGATGATTGAGCCCATCATTTTATCCATGGGATGACCCAAACCTAGAGACCCCGCCCCCCCTTACTCAGCTACCACTGATGTTTCAGTCCACTCCCCCAGACATGTGCATGCTTTCTGTTCTAGGAAATCCAACACTGGTAACATCTCTATTCAACAAATACTTGTAGAGTAAATTTATTGTGATGCCTCCTATCTCCTGTCTGCCTACAGCCTAACTCGCAAATGACTTTGTCTTTTTCTGGTATGGCAAGTGAAGTGGGCAGACTTCCTCATTCCAAGAGCCTTTCCCCACTGGCTGCTTTAGCGTAACAACTGGCACGTGAGGTTGCCATTCCCCTGCTGTTTTTAATTGCACTTTCTCCAGACCAACGGATTGCTTAAAAACATTTCTGGTCTTGGGTCTCTGGCGGTGAGGTGCGTCTGTGGGTCCCTTAGCCACAAGGCTTGATGCCTTGATTGGGTTATAAGGCTGGGGTGCAGCCTGAGGTTTTTATTTGTTTGTTTGCTACCTCATCTCACTGTTGGTGCCCAGGAATAATTTCATACTCATGACCTACTTGTGAGCAAATGTGATATGCAAGCCCTGTGCTCCGTCCTCAAGGAGCTCCCGTCAGAAGGGAAGCCAGAAACACGTGAGGCTACTTAATGGTAGCAGGTCTTCAGTGCTAAGTGACTATCCCATCTGGTAAGTGTAGGACCTTAGGGACTGTAAGACTTTGAGGAGGGGAAGACAGAGAGAGAGATCATTCCATAGAAAGAGACACAAAATGGGATGAATTTTCAGCTAGAGGCATAACCGGTCTGTCACGGGGCTGAAGAGAGCCTGTGGACCCACATATGGCCACAGTGTGCTGCTGCTGGCTCTCTGCGCTGGGGAGGCCGAAGCCCAGGTTCGATGCTGTGGCTGCAGCAGTTACTTCTGCTACTTGGGCGAGTTACGCACTTTGAATTTCCGAACCTTGAAACATGCCTGCTATTTGGGAAGTGGTGGGGGGTGGGGGTGGGGGCGCAGCAGGGGGGTCTGATGAAGTGGTGGTGGGCAGGTACTGTGAGAATCTTGACTGGGACGAGGCGGGCTGGGTTGTGAGTGTGTCCAGGACCAGGGGAGGGGTCTCACCTGGAAGCCTTTCTGTGTTTCTGATGGCAGCTGCTTTGGGATGCAGCTTTAGGCCAAGAGCCATTGAATGGAGGAGGCCAGCTTAAGCAGCTGGCTGTTGCCACCCTGACATTGTGGGTGCTCCCCTGGCCTGTCTGGATCCTCCTGGCTTGTTTATTTGGAATTCCTATCTTCCTGCCCATAGGGGTTCTTTGCTGTCTTAGGTGAAATTGCCCCCAATGAACCAGAACCTTTTGTTTAGGCACAATAGGAAGTCTGTCCTTTTAGACCAAAAGGAATGCTAATTGGCTGCTTAACTGTCCACAGAATATGGGAGCCCAGAATATACAGACACCGTTCTTTGTTACTGGTTAGATGGAAACGGCTTATGTAAGCTTATAAAGCGTTGGTCCAGAAAGGCAGTGTTTGTCGAATGTTAGCGATTGGTATCCGGCAAATGCCCCATTTTCTGGGTACAAAGGTAGCTATTTAAATTCATGGTCCTTAAACTAATGTCTTCTAAAAAAGTAGCTACTTTCCACCCCTCCCTGCCTCCAGCTCCCCCACAGTGGCTGAACTGAAAGGTTGGAGGAGCCTAAGGGCTTTGGGGCCCCTTTTAAAAATAGGGAAAGAGTTGTAAATGTGGTGAAGACTGAAATTTGAGAATGTTCCTTTCCCAACCTGTATTGTATGGTATTTTGCTAGGAATTGTTGTAAAGTTGGAGCTTGAGCAAGCACCACTTCTCCCTTTTGAATGTCACCGAGTTGCCCAGTTTCCCCTTTGCATGCTCTGTAATGCCCATGACACTGTTTTATCTTTCTGGCCAGTGACTCATCGTGAAGGAAGTAAAAACTATGCAATTAACACAAAACCTCCTTATGCCCCCCCCCAGCCCCCAGCTCCCAAGTCACGAATGCCTGCCTGCTATTTTTCTGTAAGTCTTTGGAAACTTTGATGTGTTTAGATAGGATAAGACAGCCAGTCATCATCTCCTGGTTTCACTCATTTAACCCCAAATGTCTGTGAGAATCTTCTCCAAAAGAAGAAAAAAGAAAACCCCACTCTAAACGTGCAGCTTGCCCACAGGAAGTGATTCAGGGACTGGATTCATGCAAAGCTGATGGGGCAGGAGGTGGGAGGCTGGGAACCGGGGCTGGAGAGAGACGGCCCAGAGAGGATACTCAGGCCTTAATGGTTGCGGCTTCGTGGAAGAAAGTGAAAAACAGAATGACTAAGAGTCTCGTAATAAGAATTGTTTGTGTAGTGATGTGAGCTAACACAGAAGCTCGCCGGCAGATAAGATGAGAGGAACACACTGTCAGGGAAGTGACTTTTTGCTGCTCTGTTCTTTTTCCTTTTCAGGAGTGCAAACATATATCTAAGTTTCAAGGCCTTCATCAACAGAAGGTTGGAATCTGTATTTCCACCCCCCTCACCACCTCTAAGCCTATTTCTTCTTCTGTAGAGGAACGGATCGAAACCAAGATAATTATCTAACCATCTCCAAACGCTTTCTTCTTTGCTTCCCCTCCAAAGTTAGATGGAGCTTCACTGTGTCACAGAGAGAAAGACTCTTCAATCCTGTGGGTTCAGTCTGGCATTTTATTTTGCTTCCCCCCAAATTGAAAAAATACAAATGAATCCATTTCCCAAAAGCAATTTGGAAACAGAGAGCCTTTAAGTGTTGGCTGGTGAGCCACCTCGCTGCCCAGCGGGGCCACAGGAGGCTGGCAGCACCGGGGCAATGAGAAGAGGTGTCTAAACGCACCTGGATCCATGATTGCATTTCAGACGCACTGTATTTTATGAGGTGAGCTTTGTGGTTGGGGGTTGTAAAAGCTGGGGTGAAGTGTGCTTTCTGCCTTAAGCCCAACAGAAGGTTGTCAAGAGCTGTGAGTGTGCTGAATGGGCCAGGAGCAATCTCTTTAAAAACACAAATGAATAGATGATCTTCAGGCTTAATCCCACTCCCAGTGAATGTCAACTGGCAGAGTGAAATGGCAGCTCAAAAGTTCTGTGAAGCCTCATAATTGTTCTTTCCCCTTCTTCCATCAACCAGAGACCAGCCCAGATTTCTGTAGCATCTTTGGTTTCCAATTTGAAACCTCTATGATCCTGACACTTGAGAAAAAGTCATGCCCGTCAAATTGGTGTTTGGAGAAAAGAAAAAAGTTTGTGAAACTGCAGCTGTTAAGTAGAAAGATTGCAAATGAAATCCACCTCCCCTTCTTTTCCTCCTCCCCCTTCTCCTTTCCCTCCTTCTCCTTTAAGATTTCACTACTTTTCTTTGCAACAGGGAAAAGAGGGGACAAGGACAGCTGTCTCCCCAGAGCCCAAGGAGAATCTCGGATGATTCTAACACACTGAACCCTGTGTTTTGCACTCATAGGGAACCAGGTTTGGGGTATAACACCCAGATTTAAGGCCAGGCACTTCTTGCTGTTCTTGGCATCTTCGGGCAAGTCATCCAATGTTACATGAATCTTTCACCCATAAAATGGGAGTAGGGGTACCCAGCCCATAGCATTCCTGTATCCCGTGAGAAGTACCGGTAAACACCTAACTCTGAGTTATAAATTGCTTCAGTTTTCCCTGACCTACGCCCACCTCCCAGAAACTTCTCTTTACCCATGGTTCTCAAGGGACCCAGGGGACTGAGTTTGCCCCCTATGGGACTTTTGGCAATATCTGGAGACATTCTTGGTTGTGATAACTGGGGGTGGGGCTACTAACACTGGCATCTGGTGGATAGAAGCCAGGATGCTGCTAACCATTCTACAGTGCACGGGACAGCACCCCCCTCCCAAAGAGTTATCTGGCCCCAAACGTTGGGAGCACTGAGGTTGAGAAGCAGAGGGGCTCGCCTTTCTCAGAGCCCGATATTGGAAAGCTCTCGGTGTACGTGTGCTGTCCAGTGATTAGAATTAAGCTAAGCTTTCTCCATAAATCATTCTCTCTCTCTGTGCCCATCCCCAGTCCTTTGGGAGGAAGGAAGCCCAGAGGTCCAGATCTTCCTGTGTTTCCTGTGGGGTCCAGCCCCCCACAGAGGGCAGGGCCGGTGGTCCTTGGCTTCTTCCCTGGAGGCTCCTGCAACCTCGGGGCTTACACTCAGGCCCATGAGCCCCACTTGTTGTGGTCCTGAACTGGCTGGCTGGCAGAGTCTCAGGGGAGAAGTGGAGAAGAGACTAGCCACCGCTCTAAAGCACGCACGGGGGCTTCAGCCTGGCATTTGACTGGGTGTTCCCCCAACTTGGCAGCCTGAAACCGGATATGATCCATCTGCGAGTTCAGATGGGAATTGTGTTGTTCTTGGTGGAAATGGTTCAATGACTGGTATCAGGGTTGTGAAATGCCGGTTGTAGCTGCTCAGGGGCCAGTCTAAACTGGAACATTAAAAACGTGCTTAGAGTACTTCCAGAACTTGCTGAGGACATTATGACACTGGGCTAGAGCGTGTGGTCACTGTGGCAGAGCTTCCAGTGAAACCTCAATTATCCAGAACCTACCCCACCACAAGCCTCACCTAGCCAGCTTCCTTCTCGGTGGTGCCAAATGAACAGAACAAACTGATGTTGGAGATGTTGCTTTCTACACTGAGAGGCCAGATTGTTATGATCTCTGAGTGCATAATAATCTGGCCACTCAGTGTGTGTGTGTGTGTGTGCGCGCGTGTGCGTGTGTGTATATATATATATTCATATATTCGAGGCTCAGTGAGTGAATTCGTGCATGGGTGGGATCTGGCCAGCCTGGCCAGGGGGAGGGGACATGGGTGGTTGGCTGGCCTGCCTCTGGTCAAACTTCTGGTCGAGGGGACAATTTGCGTATTAGCCTTTTATTATATAATATATACACTGAGTGGCCAGATTATTATGTGTTCAGAGATCATAATAATCTGGCCACTCAGTGTATTTAAACACCAACCACCAAAGACAATGTTGAAAGTGTCTGAGAATAGTATATTTAGCGTATAGCTCAAAGCTCAATTTCTTTTTATTTTAATATAATTTCAAACCTCAGAAAGTTGCAATGATAGGACAGGAATTACAGTGTACATTGTCCACCCAGAGGCACTGATGGCTCAGCTCATTTTTGAAAACAGCTTTTGCCATCCTAAAGCGTGAGGCCTTCAGGCAACTTTAAGATTCAGAACAACAAAGAAAAGAATACGTTTCGTTGTACTTGACTCACCAGGCTGGAAAGTGGACTCGCACTTCTCAGACTCATCAGCGGGGAAGCCCGGCTGCAGGGAAATAGCAGTTGGGAGGCTGCCTTCGTGCTCTGAGTGCATTTGCTGGGTGACCTGGAGGTTCTTAATGCCTCAGTCTCGGTCTCCTCAACCACGGAAGGAAGGGAGGGATTCAGCAAGATGCTCTCAAGGGTCCACAGGTACCTGCTGTCTGTCGTTCTCCAAAGTGGGTTTTCAGGTGGACTTTTAGTTAGCCCGAGCTTCAGCTGACCAGGACACTGCTCCCTGAACGGCAGGCGTCTGCAGTGTGTCACCTGCAGCCAGGGCTCGGCACATAGCCCCCAGCAGATCTTCTGCTCAGAACAAAGGAAGCGTTGGTTTTGGCTATGTTTACCCAAAGGAAGTGATCCCGGATGAACCCCCAAATAAAAACTCTCCCAGCAGGAGAGTTTTCAGGGCTTTTCTATTTGCTACTCTATCAACTAGTTGTCCTGGGCTGTCCATGGCGCGGAGGAGGAGAAGCACCTTCTGATACTTGCGTTTTAAGGTGCAGAAGAGAGAGCGATATCTCAGGACAGACCACTGCTCAGAGGCCAAGTGGAACGAATGCAAGGGGCCTGTTAAAGTCTCCAGCAGGATTTTTTTCTGCCTTCTTAGAAGGCTTGATGAGTGCATACCTAACTCAAACTTGGAGTCATTCAGACCTTGTTTTTATTTTAGAATGAGAAAAAGAAAAAAGAAACGAAAATACAATCCACATAAAATACAAAGCTCAAGAAGAGTGGCGTGCAAAGATTTTCTTGTAGGTCTGTGAACAGGGGCTAGCAGGCTAGCTTGCTTGTTGTCCAAGGGGAAGAGGTGAGGACTCATGCCACTGGTGTGGGAGGGAAGTATAGGCATTCAGAGCAGATGGACCTGCCAGCCGCAGCCTGCGTGCTCCGGGAAGTGTGGGTATGGGTGTGGCTTTGTAGTAGTAATTGGTAACCTGACCCCTAACATATAGCAGATACTAGGGGGAAAGTAAAGACAAAGAATAAATTGCATTAAAATGAATGCCAGAGGTTTGGTTTGATATTGATAACATACTGAGTTGTCAATATGCTACTCGGGCCACTTAAAAAAATTAACATAGTTAAGCATTTGGGTATAAGTTCATATCTGATGTAAATTGATTCTGAAAGCCTATAGGGATGTTGTTCTCTAGAGATAAAAACAATGTCCTCCTGAAATGGTTAAGTCATACCATGGTATTCTAGTCAGGGTCAGGAAATAGCATTAAAGCCATTTATACTTAGGGAAGAGTGAGTCACAAAGCCTGACTTCATTTTAGATGAACTCTGGACCTTTGCAAAGTTGGGTGACCTTTCAGACACTCTATTTCTCCATCAGTAATACTTGCAAGTTTATCGGAAAGACGGGTGGTGGAGTCAGTGTAGCGGTCAGCTAGTGTTGGGTAACAAACCACCCCAAAACAATGATTGTTTATGCTGACTCATGCTTCTGTGGCTCACCTGGGCTTGGCTCTTGGCTGCCGGATTGGCTCAGTCTCTTCCACCTGTGTTGGTTCCTGGGCCCAGGCTGAGGCGCAGCAGCTGCCCCAGGAAAGCTCTTCCCATGGTGAGGACAGAGGTGGTGCAAGAGGGCAAGCAGAAACACACGATGGTACTTGACCCCTCCTGCTGATGTTTCATGGATCAAAGCAATAGCCTAGCCCAAAGTCAAGGGACAAGGACGTACACTCCACCCATGGGAGGAGGAGCCCAAAGCCATCCAGCAAAGGGCAAGGGTACAGAGAGGGTGACTAATTCCACCTACTGCAGACATCAAGTGGCCAGCACAGTGCCTGGCATAGCATGGCAGTAACTTCTGCCCACTGTTGTTCCTACTACTCAAAATAGGACAAGAGAAAGCCTGTTTCTGAAAGAAGCTAGAAAGTTTCGCATTGGATGTGTGCTAAATAAAATCAGTGGAAATATGGTAGTGTTTACAAATTTACTTTTTGTTCACTTCTTTGACTCAGGTAACCAGCACAGTGCCTGGGATATGATAGGTGTTCAGAACTATTTGATGATTGCTAAGAGGTCCATTCCCTGATGGGGATGCAGCATGGGATAGCAGGAAAAGTACTGCTCAGCCCACTCTTCACTATCCATTTCTCAGCACTGGTCTGGGTTTCAATTCTGGCCCTGCCTTTCACAAGTTATTTGACTGTGGGCAAGCCCCTTAAGTTCTCTGCGCTTGGTGAGGGCAGGATACACCGGACTTTGTCAGTTTTGTATTCTTACACGGTAGCTGTGTGCCTGGCACACGGTTCATGCTGAATAGGTCTTTGTATGTTTCTGGAGCTTATGTTCTCTGCTTCCACTCTTCTCCCTCACCCCCATGTCCAGATCCACCAGCATTCACATTGGCCTCCAGATGGCTGTGGGGAGATGGTCACTGGTAAGAGGACACGGGTGGCATGCGGCAGGAGGTGGGCCCAGCCCTGCCCTCTCCCCCCGGGAGCCTCTGGCAGGTTTCCCCTCACTGTTGGCTTTGGACTCCAGCATGTCCACATCCTTGGCTGTGGCTCCTACCACCATTTTGGGATACTTTATGGGTCCCACTTGGAGCCAATGGGAGGAAACCTAATTTCCTGCCGCAGGAAATGGTTCAGCTGGTGAAGAATATATTTAAGAATTAAAACCTCTGTCAAAGGAGCTGGAGGGAGTTGCTGGAGAAAGACTTTCGGGAGGTCTCTTGTCAGGAAGCCAGGGGTGTGAGAAGAGATCTCTGTCACAGATGGAGAGGAGGCAAAGGCCAGGTTCCGGGGACTGTCTGAGCCCAGCAGCTGGTCTTGGGCTACAAGAAAGGCTGGGTCAGGAGAGTGGGTCACAAATGGGTCCTTTCCTGCAACTGAGCATGTTATGGTAACATCAGCTCAGAATGAAGACCTATTTATTGGATTAACTTAAAATAGGCCTGGTGCCCTGTGTGGCTCGTGAGGGTGTGTAACGGACACATCAGCTAAATTAAATCCAGCAGCTGAAACTCCCCATTTGCTGGTACTAGCATTACTTTGGAAAGCATCTGTGAGTGTTTTGAGCAGGACAAGGAGAAGAAGGACTGACTACCTGTGTTGGCTCTGGGCAGCCCAGGCTAAACCAAGAGGAGTTGTTGATGATGCATTGGGAATGAATGAGATGCCATCCAGAAGCAGGGGCATAGACCGGATGACTTCTGGAAAACACTGCCCAGCCAGCCCAGTGGTCACGTGCTCGTGAGCTGGAGAGCATGCCTGTCTCCCTGCTGTCCATCAGGTCCAGCCTGGCAGCCAGGAGCGCTGGCCTCCCCCACGGGCCTGTGCAGACTGCCGTGTGATCCTGGTCAAATGACTCTGTTGCTCTTGGTGTGTTTTTATGCTTGGGTTGGTTGTCTTCTTAATATTGAGTTTATAGAGTTCTTTATATATTTCAGACATAGGTCCTCGAGCAGATAGGTACTTTGCAAATGTTTTCTCCCAATGTGTGTCTTGTCTGTTTAGTCTCTGAACACTAAGTTTCAAAGACCAGAAGCTTACATTTTTATAAAGTCAAATTTATCAACTTTTAAAAAATGGAATGTGTTTCTGGAGTGATATCTATCACAAGGTCACAGAGCATTTCTCCTGTTTCTTTCTAGAAGTTGCATTGTGTTCGGCTTTATATCAGGATCCACTTCAGCTAATTTTTGTATTGGGGGCCAGTGTAGATTGAAGTTCACTTTTCTTATATTTGGATACCCAACTCTTCTGGTGCCATTTATAGAAAAGACTGCCCTTTCTCTTTGTCTTTGGACCTTTGTCCAAAATCAGTTGTCTAGATATATGTGACTATTTCTGGACTTTCTTAGGTTCCATCATCTCTTTCTCAGGAGGTTTGTTTGTTTGTTTTTTGTTATGACCACACTGCCTTGATTACTGTAGCTCCCTGGTTTTTTAAAAAATTAATTATATTATCAAAATAATTAATGTAAATAATAGTTTAAGAATTCAAGAAGTCCTTGACTTGATTCTTTCTTGCATTTTTAATTTATATTCTTTTCCAAGAGGTTTTATTTTTTAATAGTCTATAAAGGTTCCTATTTTAGGATTGCAATATCTTATTTGCCTGAGAGTAGTATTTGTTCTGTTTTATATACTTTGGAAGTTTCCTCTTTCTTGCCTCAGACTTGCCTTTTCCCTCCCTCCTTATTTCTTCCTCTGTGCCTCCTGTCAGCGGCTTTCTTTAAAATGCTAGGTTTTGGCTGTGCATTCATATTTAAGAGTAAGGCAATAAAAACACATGAAATGCTCCAGCCTGTTGGCTGGTGGGCTACCCTGTATAGGGGGAGCTGGCACGTATAGAGTCATTTTATCAGATTGCAGGTCTCTTATGGGCTGAGCTGTTTAATTTCTTCACCAGAGGGGCTGGAGACATGGACCATCCGTCACTATTCTAGGTACCACGTTAGCAAGGGAGCCTCCAGGAATCCTCATCCCAGCCCTCATCTGACCTTCATCCCAAGTTGTGCCCCAGTGGCCCCATCCAGAGCCTCCTCTCTAGTTTATTTTCTGCAGAGAAAATATGATGCCATCCATGCCATGAGTTAGGGATTGTATGGCCCAGAAGCAGGGGCATGGACCGGATAACTTCTCCAAAATACTGCCTATACATGGCATGGATGGCCTCTCACAGGATTGGGGAGGCCCTGTTTGTGGGGGCTTGGAAATGGGGGATGGGATCTGACTGCCTCTTCTATAAACTTTCAACCCATCCTCCTGTTTTCAGCCTCATCCTGAGAAGTGTGTGGTGCCTTCAACCCCTGAGTCCCAGGTTCTAAGGCGCAAATGGATTCACTTTTGTTGGCTTCCTTGGATAGGTGCTTGGTTTCAGCTCTCTCCACTCTGCTGTCTGTTCCCATTTGGCCATCTGTGTTACATTTTCTTCTGCTATTTTCCTACTCACTGTTTTGGGCAGAACAGAGATAAATAATCCATTCAGTTTGTTTTATTTGACCTGAAGGACATTTCTTACCCTCGTCCCCCCTTCCTCTGCTTCCCCTTTCTCCCCCATCCATCCTTCCTCTCTGTGTCCCTTCTTCCTTCCTCCTCTCCACCACCTTCTCCTATCCTCTCCCCTTTCCCCTGTACCGCTCCCCTTTAACCCCCCTTCTCCTCCATTCTCCTCCTTCCCTCCTCTTTGCCTGGAGCTTTCTGTGCCATAGTTGTTCCAATAGACAGCCAAGCTCTTCAGGCCCTGAGAGGAAATAGCCCACATAACATAGAAAGTATGGATGAGGAATCAGGAAACGGAAGTTCTTTGCCTACGGGTCTGATAAACCTTCTGTCCTCTTTCACCCCTTTCTTGACCCTCTTTCCCATCCCTCAATTACAAACACCCATGATGACCACACACTCAGACCTTGGCCTCAGTCACCTTCGTCATGTCCACTGGTTGCTTTATTCCTGCCTGCTCCTCAGAGAGCGACCATAAGTCCCATTTATTCAGGCAAATGGGTGCCCTCTGTCACATGGGGACAGGGAGGGAGAGCTCACAAATACCTCTCGGCCAGCCCCACCCAGCTGTAGAAAAGCTGTGCCCACTACTCCGTCCCTGGTGCCACACATAGTCAGTGTTCATAGAATACGTGTTAATATTGTGTGTGTGTGTGTGTGTGTGTGTGTGTGTGTGTGTGTGTGTGTGTGACTGGACTCCCCTTGCCTGTCTGGGACTAGACATCATCTGAAGCCTCCTGCCCCTCCGGAAGCCGCCTGCCTGCCCACCTGCTCTTGGCTGATGGTGCTCCTGCCAGTCCTGAGCTGCCCAGTCCCATCTACTGCCCAGCGTGCTTGTCATGCAGTTACCTGGGATTTTATAAAAAGGAAGGTTCTGATTTAGTCGGGTGGGTAGGCTCTACCTTTTACATGAGCTTCTGTGGACCCGACCTGCTGGTCCTGGGACCACACTTGGGCCTGGCCTGGGAGGTGGGGGTCACAGCTGCTCAGAGGCCAAGTCACCATGGAGGACATTGTTTGACAGAGACAGGGCACTGCCATTTGCCGTGTGTCTGGCCCATCCGGGCCGGGGACAGTCGCAGAACTGAGTGGTGTGTTGCCAGGGGCTCGGCTCCTGCTTGGCTCAGGCACAGCCCTGTGGGTGACACCTGAGCCCCCCTGCATCCAACCCTCACACTGAAAGGGACTCCTGGGAGGTCTGCAGTGTAGGCTCTTGCCATTTCAAAGGTCTTTAGTGTCCCTCTTGCTCTCCCAACTCATCACAAATATCACCTAAAAAAGAGATGTTTGGAGTTGTTTTTGTGTTTGTTTTTCTTGTTTTTTGATGTGTGAGGGAGGCACTGGGTGAGTGTTGAGAACGATTAGAGCCGTGCTGTGTGCTTTGTCACCCATGCACTTACCTAAAGAGCTCATTTTCTTGTTCATCCCTGGCCCCTGCCCCCCTCCCCTAGCTCGTGAACCTGTGCAGACCAGAGCTCAAGTGCCCTTCCTTATACGTGGTGGAGGGGGGTGCCGGGTGAGCCCTCCCCCAGGGTCTGGGAGACACAGCCTTCCTTGATGGGCCTCTGTGTCCTCCCGGGATCCCGTCCAGCACTGAGTTAGCTTTCTCTGACCTCCGGGCCTCAGCGTTGGGAGAAGGGAGTGAGGGAGGGCTCCGGCGTCCCTGCCAGCAGGCTCGCTCGGGCTGCAGCAGGCAGGACTTCGGAGAAGGCAAGCCACATCCACTTCACTGTCTCTCTTTGCTCCTCCCCGTCCCGGCAGGTCCCTGGATGGCCGACTGCAGGTGTCCCATCGGAAAGGGCTCCCCCATGTCATCTACTGCCGCCTGTGGCGATGGCCCGACCTGCACAGCCACCATGAGCTGCGGGCCATGGAGCTGTGTGAATTCGCCTTCAACATGAAGAAGGACGAGGTCTGCGTGAATCCCTACCACTACCAGAGGGTAGAGACCCCAGGTATGGCCCCCTCTCTGGGGTCTGCAGGTGGTTCATGTCACCGCCTCCCCTACCCCCTTTTCTCTCCTCCTTCCTCTTCCTGAGGGAGGGTCTGCAGTGTATTTGGGGGTGCAGGGCCTTGGTTCACCTCTGCTCTGTCTCCCTTGGGCAGTTCTACCTCCGGTGTTGGTGCCACGCCACACAGAGATCCCGGCCGAGTTCCCCCCGCTGGACGACTACAGCCATTCCATCCCCGAAAACACTAACTTCCCCGCGGGCATCGAGCCACAGAGCAATATTCCAGGTGGGTACTGGCAGTGCGGGCCGGCCTGGGGACATGGGTCCCACTGCTCCGCTTGGGCCTCCTTGGCCTCCCCGTCACCGCCTCTGTGCACACAGCGCTGGCCCCTGACTCAGAACCACATCCCTGTTGGGAGAGGACCCGTGGCCTTGGCTCCCGCTTACTAACGATGCTTTTCTTGGCTTCAAGGAGTGGCAATGTGACCCTTCCGCTCGGCCTCAGTGCAGTCATTTATTTTGGAAGCGGAAATAGCGATGCTGTGTTCCTCTCACCGCCCTTGAGGCCGGAGCTGAAGTTCAGGCAGGATCCCTGCCGGCCCGGGGACTGCGGAGGCCGTGGGTGCTCGGGGCCGCGTGGGCAAGTGCAGAGCTGGCCTGTGAGTCAGCCTGCTGAGCGTTACAGCCTGGGTGGGGGCCGAGGCCCAGTTCGCGTTTTCCCTCCACAGGGAGACGTGGGCCCCAGTGTCAGAGTGCAGGTGCTTTCAGAAGCCCCTCACTTACAGGCAAACAACTGAACCACCAGCACTCCCGAGTCCCGGGAAGCAGCCCGCAGCCGGCTCCCTGCAGGGCAGTGGCTGCTGGGCAGTGGCCATGCTGAGCTCCTTTCAGAGCATCCTGTTGGGACCAGCTTTCACCCCGAGTGAGTTTCCTGGACCTTGGTTGACGGCAGGCCTGTACGTGTGGGTCACTACAGTCAGGAGAGACGCACCTTACAGATCCAGCCTTGTCAGATCCTGCACTGGAACACTGCTCTCCAGGGGCAGGCCCCACTGGGTTCATTCAGCCAACCCCAGAAAGCTCAGTCAGGGTCCGGGGGTCATTCAGAGAAGCAGATCATGGTCTCTGCTGCCACTGAACTCGCAACCCACTTGGGAGGCTACGAGGTCCCCTAAAGAGACAACGTATAACCAGGCACCTGCCCAGGAGTAGGCGGCGGAGCCAGAGTGTGGTTTGGTTTGAGGGGTCGCCCTTTGGAGGACAGAGATGGGCAAGGCTGAAGCAAGTCAACCGCCTCCCTTGAGGGTGGTCGTCAACCTGAACTCGAAGGAAGGGGTGAAGTCAGCCTGGCAGAGGTTCTAGAAACAGACATTTCAGACTTTGGAGTGGGATGGTGTGAACAGAGGTGGGAACGAGGTAACGATCAGGTGGGGAGCCTGAGGTGGGAGGCAGAGGACAGAGGGACCAGGAGCTGTGTCCTTGCTTTGAGGCCCATGATCCCTCCAGCATGGCTACCTGCAAAGGGTGCGAATGTGCGAGCCTTTGCAAAAAAAAATCTCTCCAAGCTTTGGAGGCCAGTTAATAAACCCCTTCCTTCTGATTCTCAGAAACCCCACCCCCTGGCTACCTGAGTGAAGATGGAGAAACCAGTGACCACCAGATGAACCACAGCATGGATGCAGGTCAGAGTCCTGCCGGCGTGTGCTCTGAATCCTGAGTGCCTGCCCTCCTCCTTCCCCCTCCTCCCTCCCTCCTGCCCTATTTCTCTCTTCAACCCTCCCTCCAGGCCTCCATCCAGGATTTGTAGAAAACCACTCAGCCAGGGGCTGGGGATAGAGGAGGAGCCTGGGCTGCTCAGAGCTGGTGGGAGACTCACAAGTCAGGGGTAGTTACTGTGCAGCTCTATGCTCCCTGATGGAAGTCGCCACAAGGAATCTGGGGCACGGAGAGGGCCCCGAATCCAGCTTAGAGGGCAAGTGCTGGGGTGGAGCAGTACCTTGCAGTGTAGGCTTTTCTTGAGCTGAGTCTTGGAGCTATGTAGGTCTCAGCCAGGTCGTTCTGTCAGGCAAAGGGTGTGCAGACAGAGTCATGGGGACCCAAGTGGGACAGCCTGGTGCATTTTGGGATAGTGAACACTCAGTGTGACCAGAGCCTACTCCTCCAGAATGTGGAAAGGCAGGAGGGCACGTCACTCAAGGCTGCAAGTGTGGCCGGGAGCTGGTGGGGAGCCACTGAAGGCTTTTGGCAGGGTCTGTGCCTCAGTGCGATGCTGCCAGCCGTGGGGTGGAGGGTGGGCTCCATCACCAGGAATACTTAGAGCCTGAGTGGAGGGCAGGTCTTTGCCGCTGGCCGGTGGAGGCAGGCCCCGAAGCATCTATTTCTGTGTGGTGACCAAATGTGATCTATGTGTTCCTACTGTGAGGGACCCACCCCAGTTGTCTCCAGCCACATCTCCAGATGTTCCCATGTCATTTATTATGGGACCAAATGGGCTCCAAACCAGTGGTTTCTTGAGTTGAACCCCAGCTGCCACATGGAATGTGCGGTTGGGTGAGGAGGAGGGAGCCAAGCAGATGTTCCGTTCCGATGATGGCGGGCATGCCTTGTGCCCACAGAGCCGCTAGACAAAACATAGCCACCTGCCTTACACACAGCCCAAAAGAGAGTATGCAATTCCTGAAAGATGGATGAAAGCAGCTCGCATGTTCACTGTAAACGTAGTTGCTTGATACCCAGCCTGGGCATCATGTCACTTTGGGGGTTAGCACCCCCCTAAGTTCTCCCCCTGGGTGAGTGTCTGACAGTGTGAACCCAGCTGGAATGCATTGAAGACCTTCCTGTACTCGATGCCAAGTGGCCATGGCAAGCTTGTAGCCATTAAATGCTGGCATGGGCAGCAGGCCAGCTAAATAGCATCTCTCCAGATGCTACATCTCTCCTCACTCTCCCTTCCCTCTTCCCTCCTTGCTGTTCATGTTTGTGGAATGATTCCTGTTATAAAAGAAAACAGACCAAAGGAGAGGGTCTGTGTATGGGCTGAGCAGCTGCCACTTCGCCCCTCCTCAACCGCCTTGCCACCCCACTTTCTTTGTCCCCTCTCCCTCCTTCTCCTCCTCCCATGAATGTACTTGCAGGGCCCTGTTGTGAACATAGTGATTTATCGAAAGTGGACACAGGGCTTTGTGGACCCCGGCCAGCCTGTGGGTGAGCAGTTGGGGTCTCCTATTTATTCTCCCTTCTTCACCCAAAGTTGTCCATTTGGAAACCAGTCCAGTGCTCATGGACACTGAGATGTGGTGGCTGGAGCCTGAGGATCCCCTTGTCCAGTCCCGGGTCTTCCCTAACACACAAGTCTGCTCAGATCAGTGAGAAGGTTCCGCAGCCTTCCTGGGTCCTCATGAGCCACCGGAAAATAGGAAGCCGGCCTTTATTGAGTGCCTGCTAGGTACCAGGCATGGTGAAGGCAGTTTTACATGCACGATCTCCCTTCATTTGTACAAATCACACAATAGATGGTGTTATTTCCAACTTATGCCTGAGGGGAAAAGTCAGGGCGCAGAGAGGTTAAACCTCTTTAGCGAAGTCCCACAGCTAATGCCTGGCGGCATGGCCGGGCCCCTGATTCGGAAGCTCTGCTTCTTCCGGGACGCCCACATCCCCAATGGATTGAGCGCTGGGGGAGAAGAAGAAACCCATGCGAGAGCAGGAACAAACCCCCATGAGCAGCTCAAGGGGGTGTATGTATGAGGACCGGCAGATTCCAGGGAGGAGCCAGCCCCACAAGGCTGTTAATAAATGAACAACTCTCCATTGCCCGGTGGTGCAGGGACAGAGGAGGGACGTGCCACTGTGCCCTGTGGAAAGGTACGCCACTCACTTGGTTTTTTGGAAGGTCGATGCCATATGGTTGTTTCTTTCCTGGGGCTAAGGGGTGGAGAGAGGGTCATAGAGTAGGAACGATTGTGTAGGTTGGGACTTTTGCCACGTACAGTATTGTGTCTTACATAAAATGTCAGCCTGGTCGCTGAGCTGCCGGATTTCTGAGGCAGCTTGGTGAGCTTTCTGAAGCCTGGGGAAATGGTTGGAAGGGTATTTCCAGGTGCCTGAGCCA
The DNA here is from genome assembly GCA_026230045.1 of Corynorhinus townsendii. NCBI lineage: Eukaryota > Metazoa > Chordata > Mammalia > Chiroptera > Vespertilionidae > Corynorhinus > Corynorhinus townsendii. Next base: position 191,520,673 of record JAPDVU010000001.1, read on the forward strand.
CTGAGAGCAGTGACTGGTGATGCCTGGGTGGCCACGGGCCCCACCTGTGTGGGACAGCTGGCCTTCGCTGCCTGGGGCTTTGAGGAGCTGGGGAGGGGACCTTCGCCGCCCCCTCTTATTTTCTTGGGGGCACAGTTCACAGGGCAGGAGGGTGGGGTGTAGGGTCCGTTCCCTAGTTGGGAACTTGGCACCCTTGTGCTGTGGGTCCTGGGGAAGAGCATCACCCTGTCAGTCGTGTCAGAGACCTCAAGGTCATCCGCTCATTCGTGTCCCACAGATGACGTCACCTGGGCCCTTGGAGGGCCAGGATGGGCTAGGATGTGGCGATGGGCCTTCTCCTGGGCCCTGGAGGGTCAGCCGGGGTTTCTTCCTGCTGTGTTGAGCTGCCCCACCTTGATGCCAGGAATTGGGTTCTCTAGCCAAGAGGCTTTTATGAAATCTCACGCCTGTGTCTCACCTCGCAGGTTCTCCAAACCTATCCCCGAACCCGATGTCCCCAGCACACAGTAACTTGGGTAAGTGTCTTCTCGTCTGTGTGTCTGTCTCCCCTCTAGCTGCAGCCCTGGCAGGTGGCCGGTGTGAGGAGGGGGTCCTGAAGGTGAGGCTCCGCCCCAGCCCCCCACACGGGCCAGCTCAGCCCATCGGGTTTCTGGTTACGGGGATTCTGGGGTCACCCACAGAACGGGAAAGCTGAGAACAGTGGTGTCAGGAAAGGCAACTCTGTGCCGGGTTGTGTTTCCCCCCGTAATGCTGAGACGTGAGTGAGTGAAAATTCCCCAAGCCTTGTGCCCAGGAGCCGAGGGTCTGTGCTCAGCCAAGCGTATGGGCGTGGTTGGATGGGAAGCCATGGGCGGCCGACTCCAGCCCCCAACTTTCCTAGAGGTTTCAGATGCACTTATTTGGAGTCTATCTGAGCATTTCATCTTACAGTGATATCATTTTTATTTAAAACAGACACATACAAGGAACTTGGAAAACAAGCAAAATTGCCCACAATCTCTCCACCCCAAACCATTTTTTTTGCTTTTTCACAGTCCTTCTGAGGTTTGTGGGTCAAGCACAGATATGTGTGCCTTGCCACTGTGATCATAGTGCATACCCATTTTTTAATGTCTTTGTGCTTTTGGTAAACACATTTCCCTATGTTGGTGCCTCGATGATCATTTTGCATCAGCTCCTGATGTTTGGAGCAGCGGGACCATCATTCTCACCCTTTCCCTCAGCCTGCGGACTTCTGGGTCCATTTTTCTGAGATTTCCTTTTCTACCCCAGAGCAGACCTCCGCTCCGGTGTGGGGCCTGCTGAAGGGCTCAGAGCAAATGAAACAGCCATTCCACTTTTATGGAAGGGGATGCTTTATGTGCTGGCCTGGCAGCCTTAGGAAAATGTGAGTTTGATTTTGTTTTTGGCCTTTATTGCTGGGGCTTAATGTGTGGCTCAGGAAGAGAAAGAGTTAACACCCAAGCTTGGTGAATCAGAGGGGATTGGCCTGTCTTTTGTTTCCAGGCCTTGACTGATAGCATCAGGTGAAGAAAGTCATCCCTTGGAACAGTGAGAGGGGCTTGAAAACCCTGTACTGTGGGCTGACCAGTGGGCAGTGTGAAATGCGACTTTGAGAGATCTGTCTTAACATCTTGGTAAAATAATATCACTGTGAGTGTTGGGCTTTGGAGAGGGAAGGTCACATTCAATGGGAGAGGACTGATTGAATTATTAGAAACAAACTCTGGAGGCTAGAAGCCATGCTCACACTTGAGAAATTAAAGGTCATGATTGTGAATTGGACTCTGGGCTTTGGCCTTTGGAGTTACCCCACACCGTGACCCCGGCAGCACTTTCTCTCCTAGACTTTGCAGCAGGCTCACCTCGGAAACCCCACTGCCTGACTCAGGATTCAGACGGACAGTTGTCCCTTGCTGTGAACTCCTACCTGCCTTGTGTGGACTAGGATGACAGGATGGTTCTCAAACATGGACCCAAGGCAGAGTGCCCTGTTGACACATTCCTCCCTCCCCATTCCTCAGGCCCCTTGTCTGAGGGTTGAGAATTCTTAGGTCATTTCTTCCAAAGGTAGGAACAGGCCTCGAGCTGGGAAAGCCAAGAGTGGGTGCCACTCTGCTGGGAAAGTCTGAATGGGGGGCGAGTCAGTTGACGAGTCAGGGTTAGGACTCATGGTGAGACACAATGCTGACAGGCTTGGCTTTCTCTCAAGCCCTCGCACCCCCACCTTCATCCGCTTAAAACTATCGGCTTCATTCCACCCATAAAATCTCGTGGACTTCTGGCCTCATAGCTGGAAGGGAGGAAATGACAGTGGTGACAATGGCAAACATTTCTTGAGAACTTACTTTTCTTGTGTTGCTCATTGTTTCAGGCCAACCTTCGTAACAACTGTCTAAGGTAAAGGTAGTGGTTTGGTAGTTTTTCATTTCACAGGTTAGGAAAGCAAGGGGCAGGCTGCTTAACTAACTTGCCCCAGGTCACACAGCTAGTAAGTGGGGAAGCTGGCTTTGAACTCAGGCCTCAGGATCCGGAGCATGTGCTCCCCTCTGCAGCAGGGCACTGCCTTCCTGGGGCATTTAGACCAGTTTCCCTCGTCCCACCACCTTACTCAGAAGAATAAGACTCAAGAAGGGCATTTATTAACTTACAGTCGGGGACAAATGTCACATTGAAGACTGTGTCCCATGTGGTCCCTGGGAGGGAACCTGCCCACTTGTACTTGTCTCTTCCTTATTCATTCCCCAGTGGCTGTGTGCCAGTGGCTGTGTGCCAGTCCAGGTTGGGGGGATTTGAGAAGGCCTCACAGACCCTGTCATCAGTGTGCTCCTGGCCTTGTTGGGATAAAGAAGGAAGGACTGTGCATAAGCATAAAACAAGAAGTAGGTGCAGATGAAGTACCCTGCGAGGTCGCAGGAGGCAGCGGTGGTATACCAGTGGGGATAGGCTTGCCAGTGTCTCCTATGTATGAACTCATGTCGTCAGCACTGGCTGGGTTCCCAGTATGTACTGACACTGGTGGTCCAGAGCTAGGGATGACACTTAGGATTCAAAGCCTGGCAGAGTGGCTGGAGGTGTCCGTGTCCACCTGGGATGCATTGTCCCAGATGCCAAGGGAGCAAGCACAGAGAAGGGAGGAACAATATATGCCAAGGAAAAGGTGCCGGATGGGATGGGAAGACCTCAGAGCTGTGGTGACACGTGTGAGCTGGACGCTGAAGGACACACAAGTAGGATAGATACCATGAGGAGGGAAGGAGGGAAGGACATTGCAGATGGACGGAATGGCATGAAAGGGCCGGCTGAGCTCTGAGGACAAGCTGGTGAACAGCCTTTCCCAAAGTGGGGTCAGGAGACAGGATCTTGTCATCAGGTGAGTTTGGAAAGCCTGCACTCCCCTCTCACGGGGCCCCCAAGGCACTGGCGTAGTAAAGCCTCTGAGAAGTCCTGCAGGAAAGAGGCTTTTTGATCAGCATCGCTCCCTGGGACCCATCCACTGTTCCATCACTTCTGTCTTATAATCCCATTTACCACCCGGATCAAGAAGGAAAGGGAAGAAAAGGAAAGAGAGGGGAGCGCCTTGCAAGAGGGACAGGGTTGAGAAAGAAGCTGAGGGTCAGGTGTAGGATGGAGCCACAGCAGCCAGAGGAATGGGAGATGCCAGGGAGGTCCTACAGAGATACAAAATGAGATGTAAGAAGAGACCCTGAGTTTGACATCAGGAGTTCAAAGGCATCTTTGGAGAGCAGGTGTGGGAGGGGTGGCGGCTGAAGTTGGTCAGAAATGGGCTGAAGGGCAAATAAAGGGTGAAGGCGGGAGGGAGCCCACAGCAGCAGCCTCTGGGTTCCTCTTCCCGGCCTGTATACCAGGCGGCATGCCCCAAACGGTAAGGTGATGACAGGCACACAGCAAGTGCTTCCTAGAGAAAGATGGGGACATCTCAGGACATCTGATTATTTCCTGTAAAGAAATTATTACACAAAAAGAAATAAGCCATAGGCTATCTGGTTCCTTCTTCATTTCCTCCCCACTCCAGGCGAAAGGTTGGGCCTCCCACCACCGTAAAGTCACTTCAGGTGACTCACGGGAGCTCCAGTGTGTGACTGAGAGCCAGCTCAGCCTCCTGCCAGAGGCTGCAGGAGACCCCAGGGCTTTGTTTTTGGGGTGAGGGGGGATGTGAGCAGATGATGTTCCTGTTATTACACACCGTGCTGCCTGAGTCACCTGGAATTTCCTAAGCACCTAAGGCAGAAGGATTGGGCAGTTGGAGAGGAAGGAGGAGGAAGGAGGGAGGTGGGAGGTGGGGAGAAAGGAAAATGATAAGGATCTGGATCCTGCTGGTGAGTAAGTTGTTTTCTGCTTTTAAGTGAGACATTTCGGGATGGGCCTTGACCTAGGGCCCCGGTTTGCCGCTCTGTTGACTAATGAGTTTGCCGACCAGTGGGATAGGGGCTTAATCACAAGGAACAACAATAGCCTGTAATTATTGGAATCGAGAGTCTAGGTCAGTGGTCGGCAAACTCATTAGTCAACAGAGCGGCAAACTGTGGCTCGTGAGCTGCATGTGGCTCGCGAGCCGCAGTTTGCCAACCACTGAGAAACGGGGTACCAGGGAGTGCCCAGAGCAGCAGCTGAGCGGAGTTTAAGGAGGTGACGGTTCCTCAGAGGCCTCGGGCAGAGATGCCTTCCTCTCCTGCCAGGAGAAGGGCTGGGGGCAGGGCAGCAGGACGACCCCAGGGTCCTGACAGAGGACATGGGTCCAGTTCCAGTCCCTTCCTGCTGCTGCACATGGCCTTTCCTAAGGCCTCCCCTCAGGGGAGTCAGAGGATCTCCATGGCAGGAAGTCAGTTGCCGGCTGTGTCCTGCTCTGAGACTTTTCTTGGTCTCGGTGAACTGGTGCTAGGCTGAGTGCGTGGGGTTCCTTCTGTGTACACTCTGGTGTGTGGCCCTCATTTTTAGTGAGATGGGTTAGAATGGGTGCCCCAGATGCGGGACACAGATGGCCCAGGTCTGCAGGAATAACGCTTAGGTACGCAGGTGGCTCAGACACCAGGGGCCCATCCTGCAGGGAGGGGTCAGGCAATGCTCCACAGTCACAGGAGTGGGGCCCGAACAGTTGGGGATGGGGAGCCCAGGTAGAGGGAACAGCAGGAGAGACGGCAGCGTGAAGGCAGGTAGGGATTGCATGTGGAGCCTCCCAGCCTGGGGTAGAGCTGCTTCCCCCTGAGGAGCACCCAGAGGAAGCCAGCCATTCAGGTTCGCCCTTTAGCCTGCAGCATCGTGCTCCTGGCCTTGCCTGCTCCCTGCTTTCGATTTATAGTAGAAAGTTAATTTCCCCTCTGGCCTCCCCCTTCCTTTACCGGATTTGGATTTCTTGCACATGTTTTTAATAGGGTTCCCTTAATCCAAGTGTTGCCTTCTGGGTTTTATTCTGTTTTCTTTTCCTTAAACAAAACAGAGAGTCTATGCCAGTTTGGAATAGGGCTCAAAACTGGAGCCAGCCAATGTGTAAGACTGGCAGGGGGCCAGTCATGAATTAAGTGCCCCATGCCACTCGAGAAGTCTGGCCGACATCACACTGGTAGGGGCAGGGGGCCGAGAGGCTGGAGCTGGAGGTTCCTGCGTCTCTTGACACCTCTGCTCCAGGAACAGAGATTAGCACAGACTCAGCAGTTTGGCCGCGAGCAGGGAAGGCCTTGGGCACACTCCATCATCTGCCATCCCAGGTGTGCCAAGCCCTTGGCCTAGAGATGCAGAGCATGCTCCATTGGGGCAAGGCATCTCACCAGATTACAGAGTCATCCTCTCAGAGTAGCCTTTGGATGGCATGTCTTCAGGTTCCTTTGAAGAAGCAACCTTATGTAAAATCGTTTCTGCATTTGTTGGGAAACTCTCAAAAACCAGGGCTGGCTGGCTTGATTGAAGTAGGGGAGGGGTTACCCCCTTGATAGACTTCTTTTAAGATTTTGTGCTAAGACAAGCTTTGTTTCCCCTGCAGAACTAGTAAGAATTCTGTCCACCAACCAGAGAATTATAGCATATTCTCCCTTTTTGCCTTGTCTGCTAGGAAGCTCAGAGCCAAGGTGAGGGTTCTTTCAGTAGCTATAATTTTATGGTTTTCCCATTTATAGCCATCTCTTTTCCAGGGTCCTGGCTTTTTGTTTCTTTTGTACTTAACCATGATGTAGCTAAGTCTTTAGGTGGGAAAGAAATGAAGGCGTATGTGAGGTTTAAAAATGAAGGGCCATTCAAGGCAGAACTCAGCAGTGGTTCTCTTGCAGAAGTGCCTTGAGGAAGCAGCTGAGGGGTGGTGGAGGGAGATAGGTGGAAGGCATGGCTGGCTTTTAATTGTTTGCAGAGAATAATAAATGTGTGGCTGGGGCTCAGAACGCAGGTTAATGCGTCCACACAGCCCTCTCTGAAATGGCAGCTTCCAGACCGTCTTGGCCTGCCTGCACTGCTCCTTCAAACTCGCATCTCCTTAATTACGTGTCAGGCTCCTGCGTCCAGCGTTTTCCATAACGCTGTCCAGTGTGTGTCTGCAAGTTGCAAGACGTTTGGATAAGAGCTCCGACCTGCTTGGGAGGACCTCTTGGGCCAGGTCCCTAAGCCCCTCTCTGGTTCTGAGACATCTTGAATCCATACTTCTCCAGAGCGAGGTTCCAGCTCCACGTCCTCTGACAGGTGGCCCGGCGGCTTTTGGTAGGTGAGCTATGTCAGTGTCCCTAGGTACCTCACTGTCTGTCTTCTGCCTGCCTAAGCCCTGGGGTGCTGGATAGGGATTTATAACTTGGGGACAGGACTCTTTCGGTTCTGTACTTTGCTGGGCAACCAGGGCCAGCCCAGATCAGCCACAGCTGTACCTTCAGGCCAATTCATGCCAGAAGCACAGTGACCTAGATAGTCTGCTTTGGCTGTCCTCTGGTATACTGCAGATACTCTTAGACTGGGAAACTGAGGCCAGAGAGGGAAGCCACATTCCCCATCCTCAAGGGCACACAGCAAGATGAGCAGAGTCTGCCTGTAGGCAGTAGTGGCTGGTGGCCCTTCCCCAATACCTCTGATCCTGACATGTTGCCCGACCACTTTGAATGCTTGAATTACACTTGGGTTTATTTATTTTTCAAGGTTTCCAAAGCAACACAGCTCACATTTAGTGACCACATTGTTTAGAATATAGCTTATCTCATTGGAATGTGGAAGCATCGAGCAAAGCCTGAGCCGGATGTGGCTCAGCTCCACTTCGGGCGCACAAGCCACAGGCCACGGTCACTCCTGCCTCATCACTCCCTGTCCACTGAGGAGCTTAGATCTCCTGCCTCCTTCCTTTCCCTCCCTGCCCCCTGGAAAGAGAGGAAAGGGGCAAAGCGTCCTCTTGTGATGGAGGTCAGGACAAGAACAGGATGTTCCTAAGTTCAAATAATCAAAGTTGTTATAATTGTACACACCATTTCTCGAGTGTTTGATGCATGCTCTGTGCTTCTTAGGAGTTGTCTCCACCCCTCCACAAACAGCGCCTGGTGGTGGGAAGGATTCTCCGCTCAGGTGGCTGGGGCAGGGGATCTGGAAGCTGGAACTCGGAGTGGGACTGGTTTGCTCAGCCACACGGCTAGTCCGTGCCAGAGTAGAGAGTGAACTGGAGTCCACCTGGGTTTAAGGCTGGCGCTCCATGACCTGGTTAGCAGTGAGGGCAATCATTTTTAACCAGTGGCTTTTGTCCTCTGGAAGACATCCTGCAATGTCTGGGGGCATTTCATGTTCCCACAGCTTGGGAGGGTGAGAGGGACGGGTGCTACTGACGTCTCATGGATAGAGACCAGGGGTGCTGCTAACCATCCTGTGTTGCACAGAATCTCCCTCTCCCCTAAACAAAGAAGTATCTGGCCCAAACTGCCAACAGTGCCACAGTTGAGTAACGGATCTAGGCATCCTAACTCTCTGGCTGACACGTTCTGGGTTTGTGTTGCATTGCAAGCACGGATGTCCATTACTGGTCGTACCTCCCATGCATGGACACAGTGTCTGCCCTTAGAAGGGATTGTGGGCACAGACCCCAGGAGATGTGGGCCCTCCCAGAACAGCTTCTGGTTTTTCTCTCTCGGGCTTTATACACTTTCAAAGGTCTGGTGAGCAGAGGGGCCTGTGGGTTCTCACCCCAGGGAGTTGCCTGGCAGGTGGTGAGCAGGGGTCTCGGGCCTGTGCTGAGACTTGGCCTGGCAGGCCCTTCCTGGCCTCTCACCAGCTCCTACCAGGACACACCCAGGTCGCCAGGCTCCAAATATATGTCAGAGCCAGAGTGAGTGATCAGGCTGGGGGTCTGAGATGGAGGAGAATGAGCAGGGGCTCCCTGATCCTCCAGCCGCGCAGGCAGAGAGCAGGATTGGGGAGCTCGGCCTCCCAGCCAGAGCAGCAGGCAGTGCAGAGAGGCAGCTGGAAGAGGCGGGACTGGGGACATAATGTGAGTGAGGAGTGACGAGTGCCGGCCAGTGTGGGGAGGTGAGAGGTGATGCCGGGGTGGGCAGGAGGAGGACAGGGGTGGCTGGGGAACCCAGAATGGCTGGAGGTGACAGGAAGGCTAGGGGTCATTTGGGATCACATGAAGGGAACCTCTATTTCAGGGTTTCCCGAGTCTTCTGAGAAAGAGAACCAACACCCCACAAGACGTTTTGCTCTGAGGAGCCCTTAATGAGGACTAGAGATGGACAACTAGGACAAACGCAGAATTTCTTCCAGGCGCGTTTGTGTCTGAGCCACTCCAGGAGGTGGCATCTGGAGGCATCCAGAGGTAGTTTCCGGAGTGAGAGACATGGGCCGGCCTACTCTGCAAACAGCTCCAGGTGCCCTGTGCTCTCCGACACTGCACAGCGCAGGGCCCCCAGGCTGCTCAGTTTCGAGGCTGGGATGCTGCTGCTTGACAGGCTAGGGCCGTGGTCGGCAAACTGTGGTTTGCTGCTCTGTTGACTAGTTTGCCTGCCACGGGGCTAGGGTTTGCCCGAGAGCAGGCTGAGCCAAAGGCAGAAAGCCCTTTGGGGGGCAGAGGTCAGCATGGGTTACTTAAGGGCCTTGGAAGAAAGGCTGGGACGTGACCGTGTCGGTGCAGTGAGCGCACTGGGCCCAGCACCTCCTTGAAGACGGCTTCACCTCAAGGCCAGGCCAGGCCAGGCAGGACAGGGCCCTGTGAACTAAAACTAAATGGGCTGGTGGGACACCTCTCCCAACACCTGAGTATTGTGGCCCATTGGATCCTGCAAGTTTTAGACAATAAAAGGCATGAGGGCGGGGATGGTAATGCCCTCTGAGAGGTAGAGTAACAGTCTCCTGGAGCATCCGAGGGACTAAAACTAAATGGGCTGGTGGGACACCTCTCCCAACACCTGAGTATTGTGGCCCATTGGATCCTGCAAGTTTTAGACAATAAAAGGCATGAGGGCGGGGATGGTAATGCCCTCTGAGAGGTAGAGTAACAGTCTCCTGGAGCATCCGAGGGACCCCTGTGGGGAAGCAGGGGCCTGGGGGCCCCACTGACCCGCAGCCTGGCCTGTCTCCCAGACCTGCAGCCCGTCACCTACTGTGAGCCAGCCTTCTGGTGCTCCATCTCCTACTACGAGCTGAACCAGCGTGTCGGGGAGACATTCCACGCCTCGCAGCCCTCCATGACAGTGGACGGCTTCACCGACCCCTCCAACTCGGAGCGCTTCTGCCTCGGGCTGCTTTCCAACGTCAACAGGAACGCCGCCGTGGAGCTCACACGGAGGCACATTGGTAAGAGCAAGGGCAAGGAGCTGCTCCAGTTCCCCCTCTCCCCACCCCCGGCCCCAATGCAGCCTCTGTGCTGGCCCTCCTCCTAGGGAATGGGGGAGGACTCTGCCCCATCCCCTCCCTCACATTTTGTATTGTCTCGTTTAGGGGCCAGAAAGGTAGAGTTCAGGTTGCTTGGTCATTCTCACTCACAGACATAGATGGATCGTCTCTGAACATTTGAAAGCCACAGAGGAAAACACTTCACTTAAGGGGACAAGAAAGGGGAATCTGTACAAAAGGCACCATTTGCGGTTCTCTTAGTAACTATGCACTTAAACGACGGATGGGTGGATAGGAGGGTCGTCTGTCTTGGAGGTGTGATCTTTTGTTAATTTCTTACATGAGTATGATTATTTTAGCAACTTATAGTATAACTGCCCACTGCTGGGACACCGCTGCTACTGGCATTCTGCCTTCCAACACCCAAAACACAGGAAAAGATTACTTAGGTTGGGGACGATGAAGCCTTGATATTTATCACTTGGTTTGCTCATATAAATGTCACACTAAGGCTATTCATAATTCTGTGACCCAGAGTCACTTAGAAGGGCCGTAGAAATGAAGGCATGGGGCCCGCCAGCCGCGAGTTGGACATGCTTGGCACTGTAGTGGGTGCAGGGGGTATTCTCTGGCAGCATCTGCAGCCCCCAGGGCTGGTCGAGGGGCGCCAGGGCAAAGCCGGAAACTGGGCAGGGCAGCAGGGGCAGGCCCATGAGGACCAGAGCACCGCTGCTTGTGTGTATTAGATCTTGGGCACTAACAGGTGAAGGGAGGATTTTGTAGTTGAGAGAAGAAAAGTTTGGAAGCCATGGGTAGACCCGTGTGCTCATTTTCAGGGAATAATCTGCTGCTCGGAAGGGGCAGAGCCCTGCAGGGGCCAGACAGCAAGTGTGACCCAGTCAGTGACAGACAGCCCCTGCCCCTGAGCCAGCGTCCTTCCCAGATGGCCTCCCGTTACTTTACTTAAAAAAAGATACTGATCTTGGGAGTGGCTGATTTCTCTTTATATTTTTCTATATTTTAAAAATTGCCATAACAAAATATTTTTGTTCTCTTGGTCTGGGGCTCCCCACCTCCACTTCTGCCTCCCACTTTTTTTTTTTTTTTAATCCTCACACAAGGATACATGTATATATTCTTTCAGAGAGGAAAGGAGAGGGAAAGAGAGATAAAAACATCAATGATGAGAGAGAATCATTGATCAGCTGCCTCCTGTATGCCCCCCACTGGGGATTGAGCCTGCAACCCAGGCATGCCCTGACCGGGAATCGAACCGTGATCTTCTGGTTCGTTAGGTCAATGCTCAACCACTGAGCACACTGGCCAGGCCCAAGGATATATTTTTATTAATTTTTGAGAGACAGAGACAGAGAGAGAGAGAGAGGGAGGAGGGGAGAGGAGAGAGAAACATTGATGTGAGAGAGAAACATTGATCAGTTGCTTCCTGCATGTGTCCCAACCAGGGATTGAACTGACTACTTTTTGTGTACGAGACAGCTACCCGACCAGGTCTGCCTCCCACTCTTGGTGGGCATGCACAGAGGTTCTTCCTTGAGAACCCCAAGTCTGTCCTATAATGTTGAGCCAAGAAGGAATGGTAGTGATGGGGGATGGGACAGTAATGGGGTGAGGAGATAGGAGGACCTCCAGTGGCCCCTCAGTTCATCGTCTGGTTTCCATCCCACTTGACGTTGTGCCTGTAGTCTGGCTCCGTTTTCCAGCCCTCAGGGCCTCCTCCCTAGGAGCTGAATGGAGCCCTTCCCTGCAGGAGAAGGGAGCACCCCCATAACCGCGTGCCGCCCCCCGCCCCCCACCAGCTGCATGGGGAAATCATTGTCAGTGTTTACGTAACTGCTTGAATTGCAGAGCCAATTTAAAAATAATTTCTGTCCATCTGGAGTGGATTTAAGAGATGAAGGAGAGGTAAATGATATAAACCTACGAATGTTCTTGAAAACTGCATCGAGGGGAGAAGGGTATAGTGTGGCAGTAAGTCACCCCTGCTGTGAAGGGCTCCTGGCATCTGCTGCCTCGGGAGGGAGCTCTGTAGGTTTACTGAACAGATTTCTGAATCTTGGAGGGGAGGGCACTAGTAGCAGAAATCAGATGACGCTCTGCAGGCACTTACTGTGGCTCACAGCACCCCTGTGAGGGGGGTGTCATGACTGTCCCCATCTGAACTTAGGCTCAGAGGTTGGAGTAAGTCACTGAGGCTGTGGCTGGCCCGTGGCAGAGGCTGAAGGAGGCTTACCCCAGGCCCTTCTCTCGTCATCTGCTGCCTCTGGCTTTAGGAACACAGCCTCACCCACCATGCCCCCTTGGGTGGGTTAGGTTTGAGCTCTGGGTCCCAGGTGCCTGGTGAAGCTGGGAAGAACCAGTCACTTGGAGCCTAGCTGACTCTGCCCCTGTGCAAGCCCAGCCGGCCCTGGGCCTCCGTGTGGGGCCAGGCCCCCTGGTCTGGTCTGACCCGAGTCTCTCTAGGGCGAGGTGTGCGGCTGTACTACATCGGAGGGGAGGTCTTCGCAGAGTGCCTCAGCGACAGCGCTATCTTTGTGCAGTCCCCCAACTGTAACCAGCGCTATGGCTGGCACCCCGCCACCGTCTGCAAGATCCCACCAGGTAATGACACCGCCACACACCCTTTTTCTGAGTGCCTCTCCCCCATGGCACATGCCTGGGTTGCTGGGGAGGTTGCTGTTTTCCTGATGTTTTCTCCTCCTCATGGTTGGCATTGCTAACCTGCAGGTGCTCCATCTGGGTTTTCTCTGAGCCTCACCTTCTGCTCTCCCTGGCCCTCCAGGGAGCAGACACAGCATCAGACGGACCTGCCTTGGATCCGTGGGTACCTGCTCAGTGCCCTGTGTGTGTGGATGCTCAGGCAGTCTCCTTCCTTCCTCCCTTCCTTCCACAACAGGCACAGCAGGTGGTGCTACAGGGGACAGAGGGGTGCAGGGCTCTGCTGCCATCTCCACAGACCTTACACACCAGCTGAGTGTGCAAGAGCAGCACAGAGAAGGTGCTCGTAGATTCAGGACAAGCATTTAACTGTGGGTGTGGATCAGGGACGCCCTCCTGGAGGGCGATGAGGGGTGAGGACGGAGAGGGGTTCCAGGCTGAGGGAGTGGAGGGCAGGCACGCAGGGGCAGCACTCTGGTTGGAGGTGAGGCCGTGTAGAAGACAGGAGAAATGTTTAGAAAGCATGAGGGGACCCAGCCATGGAAGGACATAAACGTTTTGCTTTTATTCTGGGGAGCTGCTGAGGGTTTTCTTTCTTTTAAAAAAAAAAAAGTATTTTTATTGGTTTCAGAGAGGAAGGGAGAGGGGAGATAGAAACATCAATGATGAGAGAGAATCATTGATTGGCTGCCTCCTGCATGCCCCCTACTGGGGATGGAGCTCACAACCTGGTCTGGCCTTACCTGAGGGCATGTGCCCTTGACCGGAATCAAACCCAGGACCCTTCAGTCCACAGGCCGATGCTCTATCCATTGAGCCAAACCAGCTAGGGCCTGTTGAGGGTTTTCTGCGCAGGGCTGATGAATCCCACCTGTACACCAGGAAGGGGTGTAAAGCTGTGTCCCCCACAGGGTGGCTTGGACAGGGCTGGGCCTGGGGAGCAAGACCAGGCAGGAGGCTGATCCCAGCTAAGGCCTCCTTAGAACACGGAGGCAGACGGCCCCAGCCAAAGCCCACTTTTCACGGGGTGTGCAGCGCAGCTACGGGGCACACAGCCCACAAGTGTGAACTGTGACCAGCTGGTGTGGCCCTGGTTGGGTCGAAGACCGTGATGCAGGTGTGTGGTCCCAGTCAGGCCGAAGACTGTGAGGCAGGTGTGGCTTGTCTTTTCCTGCCCACTGAGGAGCAGATGAGAGTGGAACCCTGGGTCCTGGGCAAGGCCAATGTTGGAACCCAGATACTCTGAAATGATAAGTGCTCTGCATTCCCAGAGTGTTGTGTGGTTGTGTTTACAGAGTCCATTTCTATCTCTGCTGTCAGTCTTCCCCAGTTGTTCTGGCTCTTCAGGTGAGGAGGCATATTGAGGAGACCAGTTCAGAGAGGTTAAGTCACCTGCCCAAAATGCACAGCTAGTGAGTGGCTGAGCCAGGTGAACCCAGGACTGACTGCATGACTCCCGAGCCTCGTGCTCCTCTGTTTGGCTCAGCTCGCCTGGAGCCTACTTTGGCCCTACCTCACCACACTGCCCCTTGGAGAAAGCTAGAAGAGGAAGCAGGGTTGCATTCTTGGCATTCTGCCCACTCCCTTCCCCAGCTCCCCCTTCCCCCCCACCTGTTCAGTGAGGGTTGAGTTGGCTGTGGTGGTGTTTGTTCGCTCATAGAATGTCAGCGCTTGCTCAGGGTCCTCTGAGGCCAGCCCCTCATTTTATAAAGGAGACACCCGCTTACAAAGAGAAAATGACCAGCCCAGAGTCACACAGCAAGATGAGGAGCCTCCTGTTGGCCCATTAATCAGTGTCGCCTCAGCTCACCTTTCGGGCACCTCCAACTTGTGCTTTTGTCTTTGTTTTTTCTGGTGAACACATTCCTGGCACTTGGGCGGCAGGACTTCAAACAAGAGATTTGCTATAAACTTTACTTGTGCCTGTCTCTAGTTTTACTGACTGCAGAGTTAGACACACACCTTCACTTTGCTGTGAATGTCACCCCGACCCAGCCTGGTGCCCAGAGGCCAAAATGGGGCCCAGATCGCTCCCTCCCTCCTGGCCCCAACATGAGGTGGACTTAGAGGATCTGGCGGGAGGCGCCTTGGGGCCCTGGGATGAGTTTGGTGATGGGATGGCAGGCGTAGCTTTCAGCTGGCCTGTCTCTGCCGGCACTCCCTCTGTCGAATGACAAGGAGTCATTTTCCCCCAGGTGGTCGGCCAAACCCCACACAGCCGTGGGCATTCTGGCTAGGGTCCCTCGTCTCTCTGTTCCCTTAGCCCAGGGCAGGCCCACCTCTCCAAACCCTCTCCCTTGTTCTTGGTGGCCCTCTGTACTGCCTTCCCCAGTGTTTCCCACAGCGCTGGGAGCTGGAGCTTGCAGGCCAGTGTTTAATCCTCCCCCTCACCTATGCCAGCAGTACCCCCATGGAGGTGGCATGGCTTCAGGGCAGGGTGCCGAGTGTGGAGGAGGTTCGAGTTAGGACCTTCCGGGTGACCCGGGGTGGTTTTTAGCCAGGAGGGGAGCATCGGACACGCCCGCCCTTCGTCCTCAGGAGCACCGTTTTTGTTCTGTTGGCAGGATGCAACCTGAAGATCTTTAACAATCAAGAGTTTGCTGCCCTCCTGGCTCAGTCTGTCAACCAGGGCTTCGAGGCCGTCTACCAGCTGACACGCATGTGCACCATTCGCATGAGCTTCGTCAAAGGCTGGGGAGCAGAGTACAGGTCAGCATTGGGGGGGGCGCGTGTCCCAGGGCCCAAGGACAGCAGGGGCATCTGCACAGTAGAGCAGACCCCCCTCAGAGTCGAGCCAGGCCAGCCCTCGCCCAAAGAACAGAGGCAGCGATCAGAGAGGCCGCGACCTGCAGGCTAAGAGCTGAGCAGTGCTGGTCCAGGGCCTCAGACACATGTGCTCCGTGCCACCTCACACTACCCTGGGCGGGACACTGCATCACCCTGTTATGTGGGGGAGGCAGCTGAGGCCCAGGGATGGAAAGGGACTTGCCCAGAGACATATTGTTCGTGGAAAGTCTGAACCTAGGTGGCACCCTCTTGGCTTCCTTGTTCATTTTGGGCAGATGGGTCTAGCACGGCCCTCTCCAGGGAGTCACCTTTTCATCTCCTCATTCCTTCCAGCCTCTGTGGCTCCATCTCTGACTTGGTGACCCAGGGGAGGAGGTAGTTATTGTTCCTCTATAACTACCTCTAATCTGGGTAGTTATAGAGGAACAAAGCTGACTTGCTCAGAAGAGAAACCGTGTCTCAGAATTTCAGATACTGGTTTAACCTAACACTGGTCAGGGCTGCCCTGGTCTGCTCTGCTGAGGCTCTCAGACCACTCGGGTTTGGGCTCAGAGAATCAGGCCCTTCTCTTTCACACCTGGACAGGAGTCTCCTGAGAGGCAGGGCTGTGGGCCCCTCCTCCTGCTCACAGCCCCCACCCCACCCACCCCCAGCTCCTGAAGCAGACGAGGAGGTACCCACACATCAGCAGGAGCTAGCGCCTTGCAAGTTATTCTCCCCCTCTCTTCATTTTTCCAGATGTTTGGAATCCATTTTGTTTTGCAGTCATTCTGCACCCAAGCCAAACCCATTTCAGTATTGGCTCTGGGCCACCGTTTATAATGAAATCCAGATGAGCATGACTTATGGAAAGTCAGATTCTCATTAGAGGATTTGGGTCCGTGAAATCTTCCTCTCCCATTTACCGTATTCTAGTTGCTGTTCCCTGTATGTCCCACAGTGCCAGGGAACACAGCGCCTTGGTCTGTGGGGGTCTCCCTGAAATCCAGGAGTGGCCAATTGAGCAATTAAAGGGGTCAGACCTCAGGAGCACTCTCCACACAGTTATAATGGCCTGAGATTAGCCCAGGCCCAGAGGCCTAGCCCAAGGGACATTTTAGCTCACCTTTTAGCCCTGGCTAACACATCACTTGGGGACTAAGAGTTGAAAGGTTAGAAAAGTAATACATATATTTTACTGGGGAAGGGAAATATTTAAAGATGGGCCCAATGGAAAAGAACCAGAGGGAGGTCCATTTGCTCTTCTGACATCAGACTGCAGTCCTGAGGGCCACCCTCAGCCCCCCAGGTCAGGCAGGCACCCAGGGCGAGTCTGCAAGCTCCTTTCTCGCCCTCCCATGGGGTGAGGCAAGGAGGGCGGTGCCCTGAGGCCAGCGGCCCTTGACCTGGCATGGCACCACCGCCCTCAGCTTCAAGTGCTGGGAAGAGGCCCCTTGGTGGCGGAAGCCATTCTCTGGGGGCACTGTGTCACCGCGCTGGACGCAGTGCCAGCACACCCAGTCCCGGGCGGCCCACCACGTCACTGCCACCTGGCAGCGCCGCAGGGCAGCCTAACTGGTGGGTGCGGCCCCTTCCCAGAACAGCCTTGCCCTCCTTCTGCCTCCTGGGCCAAGGAGAGTAAGATTTCATGCCTTCTGTGAGGTGGCCGAAAGCAGGCCCGGGCCCAGGCCTCTCACCTCCAGCTGGCACCGGCGCCGCCTCAGCAGATAGCCTTTGCTCAGCGGAGGCCTTTGGGAGCGCGCCTGCGGGCTGCGTCACCAACCGGCCTGAATGTAGACAAAGTGCTTTGGGGAAAAGAAACGTGTGGTGTGCCCTGGTTTTTTCCAGTAATTGTTTCATGGCTCGCTCTGCTGGTAAGATTTTCCAAAATAAGGCCATAGATGGGAATTATATCAGCACATTGGGAACCGACGGCATGCGGACTCTGTCGGCGCTTTGTAAAAAACACCCCTCAATCAGACAGACACACGTCATCGCGGCCTGCTGGGGCTGGGCCGGGGCTGGACGTGGGCAACTGAGGCGCCCATTCAGGACAGAGGGGACCCGGGAAGACCTTTGTTCAGGCTGAAGGCTGTCAGGGGCCCCTCACAGCTACTGGTGGGCCTCTGGGGTGCCCTGGAATTTGCCTTCTACACTTAACTCTTTAAGGGCCATCTCCTTCCCCACAGGAGAACCTGATTCACTCAGAGCTCTTCTTGGTCGGAAGAATTTGGCGTGGCAGATTCTCCAAGTTATTGGCACCTCCTGTAGGGTGCTGGGGTCTAGCAGGGCAGGATCTACCTGTGACTCTGGGGAGAAGACTGTCACCAAAGCAGGAAAAGGTGTACTTATCTGTGTGTCCTTCTGGACGTTTTAAATATCTCCCACCCCTTTCCCTTTCCCTATGTCTTGTAGGAGACAGACAGTGACCAGCACCCCCTGCTGGATCGAGCTGCACCTGAATGGGCCTTTGCAATGGCTTGACAAGGTCCTCACCCAGATGGGCTCCCCAAGCATCCGCTGTTCCAGTGTGTCTTAGAGGCAGTGGGTGAAGGGGAGGGCGGGCTTGGGAAAAATGGCCACATAGGAGGTGGAGAAAATTGGAACTCTACTCAATCACTGTTGTCAAGAAGAAATTTTCCTCCCTCAACCAAAGTGGCACCAACCGTTCTCCAAAACACAAAAGCAAACCCAGAGATGGATTTTATAAACAGCTGTTTGCTGAACATTTGCCCTCTGGCCCAATTTTGAAGGGCAAGAAATGTCTTCTGCTTTGGTGGCTTGAGCAAACAGGTAGTGTCACCACCTGCCCCCTTCCTCCAGCCCCCTTCCTTCTGAATGACAGCAGTCTGGGATGGCACTGTCCAACAGGCAAAGGCCCTCTGTTCAGGACTGGAGTGTGGAGTTCACCTTGGGTGTTCTAGGTAGGGACAAGCCTGCAGGGGTGTGAGCAAATGCCACGCCCGACCCTCCAGCGCTTTTGACAAATGCCTCTTGAGGTGAACATCACGAGCCCCAGCTCTCTCTCAGCGGACCCTGCACTGGGAACTGGGCCAACTTGAGGTTGGGAGGGGCTTCTGGTCTCCTCCCCCTCAGAGCAAACGGATTGGTGTGAGCCAGTGTTCAGACCACACAGGGGCAGTGGGAAAAGCTGGTGAGAGAGACCTCTTTCAAAACACCCTTACATGTGTCCTTTATCACTTTGAGCAGTTAGAAGAATCTGCTGAGGCTCGGTGCATATGCCATGTACAGTTTATCACATTAATCTGAGAGATTTGAATTACATGAAGTATTCACAGAAAGCAAGAGGTGTTGTGGAGTGATGGTGTTCCGGCTAAGGCAGCACTACACTGCGAGGGTCCCAGGCGTAAGAGCTTACTTCATATTCTCATGCATTCGGCTATTGGTTTATGTAGTCCATTGCATTAATTAAATGAACTTTATCATGTGCTCTTTAAATGTTTGTTTTATACTTAAATCCTGGGCTGGCGCATTGACTGGAAACCAGAGTGGGACCCAGCGACATCTCCCCCAAGGTGAAGCTTTTGCAGGTTTTGTTGACAAGACACCTGCCAGTTTTGGAAGCTGAAATTAACAGAAGCAAATTCACCAGGAGGGAAAATCTCAGGCCAACATAGGCAAATGAAAGGGCTATTGACATTTTTTTACACCTTTGAATATTGCAGGCTTGGTGTAAAGAGTTCTGTCATCTTTCCCCTGGGGTAGAGGATTATCAGTGACAACTCTAGCAGTTATATTGTGTAATAAGTACTACTCCCAGTGGCAATTAGTGAGAAAACTATTATGAATTATTTCAACTGGAAAAAAAAAAGCCCTTTTGCAGAATACAGCAGACAGCATTGCTACTTGCAATTGGTACTTTATTCTTTGCTGCTGTTTTTATATGAAATGACTTATCCCATATTTTTGCATGAATTTCTACCAGGAAAAATAAAGGGATTTCCTATGGAAGTCCCATCTTAATTCCAGGTGAAGGGAAAAAGTATATACTTTGGCAGGTTATCAACCTCAAATGTGATGACATTTCTGTTGCTACGTGGCGATGTTGGAGGCTTGCCAGAGCCTCACCTGCAGGATCCTACGCCTCTGAAGCTTCAGCCTTGAGGATTCCAAGTAGGAGCTGCTCACCACGCCTCCTGAGGACACAGGAAGACACAGACGGGGAGCAGCACATTGCCAGCCCTGTGCTAGTCTTCTCACAGGGCTATTGACAGAACCCAGAGACAATGCAATGCTCCTCATTCCACCTGAGGGCCATACACTGTGAAGTTTGTGCCTGGTGTGGAAGGCTCTGTGGACCGCCGCTTACTGGTGCAGGAGGCCATCTGAACCACCTGGTTGTGCAGCCATACTCGCAGTCAGGTCTGACTTGTGTGCATTATTCCACTGTGGCCTCTCCGAAAAGCCATGGGCATGGGTTCCTGAGGGCTGGCATTTTCCACCTGCTACATGATCCTGTGAGGGCTTCCTATGGCACCCGGCTGTCCTGTAGGTACTTGGCAAGTTAGCTTCAGGTACAGCCCAATTTTTGGTGATTGAACGGTCAGGTTTGGCTATATTTGAATGGTGCCTTAGAACCCTTAATGCTCTGTTTTTTTTCCAAAAGCTACTTACTTGGTCCTTTTTCTTTGTAGACTAGATTCCTGTGGGAGGCAGCATAAGGAAAATGCAGGTAAGCGACCTCTGGCACCACTGAACGCAATCTGGTTTTACCTAGAGTTTAGGACCTGGCCGCTCCGGTCACAGAGGCTGCACAGGTGCTTTGGGGCATGTGTAATAAGTGTCCTTCCTTTGTCACAAAACTAGTTATATTTTTAAAGTCCTGTTGTATGAAAGGCATTTATACATTTAAAAACTTTTTTAAAGGACAGTTGAAAGGCGCAAGAGGGAACAAGGGCAGTTCTAGAGGGTGACAGTAGCTGTTAGGTAGCAGTTAAGTGTAGTTGTCCAGGCTCCCCACCAGGTTGCCTTCACCTTGCAGCCCAGAGTAGCCAGCCCTGGGGTGGGAACTCAGCACCTCCCCCAGGAGCCAACTTCTATTCTCTTTGCCCTCCTCCCCCTTCCAAACTTTATTTAGTAATTTCGATCCTTCCAGCGCACACGTAGGGAGCCGCCCGGCGGTTCCGGTTACAGGCCTGTGCTGGAACATCATCTCAGTTGGCCAGCTTCCCGGCAGGCTGTAGACCTGACATTTTGAGACAAGCCTAGAGTCAGGAGCAGGGACTTTGACTCTTAGAACACACATGAGGGTAAGGCTGCTGGCAGACTTTTCCATTGTCCTTATGTTGTCTGTGCTGTATTTTTTTATTGACCATGATTATTTTTTTAAAATCCTTGTTAATGTATTGGAATGAGCTGTAGCACATTAAGTGCTACATCTTGTGCTTAGTTTTTCTTCCTCCATCTCCCCTTGACTTCCTAGAGTGTGGACGTATTCCAAGGCTAAATGCTTTTACTCAGACCGCAGAAACAGTTTTCTTTAAGTAGTGTGTGCATGTCATGCACATATGAGCAGTCTGGGGAGAAGGCAGCTATCTGATGCCCTTTCTGAGGCTCTCTGTAGGTCTATGCAGGGGGAGAGCCCCATTAAGCCACTCTATCTAGTCCTTAAAAGATGGAGGGAGAGGAATCCGCAAACAGCTCATGGGACTATTTACCAGAGGTTACCAATAGCAAGAGAGGGCATGTGTTTAGTTCCAGACCCTGTGCCTTACTATGGGACCTGAGGTGGCAGAGTTGGGCATTTTCCCAAAATCTACGTCCACGACTGTAAGTTGTACCATTTTTCTTTGTGTGGCATAAATGTCCCCTTCAAGTAACTGCCTTCAAAATGTACATCACACTTTTAAAGAGCATCAGCTACTTCTCAAGTGGGTGGGAAAGTAGAAAAATTTACATAGAGGACATGGATTAAAAATGAAGATGTGGCATCTCTGGTGGAAGGGCGTCTGTCAGTGGAAATGACCGGACATCCAGGCAACGCTGCAGAAACAAACTTGCCTATCATGTAAACTGGATTGAGAAATTCTCAGTGATTCTGTAATTGATTTTATGCTCAAGTAATGTACACTCTCGCATCCTGGTGTTTTATATTTATATAATAACTATTCAAGACAACTATTTAATTTTCTTGAAGAAAATTGGAAAAGTCTCTCCTCCCAAAGCCAGTGACTGGGAAGAGCTGGAGGCACAGCCAGTTCTGATGTGGGGTGAGGGCACAGAGGCTTTTTTTGGCTCAGCATCCAGACACACCAGCCCAGGCTCGCCAATCATGTCGAGGCATGTGACAACAGGCAACTCCGAGCCTCTCCCTGCCCGGGGGTGAGAACTTTACGTGGAGGGCTGGAACCCCTTCTCCCGAGACCCCTTCCTCACCCTCCTGCAATGAGGCTGTTCAGGTCGGGACTCTTGGAAAAGGAATAGAGCATGGACGACATCGATTACCTTCACTTCTCAGCCAGCCTGACCTTTTTAATACCTTTGTAAAAAGCATGTACGTATTTATAGTGTTTTAGCTTTTTTTCTAACTTTTGTATCGTAAGAGCAGAGCACCTGGTTAAGCATTGTACTATTGTTAAAGATTTGTCCCCTCTGTCCTTCTCTTCCCCTCTAAGTGCCCTCCTAATAAACCTTTCCTGGAAAAGCTCCTGCACCTGGAGCTCAGTCTCTTTCTTGCTGCCGTGTCCAGGTGGGGAGAGGATTTACAAGGGAATCCAGTGGGGCACTAAGGAGAAATGTCTCTAAGCCCTAATGTCCTTTGACCAAGGACGTGCCACAGCCTTATTGTAATACACCATGGCCCTCACCAAGGACCACATGCAGTGCCAGCCAGTCCTTCAGTGACAGCAGGAGCCCCTGGGTTAAAAGTCCCACCCCTGTTGCATCTGCCTTGGCACGCACAGGTCCTACTGCTGCTGTCTCTCCATTGTCACTTTGCAGTCTTTTTCTCCTGGACTTAAAGGCCTTTGAAATGATTAGATGCCACCAGACTTCTCTTCCCCTAGGCATGGAGAGTTTTAGATTCGTGAGGTTTCCAGCTCAGATGACTCTGTTAGCCTCCTGTGAAAATTCATTTTAAACTCCCAAGGAGACACACTTCCACATTTTCTCATTGGCTGAATCTTACACTGACCCCAGCTGATGTGGATTGAAAACCAGAATGATTAAAACAATTTGGAGAAGGAAGACAGAATGGGGCTGGCACAGTCATTAGCTGGGCCACTTACACAGCAGACTTCCCTCTAAGGACCTTACCAGAGTTCAGACCCCTCCATACCGGGAGGGAGGCAGAGTTCACAGGAACTACATCAGATTCCTCCCATTGTGATTATTATTTGGCCATTTCTCCCCTCCTGCCCTCTAAAAGACTTCCCCAAGGTTTAATCTGTATATCTCAGCAAATGGCTCAAATCCATACTGCTAATTCAACCTGTCCTTTGAGCTACAACTTTAAATTCCAGCTGCCTGTCAAATGTGATTTAAAGCATAATGCCCACAAACTGAATCATCCATTTAACAAAAATATGTGGCGAGCTACCTCCTTTTCTGACTCCCCATTTTTATCAGCAGCCCCTTTCTAGCTCCCTCTCCCCCCTTCTCCAACCCCTGAGCAGCCTGATGCACATCTCTTCCTTGCTCTCCATCACCTCTGCTGCCTGTCAATCAAACTTCCCTTTCGGAAAGGCCCTGTTCCCTGAATGGCCTGGCTCCCCTTGGCACAACCTCCTCTTTTTCTTGTACCTGCACTTACTCCTTCCGACTGGTTGGTGTTCCCAAGCTACTGCATGTGTTCTTGATGTTACTCCCCAAATGATCTCCATCTGCTCACATGATTTCAGGCCACCGAAGTGCTAATGACTTCCACATCAGTATTTACAGCCTGGACGTCAATCCCAGGCTTCATATCTGTAGCCAACAGCCTGTGGGCTAATGGTACATGAAGATGCCACAAGTATCTCAAACTCTTAATTTAAAAAGCAAATTCACCACTGCCCTTATTCAATCATCCTCCTCTCCTTTGGCCTTCAGCCCCATTTCTGGCTCCACCATTTACCCATCCTATAGCCACAGAGGTCATAATCATCCACCCTCCCTCACTCCCCACATCCAATCAGTCCTGTTTCCCACTCTCACTGCCCTACAGGTCCTCTAGCACCCGGACAACTACACCAGCTTCATAACTACTCCCCTAGTCTCCAGCCTGCTTTCCTGTACGTGCAGCAATCACACCACCCCCAGTGACATACCTGATCTTAGATGCCCCCCCTCTCCCTGGCCCTCAGCCACAACACACATTCTAAGGTCTTTAACATGGACCACTTGACCTTCATCATTAGGCCCCATGTAGCTCTCATAGCTGGCTGCCTTACACTCTGCAACATGCTGTTCCTTATACTCTGCTTGGAATGTTAACCCCTCTTCCCCAGGCTACACCCCAGACCTGGTCTTTCTGACACGCACCACTAGCTCTGTTGGCTGTCACTAATGCTTTGCCTTCAGACATCTCCAGGAAGCCCTCTGTGCATCCATCACCACATTCTCAACTGTCTTCACCATGGCTTTCTCCTCCTCTAGGCTGCGAGTTCCCTGAAAGCAGTTTGTATCTTATTCTTACACCCCCAACTTCTTTTGGCCACTACATATTTTTGTTAAATAAATCAATCAGAGCACATATCTAGAAGATTCTACCTCAGCAATACCTTTGCATTCATTTCCAATGTGCTATTCTATAGTAAGTTGTTATATATAGCCGAAGGAATCCCACCAAACAGTTCCTGATTACCTTTTATCAGAGCTATTCCAATAGTTTCCTAATCTGTCTCCCTCTAGTCCAGGGATGGCAAATATGGGGCAAAATTATCACCATTCTCTATCCATGGTGAAACCACTAGACACAGTGCTGTGTCCATTCTCAGCCTCAGAATCCTTCTCAACGCTTCTCTCCAAATAGTGCTAATTAATTAGCATTGGCTAATACTACTGCCCGATTTCCCTGGAGTGTAATTACAGTTAATGTCTCTTCTGCTCCAAACTTCTTGACTCCTCAATTACCTCCAGAGGAAACACAGGCCCCACAAAGTAGGATTTCATGGTTCTCTCCAACATCAATCCATCCTTACCCATCACCACTTCTCTATTTGGACTAATGGAGTTTTCCCAACAGAACTCCTTGCGTTATCTCCATACCTTTGTTCATGCTGTAACTTCCACCTATCTGCCCAAATTCGTATCCTTTCAGCTCAATGCAAGCATCAGTTCCTGTAAGTCAGTGGGTCTCAAAATGTGGTCACTAACCAGTTACATCAGTATCATGGTAGAAACACATTCTGAGGCCCAACCCTGGACCTACTGAATCAGAAACTGGGGTGGGGCCCTCCAAGTGACTCTGATGTGGGCTCAAGTTTGAGAACCACTGCTCCCAGCTGTGTTTTATGCTCCTCCCAACACTGCTCTCCTTCCCACAAGCAATTAGGGCTGGTCAGGGTGCTCTGCACATTCTGCCCAGCATTCCACCTTTTGTGCCCTCCTCTTGCTTGTCCCCTCCTCCTACCCGAGTTGGACGATGAGCTCCTAGAGCAGACAAAATACATCCGGAGTCTGCAGCCTCTGCTGCACCTGGCCCAGTCTGGCACCAAGACAGTTCCCTGGATCCCTGTTTCATCAGGAATAGGTTAGTTGCTTTTTCTCATGTTTTAGGCCTTCTAACTTCACCATATATGACTTCCTGGGAATTCCCTGGAGCAGCAGGATTGGTGCAGACCAAGTCCTTGGGCTCAAAGAGAATCTTTTCTCTCTTAAATTATGCTGCTGTTTTTTTATCGTTCCTACCCCAGGCCTCACTTAGCCCATGTGGTTATAGCATTAAAGCCACCTGGTTGATACGAGAAAGGGGAGAGGCAATGACTGTTCACATCCTTCATAGGAGAGAATCGGGAAGGCTGGTCATATACTGCTGTATGTGACCTTTTTGTGCCGCCCAAATTTGTAGTTATGGGGAGAGAGTATTTGAGTCTATCAACATATACACACAGATATTAAAGGGGTCTAGAGAAAGAAACTTTTCTTGCCAAACCTGTATTCCAAAGATGTAGTAATAACCATTAAGTCCTGGTTTTGAATCAGTACTTTTCCAATGGGAAACAAAGTAGAACTGTAAGTCATCAAGAGCTGGAATGTGCTCAGTGGTGCTCCAACAAAAGGCCCATACATTGCTATTACCTCTGTTAATTCTTCACTCTGCAAATCAGAAACACCTCGGAACAGAGCAAGATGCTTCCTCTACTAGAAGAACTGCAACACACACACACACTTCACTCTGAATAAAGAAACCTACATTAAGTGTTAAGACCTGTGATGTTAATAAGAGACATATAGGTTATGCCCAAAATACAAAACTTAGAGAACTTCTAAGACCCTTTCTACAGAAGTTTATATGCCAAAGGTGCAAACATGGATCACTAAACTAACCCCCAAGTGGAATCTAAATCAAAACTGGAACTCTGCCCTGCATAGTCAGCATGCTACTTTATGAGACATACAAATGATGGGAAAGTTAATAAGGTGTTGTTTTCAAGCCAATCCTAGTAAGTAGGTACACTTGACCAGATATTATACATTTTCTCCACCTACAATCCTTTAATGAAATTTGATATTTAATGACAGAATGCTGTAGCTGAACTGTCTTCCCTATTTTTAAATTTGGGTGTGTGTGTGGGAGGGGGTGGTGTGGTGTGTGTGTGAGGGACAACTCTAACTCATTACAACATTCTCTGAAGTCTGTCTCCATCAATCAGAGCATTTAATGAATCAGGACCTCTGACCACACTAGACACACGTTTGCTAAATTTAGCTTTGCATCAGCAAACACAAGCTCAGAATAGTTCATGGAGCTCTCATCTTACCCTTAGACAGTGATTCTTCTAAAACTGTCTTTCTATGGCAGGCCAAGGCAGGGTATGGGGCACTCCGCATGCTCTCCCTATAGCCATTGTTGAGAGACTGGCCCAAGGTTGAGGGGATCCAACATCAGCCATGGCAAACATGTTTATCTCCACCTCTCCATGATGAGAACTTGAAGTTAGGCATTTATCACATCTCATGTGTTCTAAGTGATTTGCAGTAATGGCCTGACATGCTCTATGGTCCTTGAACCACATCCCATATTACTCAGCCACCTAAGTCTAGCTTCTCTGAATCTCCAGCTTCTCTGAATTAGATGTGGTCAAGTTCTATAAAAAGAGAGCAAGCAAACTGCTTCTGTCAATCTTCTCATATTTTGGCAGGAAAACATATTTTAAAATTATAAAAATATCTATGTCTTCATCACTCTAAAATTATTACATAACACACGATTTTCTCAGGGGAAAAAAAGCTTACTGTCTCTCCCTAGCTTCCAACACTCATGGACCTTCAAACTTTGTGATAATACTTATCAAACTATCAAATACAAATCGAAATTAAGGGCCCACTATGTGCCAAACAATGTGTTATATAAATAGAGAAATATTCCAAGAGGAGGGGGGGGTAGATAATTCTCTCATTTTAAATCTCAGATGGACAGTCCATAATAACTTGTGAATGGCAACTACGGAGGTCAGTTTAGATAAAGTACAATTTTATTACACTACTAGAGGCCCGTTGCGTGGGGTCCTTCAGCCTGGACTGCGCCCTTCGCAATCCGGGGATCGGGCCAAAACCGCCAGTCCGACATCCCCCGAGGGATGTAGTAGTGTGCAAAGCAGCAGGCAGCCGAGGAGGAGCCCGAGCCCGGGCTGGGTGCCATGCCGCCTAGGTAGCGCTGCCGTGGAGGCAGGAGAGGCTCACTCTGCCACAGCTGCGCTCGCCAGCCGTGAGCCCAGCGTCTGGTGCCAGTCAGTCAGCTAAGTGGCGCTCCCGCTGTGGGAGCACACTGACCACCAGTGGGAAGCTCCTGCGTTGAGCGTCTGCTTCCTGGTGGTCAGTGTGCATCATAGCAACCAGTCACTTAGGCTTTTATATATGTAGATTAGCTCATGATCACTCTTCTTAACCTGGGCCTTTAGTAGATGCCACTGTATTCTTTTATCCCACATTTCCCCTAGAAGGGGCTGATAGCTGAGGTCTTAAAAACGTGAGTTGTCAGTATACATATGCATGTTGGATCCAGAATAGTGAGTTTGACAAACCCTTACATTATTCACTATTTATGCCTAATCCAATGAAGGAAGAAAGGCTTTGCCCACATACATCCCTACTAAACAACAAAATCATAACAATACACATTAGCAGACTTTATAAACAAATCACATTTTAATAATCTGGCTTTGTTTAAGCCACAAAATCAAGTTCACAGCTTTTTTTTTAGTCTGTTTTCTCTAACCAATGATCCTAATGTATTTTCTAAAACCTCTCATATTTTAAGAAAAACATGTTCCACCTTTCATTTTGCAGCAAGGAGCTAACTTTCCTTATACTCTTAATGAATGGCTGATCCAGTCATCTCAAAGAAACACTGATGGAATGGTGACTAATCCTTCAGAATAGTAAATAAATAAATAAAAAGTCACCAAGCAAGACAGCCACCAAAGTTGGCTCTTCATGAACGCTCCAATCACTGCCGCCTTTGCTCCTGTGGTTGCCCTGGCCTGGCACCATGAGCACTCCGTTCTTCCTGCTTCTGCCTCGGTCCCAGTGCTTGAAAGATGGAGCACAGGGGTCTGAAAGTTGTTTCTGCTAGTGAGCATACTAGACCGAGAAGCAGTGCTGAGCCCCAGTGCCAGCACCACCCAGCTCTGGGGCCCTGTGCCATTTAGAGCCATGCAGCAGCCACCACAGTGCTGGGTTATTTGCTGTATTTCCAGCTCTTCCTTTGGAAACTTTCCCTTTGGTGGTCAGTTCCCCTGGGGCTGACCCACGCAGCCCAGGAAGTAACACAAGGTACTCAGGGACTCACTGCCTAATGTTTTCACATCCTTTTCCACCTCACTCACTCCTTAGTATTACTATTTGGCAGTGATCTGTCTTTCAGAGAGGAGGGTGTGAAATGTGACAACACAGTTCCGACATCTCAAGAAAACTCTAAGGAAGAAGAGTTTATTCATGATAAAGGCAATGCCAAAACTTGCGTGTGTGATCACAGATCGTTTCAACGGCCCATTATAGAGAATTACTTAAGTTCCCTCTGTCTCTTACACACATGCAAACCGCACCCACTCCCCTACCCCCCAACTTTGTAAAGGGATCTGTTTTATCTCTACCAGAGTAGGAAACCTTTGCCTCATTTATTATAGTATAAAATGTCACACTGGCTCCTCAATACTTTCTAGCATGAGCTCAGGCACTATACTTTAATTGAAATGCCCAGAGCAACGTTTTAGCTAGACATTAACCTGAGGGCCCCTGCCACTGGCCCCACCTATACTACAGCACAAATCGAATCTGAAGCTGCTTGCTTTCTTCCCATTGCAAAAGCATCAAACCTCAGAGCAAGTTCCTTGGAAGCAGAAAATCGAGAACACCTAGGAAAGGTGGCACAAGCTCCTGATCTGCAGAATCAAGTGTGACCACAGGGCATGCTACGGAAAAGTTGACTAAGAGTGGCTTCTTCTTTAACACATTAAGCGCCCAGCCTGTTTCGTCTTCCAGACGGAAAGTATAGTGTCAAGTCACCAGTGACTGACCGGGCGCTTAACGTGTTAACTTGGGCAAATCACACACAACCTCTGAGCCTCTCATTCACTCCCATTCCTAGAACAAAAAAGCATATTTGAAAAATTATCAGTCGTTACTGTCATTATACTCCTCACTCCTTTACAATATCCCGAGGGAGAAAAACTTTCTCCTTAACCCTCTACTAAGAACTAAAATTAAGAGTATCCTATGAACAAATCAGGCAGCCAACATGATGATGGAAAGTTCAGCAAAACATAATGAAATTGATAGGAAAGTATCTCAGGTCGTGAGAGTTAGCATCTTTGTTGGTCAGACCCTAGTAGGAATAATTTAGTGTTCTTCATCAGATGAAAGGCCTGCAATTTCATCTCTGTCTCCCCCAATTGCCATCCAGAAGGCTTTGGCAACCTGTGTCGAGAGAAACATGCAACACATTTTAGCCAACAGCTAAATTTCAGCTCATTTCACGTCATACTTTGAACTGATTAAGACCTAAAATTCTATACCTTGCCCTCCAACCCTCTGGCAACATATATCAAAACCCTTGAATATCCTGACCCAGGACTTCCACTTCTAGAAATTTACACTCAGGATATAATCACAGTTGTGTACAATGGTGATGTGTAAGGATATGCATAGCTTCACTCTTTATAGAAGCAAAAACTGCACATGACCTGTCCAAAAGTGCACTGGATAAATTATGACACATTCATACAACATAGTACCATAAGCCATGTATGTTTCCTGCTAAAAACATGTGTTGTGTTGGTAATAACAAACTAAAACAAAATAACTGAGTTTTCCAGCCCAACAGTTAGAAAGGCAAACATTCTGAGTCTCAATAAAAGTTCCATATCACTCAACATACATTTGAAAAATCTTGGTTTGACTGCAGCAACTAAGTTACTACTGTGTAAACATTCAATTAGTTATAAGTTAAGATCCAATGAAAAAGTCACACTAAGACATTTTAGAAGTAGAAAAGTATAAATCAATAAGTGCTATAATTCTGGACCTTTTGTAGGTAATAAATACCTGATTGTCTCACCTTTTCTGCATGCAACTTTCTCTGCTCGTGAGGAAGTGTCGCAGCCTTGTCTAGGGGGAAAATATATCTTAAGAAACTCATCTAATAGCACAAGAGAATCTGGAGTGTACGGATGTTCTAACACTGGGAGGTGGGAGATGGGTTTCAAAGACATGTTTATGGTGTAGTCATTATAGCTGTTAGGAAGTTTAAGTCTTCCAAATTCTCCAGATGGGAATGATGTGAGTAAATTGGTAGGGTGTCACTGATTCCACATTGAGACACAGTGAAAGAAACAGAGGCAAGAGAAGAAGGGAAAATAAGAGGAAAGAGAATAAAGGAAGAGGAAAATTTACCCCAGGGGATTTTTACCACCAGAGGATGGCACAGTCTCCCAGTAGCTATGTTTCTCAAGATAGCTGAGACCAGAGAATGGAATAGAATCAGGAGTTACCAAATAAAATCCTACTATATAAAACCAGGAAGTATCAATATGGGAACATGTTAGGCACAATGGATTCATCTGCTTACCTTTCATTTCCTTTAACTTTGAAAACAGTCTTTCAAAATTCTCCAAATCTCCTCCGCCCGTAGTAAGACTGGCTAATTCTTGAATATCCAGATCTAACATAGGATCTAAAATAAGGATTCAACACATTGTCACATGTTAATTATA
Organism: Corynorhinus townsendii; assembly: GCA_026230045.1. Lineage (NCBI taxonomy): Eukaryota > Metazoa > Chordata > Mammalia > Chiroptera > Vespertilionidae > Corynorhinus > Corynorhinus townsendii. The sequence continues at coordinate 191,551,290 of JAPDVU010000001.1, forward strand.
GTCTAGAGGCCCGTGCATGGGGGCAGTGGCGTGGAGTCCCTCAGCCCAGCCTGCACCCTCTCGCAATCCGGGAGCTTTCAGGTGATGTTAGACTTCTGGTTCAGGATTAGGCCTAAACCTGCAGTCAAACATCCCTCTCACAATCTGGGACCACAGGCTCCTAACTGCTCGCCTGCCTGCCTGATCACCCCTAATGCTTCTGCCTGCCTGCCTGGTCGCCCCTAACCACTCACCTGTCTGCCTCATCGCCCCTAACCACCTTTGCCTGCCTGCCTCATCACCCCTAACCACTCCCTGGGCGGGGGGGGGGGGGGGGGGGGGGGGGGCGGCAGCCTGGATGAAGGGCCGTGGTGTTCTGCACTTTCCAACCAGGAATGTTTTAATAGGCAGTCTCCAAAAACTTGAACTGGAAAACCTAAAAGTAAAGTACTCAGATTTCAGGCATCAGGTGCTATTCGCAGGATTTCTATCCCAATTAAACTCTAATTCTGAGCTCTCAACAGTCTGAACAAACTGCCCTTTACTATCTCCAACGTTTCTTATTCATCGCTATCCCATTTTTCTCTGCTTCAAACCAAGGTAACAAACGAAACCTTTAATTCTGATCTTCCTCGCCACAAGGGAATAGCAAACCTCAATCGAAATAATTTCCCGCCAGAAGTCACGTCCAAATACTGCAAGACTGAGGACTATAGGGCTGACTATGTACATGTACAATAACAGATTCATGTTCTAGCCGTAGGCGCCCAGGCATCTTATACAATCCCACAATCCTCTGGTTGCATACTTCCAGTTTTTCTAGCTCCTCAAGTGGTGTTTACTTCAGTCATGTTGCAATGTCCAGGGCCTCTAGCTGGGGAGGATTTTTCTGTTCTTTGACGCTGATAGCTGTTTACTATTTGGAATCGGTGAAGTTTTGGGAGTACTGCCGCTGCCATAAACATGTCGGTCCCAAACGCACTCATGAAACAACTGCCCATTCAATCCACAGCTGGCACCGTCCCAGTTTGCAATGAGAAAGGTACTGTGCTGAGCCGTTTTCCAATCCGATCTTCCTCTTCCTTCCCCAGCACACTCCAAACCTACTCCAGGCCCGACCACCCCAACCCCATAGACCCTTAAGGCCTTGCCCCCTATTTCTTCGACTTTCCCCCATCAAACTCGCACCCTATCCACTAAGGTACACCGATTCAGAAATAAATGCCTAAAATTTATACCATCTTTTACTGTACAACATATATTTTCAAATCTATTACTGACATCCATATAAGGTGGCTAGGACAGATTTCACTGTCCACAATTTACACATGAAAAAATCTGGGTTTAAAAATGAACTCATCTAAAATTACAATAATTCAGAAGTAAAGCTGATTTAAGTTCCTGTACTCCTATTTCCATCTCAGTATGTTGCCTCATTATCCAAGTTTAATGAGAATTTTAACTCATCCTCCACTCTAGGCCGACCATCCCAAGACACAGGTCTGTCTCCTTCCTTTGAATGCATCCCACACTCAGTGTTTACGGAACTGTCTTGGCACTGGCATATGCTACCTGGTATTCTGACACCTCGCCACATTGCTATAATAAAGACTACCATAGTAAGAGAGTTTGCTTTGTATCTGCACCACCGAGTGCTTTAACTTACACCATTCCATTTCCCTTTGCCACAGCACTGTAAAGAAAGATTTGTTAACCCCTATTTTACAGAAGAGGAAACTAATGCCTATGGAAGCTAACTAACTTACTCCAGATCATTTCATTATTAGTGGTAGAGCCAAGATTTGAACCCAGTTGTTTAGGACTCAAGCCCACAACCTTAACCATTACAAGGCCTGCCTCTGCATTTTTAGACTATAAGCTCCTTGAAGACAAGGATGATAACTTATAATCCTTTGCATCTACTACAATGTCATACAGATAATTTGGTGTTAAAAATGCATTTTGGTTAATAAATTTGCTTTAGTTCAGTGGGCATGTCATGCTGGCAATTGGCATACAGGGCTAGAGATAAAAATTCGTGACTTGTCTGTGTATACATGATAATTGAACTGTGGACATGGATAGAATCACTTCATGCTTAGATACAGATTTGCAAGAGGAGTTTAAGTGGAGCATTGAGGAATGGCAATATTTAAAGGCTGGGTAAAAAAAAGGGTAAATTTTTAAAGAAAGAGAAGGAACCAGAAAGACGGAAAAATCACACAACTAAGATGGGTTGGGTGAGTCAAGAAAAGATATTGTTTCAAAAGGGATTGCTCCCTAATATTGAATGCTGCCAAGAGGCCAGGAGGAGAAATGGAAGACATCTATTGGACTCAGTGGCATAGAGTTTGTTGGTGAGCAGATTTAGCGGGATATGGAGGCAGAAGTTAGATGGGAGTGCACTGAGGAGTGAATAGGAGGTGAAGAATGGAGATAAGTTTAGTAAAGAAGGAAGGAGGGAAACATGGAGTTGAAGTGTTTTACATCTGTTGGTTTAGCTTTGCCTTAAATATACACACACACATATATATACATACATTATATATATATATATATATGTATGTGTGTATGGAATATAATGAACAAAATAAACTAACAAAAGAGATCCAAGACATGGAAGCATGGGACAGATTGAGGGAATCTCAGAAGGCGGGGGGGGGGGGGGGGGCCCAAAGGAAGAAATTAATCAAAGAACTTACATGCTTATATACATAACCCATGGACATAGACAATAGTGTGGCAGGCCTTGCAAAGGGCGAGCGTGGGGTGAAGGGGGGTCAAAGGGAGGGGGAAAGTGTACATTTGTAATACTTTCAACAATAAAGATAAATTAAAATAATTTTTTTGGAAATAATTTTAGCTTTACAAAAAAGTAACAAAGCCCCAGCCAGGTTGTTCAGTTGCTTGGAGCATTGTCCCATACACCAAAAAGGCTGCGGATTTTATTCCCAATCAGGGCACATTTGTAGTTTTAATCCCTAGTCTGGGCGCATACAGGAGGCAACCAATCAATGCTTCTCTCTCATGTCAGTATTTCTCTCTCTCTCTCCCTTGTTCCTTCCCTTCATTTCCCCTCTCCCCCTTCCTTTCTCTAATAATTAGTAAACATATATCCTTGGGTAAGGATTCTTTTTTTCTTATTTTTTTAAATCTTCACCTGAGGATATTTTCCCATTGAATTTTAGATAGAGTGGAAGAGAACAAAAAAGACAGAGAGAAATATCAATGTGTGAGAGAAACACATCGACTGGTTGCCTCCTGCACAATAGGAGCCTGCAACTGAGGTACGTCCCCTTTATCAGAATCAAACCCAGGACCCTTTGATACGCAGGCTGACACTCTACCCACTGAGCCAAACCGGCTAGGGCTTGGGTAAGGATTTTCTTAGGTTGCAAAAATAGTATATGCCCTTCACCCACCTTCCCTCAATGTTAACATCTTACATAACCACATTATAATTATAAATGTCAAGAAGTTAATAATGGTGTAGTGCTATTAACTAAACCACAGACTTCATTCAAACTTCATCAGCTTTTCCACTAAATGCCTTTTTTCTCTGTTCCAGGATCCTACACGGAATTGAGCTGTCAAATCTCCTTAGACTTCTCCAATTTCTGACAGTTCCTGAGTCTTTCCTCATCTTTTATGATTTTTAAAGAGTCCTGGTCAGTCATTTTGCATAATGTTCCTCAATTTGGGTTTGTCTAACGTTTTCTTATTATTAGATTGAGTTTATGCAACCTTGGCATAAACAGCACAAAAGTGAGGGCCTGTCTGGCACAGATCAGGGGGAGATGATGTCAGTATATCTTATTACTGGTGAGGTCATCTTCATCACTTGAAGTAGTATCTGTAAGTTTTTCTAATATAAAGTTACTACTTCCCCTCTGCAATAAATAAATACCTTAGCAGAAATGCTTTTAGACTATGCAAATGTCATGTTTCTTCTAAAATTTTCATCTATTAATTTTAACATCCATCAGTGGATCGGGCCTGCAAACAACTATTACTATGGCATAAAGAGAAAGTAGAGATATAGTAGTTCCCTAACAAAAGAATATTTATATTTATTTCAACTAAGCTCCTTGGCTTTCTGGCTTTTGGACCACAGACTAGATTCTGGTTTCAGTTCCAGGACCTTCTTATTAGATACTGTTAGACGAATTATTGAACTCTGGGCCTCACCATCATCTCCATAAAATAACTTCTCTCCCAAACTTAATTACCAAGTGGGAAAGTGGGTATAAAAGAACTTTAAAAGGAAGTGAAAGGGCTTATAAAGTTATATTATTCTTGATACCGTCAACTCTGTTAAATACTATGAAAAAAACTGTGTAATAAGGAGATATAAAGCTTTTTCACCATCTGGTCCTGTCTGTTTTAGCTAGATGATCTGAATCAAGATCCTGCTAAGAGAATCAGAGAGAAAAACGATATAGATTTGCAATGTGTTTATTCTTCCTCCTTTTTCTGATAGCCATCTCAAGGCTCACATTCATTTGGGGTTACACTATGAATTTTCTTCCCTTGCCCATATATAAAGTCAGTATTTCCCAGATGATTTATTCCCTGATACACTGGCTATTCCAAATTCCACAGAGCTGTCTCTTAGCAGCCAAAGGAGGAACTTACCCACAATGCTATCGACCTGAGCATCTGATGTATTAGCTGCACCACTCCGACGATCTAGGAGGGATTCAGTCCTATCTGCTGCTGGCAAACGGGGCTGCTGTTAAGGAAAACACACAACACACAAGCAATACTTTAATAGCAGGCTACTTGAGAACTAAATCCAAAAGGCTCACACTTCCACCCACTGGCTGGCTTTAGAGAAGCCATATTAGGAGCTAGAGACAAGGAGAGATGAAGAAGGTTCAACCTCACATAAAAAAATAAATGGCTAAAAATTCACTAAAACTAAGGAGTATTTTCCTTAAAAAAAAAAAATTAGAAAGTGTCATGATTTTGCTACTGACTATTAAAACATAGTTTGTTTTGTTTAAGATCCATGCTTTATTCGAAATGTGAAAATGAACATGACCATATCATAAACAGCTCAGAGACGGATGAAAAAGATGCCTAGAAGCACAATGTGGCCCTAATGTGCCCTTGGTTCCAGCATCACGACCAAGGTAAACTTGGACCAAAGTCCTTGAGGACAGAGGGTTGAAATCAGCCTATTAAGCTCTCTGGGGACAAGGACTTTGCCTCAGATTTGTACAGGGCCTTATACATGGGAAGTACTGGAAAAGAAACATCAATTTTATTTTATGTTTAAAGATCTGGAGGCAACTTTATGCCTCAAGGAAATCCTAGCACTTTTTAAAAAGCATGCTAACAAGAACACATGAAACAACCCAGATTGCAAACATCTTGAACGGCTCACTGCTTTGATGCTGAACCAGCCTCTCTCACAGGTACCAGGCACAAGAGGAATTCTTTATATTCTCCTTTTATCTATTTTTAGTATTTTCTGTCACTTCTTAAATGAAAAGGAAAAAATTCATAATGACAAGGAGGAATTAAAGTAAAAGAGGAGAAAAGATAAAGGCAAAATCTTTACCTCTGAGTGACACGGGTCTGCTGATCCAATGCTACGGTTTGCTCCAGCCAATGAGCTGAGAAGGCCAAAGCCTTGGTTCCTATCTGAAAAGAAAAAATACAACCACTTAAAATGTTAACTTACATTTTCAGTTGTTAAAATGACTGTGATGACAAAACAATGGCTATTTCCCATTATAAAAGTTCTAACTGTAAAACATAGTTATTACCAATTACCATACTCTCTAAATACTGAATAATTTTCAAAAATCAGAGTATTAGTCCAGGTCAAATATAATGACAGAACCATTATAACAAATCTTCTGTTTGTCAAGATTAACAGCATTGACGTTTTAATAGTCACTATGAATTAGTAATATCCCAGTATTTTAAAGTGAAGAGGAACATGCATGCCTTTTTTGAAATACAGCTCTAATTTTGATATAAATTAGCTACTTGCAGTTAAGGCCCCCGATACTCTCAATATTTGTATTTACAATGGAGGACAAATCTAGAGCAGAACATCTAGAACTGATAAAAGTAAAGGCCCAAGCCCTGATTTGATAGTGTTCCCCCAAACCCACCTGGCACTTATTAAAACTACCTCAGTATTCAGTAGGCAGTATTCTCCCTACTTCCAATGGAGGCAGAATTTCTGAAACAGAAGACAAGGAATCTGAACTTTTACCAAGTACTCCAGGAGCGTGTTAGCATCAGGGACACTGAAAACAAAACAAAACACTGCCGCAGAGTAAAACATGAAACCCACAGCTCAAGAGTCTAAAAGTATAGAAGCCTAAGAACTCTCAAAAACAGACAACTTCCTCCGACCTTGCCTTTCCTCTCCCTAGCTCCCATTCTCCTCTCTCTTTCAACCATCTACAAACTTCCTGCGTCCTCTCCCCTGCCAGGTGAAACTGTTGTCAGAGGCTCAGTCACACATAGGTATTGAAGAGAGCCGTGTGCATCCATCTCAGCCCTCCTTCCTTTCCCTTGGGGGAGATTTGCCTTTTAAACAGAGACAAAGCCAATGTGTGGCCTCCTGGGTCTAGATTGCAGCTTGTTCCAACCTGACCTCTCACCACATGGGGAGTTGCCTCGCCTCCCTACTGCATGTGGCTATCAACCCATACAGTAGGGAGGCTAGATGATCTGAATCAAGATCCTGCTAAGAGGCTTTGAAGGCTTCAATTCTGAAAGCCTGCTGCTGCCCTGCTGCTTTTCCTGCTCCACAACCTCACCTGTGGCAGCAGGGCCACAGGTGCAGGTGCACCCTGGAGCCCCTTTCACCTCCTCATCCAGCTTGCTCATTCTGTGAGGAACTCTCCAGGCCAAATGCCTGGGTGTGCCCCATCCAGGGCTAGGCACTGAGGTTTCATCAAGGTAGGCTGAAGAGGCTGAGTACAGTTCCATGTGGTGTCCCACACTGACAGTTCCACTGACTAGGGAGGTTTATTCAAACAGCAACATCATTCTTTCATTTTGGCCAATGTGCTATAGACTTTACAGCAGTTGTATGCAATTATGCAATACTCAGCCTGGGATTTCACATGTCATGAGGATACACAAAGGCTCTTATAAAGAACTTTAGGCTCTTTGTACAAAAGGCATTATCTGAGTAATGGAGTACTGCTGTAAGAGAATACTTCTATTACTGAAAATAACTTGGATTTGGGTAATTTTCAAATCTAATTCACAAATCTCTCCATATTCCAATTCCACAGCTTATGTTTTTCCACTGTTGGGCAATATCTAACCTTGGCAGGTCAGACTGCAATCCAAGAAGAATAATGTCAGCATGGGTATGTTGTTAGACCAAAGCAGTCTATTTAAAATGCCTCATTCTTCCAAATGGCTGCCTTAAAGGCAGGGATCTGGGATAGGCAGGAGTGAGAGGGAGCTAGACTCGTCACTGAATACCATAAACTTTTCATTTCATATTCACATGTTTACTAGTCAAAGAGATTTGTGGTTAAGTTAATGATTATGTGCTAAATGTATTTACACAATAAAAAAATGAACGTCCCAATTTTTCAAAATTATGAAAAAGTCAGAATAGTGGGAAGAGAAGTGGGATAGGCCAGAAAGCCTGGATTTCATTCCTGGCTCTGCCTACCAGTGCGATCTTGGACAAAGCAATCAATCTTTCTGTGCCTTAAGTTTCTGTCCTATGAAATAAGAGGGTTGTTATACATTATTGCTAAAGTCCATTCTGCTCTAGAAGTTTGTGATTTTATAAAGTAAAGAGGCATTCTTTATCTTCTCTTGACAGTAACTTTGAGTTGGTTGGGCTTATTTTTAAAAAATACTTAAGAGAAAAACAAGAACCATAAATTTCAGAATCCTTCTAAGTTTCACAGATGACTGAGTTTATAATCAGGTTCTGGGCTAATTAAAATAAGCTGGAAGGATGTTGCTCAGTATTTTTTTATAAACAAATAAAGGAGGATTTAGTTAATTAACAAGAGAGTTCACTATGTTCTTACTGCTTATATTTTAAGAAAGTTTTAAGCATAAATTTTCACAATTAGTAAAACAATTCATGTTTGTTTATCCAAAGCCAATTGCTCAAAAATCTTGGCTTTTACTTTACACATTTACAATTTTAAAGAAACTCAGTTTTGCTTAGTTAGTTCAACGTTTAGCAAAATTTTGCCCATGTGCACCCTTTGTAAAGACTATCCTATATAATAAAGATGTAATATGCAAATGGTCATTACACTGTGAAGCATAAAGACCGACCGCGTAAAGACTGGATCATGGATCAGCAGCAGGAGGGTGGGGCAGCAAGCTACAAGGGGGCAGCGGAGAGCTACAGGAGGGCGCAGGGCAGCAAGCTATGAGGGAGGGTGGTAGGGGGGGTGCAAAGGGAGCTACAGGAGGGCAGGGCAGCAAGCTAGTGGCAAGCTACTGGCACATGGATTTGTGCGCAGGGCTACTAGTTCTTATAGAAAAGGGTTACACAAATATTCCCTTGTTTGCCAGATTTTTCTCCACTGAATTCAGGGCATGGAAATGCCATCCTATTAAGAAGGGTTTATTCTTTTAGGTAGTTGTTGAAACTGGCTTTAGTATCCATGGTTTTATTGATACCACAAAATACTAGAGTAGGAAGGAATAAATTAATCCACCTACTCAGAGGGGCGGAAAGGGGAAGTTGTTAAGTCAATTATTCTGAAAGCCATAGTGAGTATATTAAACTCTGGTTATGAAACCATCCCATTCAGTTTCAGTAGACTAGTAAATTGGCACCAGTGGAACGATAGATAAAAATGACAGTATCACGAAGAAAAACATCCAGTGGTGCTGGTCATGAGCACAGAGTTCTTCCAGGAAGTGTCAGAAACAAAACCACAGCCTCCAGAATAAAGATTTGAAATGGGAAATTCTTAAACCTTGGGAGGAGCTTTTATTTTATTTTTAATGAAAGTTTCGAAAAAATTGTAGTATGTGAAATGACGTGCACATCTCTTTAAAAATCTAAAGGCACATGGTTATTTTAGAAACAAAATTCAACTCACATAGAGATTTTGACATGCATTCCATGAGACATCTAGAGAATTAAAAACCTAGGCAAAAAGGGAAATTTTAATATGGGAAATGGGCAGAGTCATTCTTTAAAAAAGTATTTTTCCTTCTAATTTTTTTGCTCTTCTCCACTGATTTATCAAGGTAATATTATAAGCATATAAATTTGGAGATAAAGGCATGGATTTGAATCCTAGTTCTACTATTTACTGTGTGGCCTTGTACAAGTTATGCCCTTGTACCTTAGTTTCTAGATTTATGGCAGAGGGTATAACATTTCTTACCTTGCAGAACTACTATAAGGGTTAATAATCATAATAGCTAACATTTACTGAGTGCTAACTACAGAGTGGGCCAAAGGTAGGTTTACAATTGTTCATATGGAAAATAATTACGTAATAATTATACAAGAATAAACTGTTTCGTGTACTCCCAACTGTAAACCTATTTTTGCCCTACTCTGAATATGTAAGCTAACATTCTCAGTACTAAAGATGCAATACTCCTTTAATCCTCACAATTAACAAAATATGCCCTCTACACACAAATAGAAATCAACTTTTATCTCCTTTATTTTGTTATCTTCTTTACAGAGGATTTATTTTATTCTTTTTTTACAGATTAAACTGTAACTCAGAGAGATTAAATAACTTGTCCAAAACACACAGCTAGAACCTGAACATGAAATCCAGAACTCTCTAATTATAAATTCCTCTTTCCATTAAGCCCAAAGATAACATGTAAAGAATAAATGTTGAGACAGTCAATGCTTAAGATACAAATATTGGATATGACACAAACCTGGGTCAAATACAAAAATATGTCTTTTTATTCACATATCCCATAGTTCTCTTTTGTCCATAATACTTCATTATACCCCTGGTTTAGACTGATTAAATTAAGCTCAGGACTGAATAATTAATCATATACCACTTTCATGCTTCTCATTAATTCCAGCCCAGTCCCATAACTCCTGGAGGCATTAGTCACATAAAACTAGTGGCAGACAGGTGGTTAACCCTTTGCACACCATAAGCGTCTATAGACGCAATTAAATTCAAAATATCAGGGAGTGTGGGGAGTTTCCATTTTGGACGCGTGGCAGTTAGCTGGTTAAGACTCACTATCCTTTCACTGTCCCTCAAGTGTACGTAGAAAGGGTTTCTCAATCCAGCACTATCGACATTTGAGGCTTTGTTGTGTGTGTGTGTGTGTGGGTGGCAGGGAGAGTCCTGTGAATCTCTGCCTATACCCACCAAATACCTATAGCACTGCCAAATGTCCCCAGAGTTGGGGGTGGGGAAAGCACAAAACTACCTCCAATTAAGAACCACTGATACAGATCTACTACTGAGGACAGGAAATTTTTGGCTAAAATTCTCAGGTTTTAAGTCATTCCTGGAAAATATTTTCAATGAAAAAAGAGAATAAAAACATTTAAGAGATTCCATCTTACCTCCTGTTAACATTATAAATATCTTCCCCCTACTCTGGAAAACTTCTCCAGATGATTTTGGCTCACAATCACTTCTACCTCAGTGCCATTTGCCTTTTATATCCTTACCATTCAATTAGGCTTTGAGAGAAATGCTAGCATAGGTACTTGTCTGAAGTCAATCTGCCATCCTTAACTATATTATAAATGCCTTGTACACACAGACAATACAGCTCCCAGCAGAGTGTTAAGTATACAGCAGAGATGCTGAAATATCTGCTGACAGCCTCATATGACAGAAGTGCAAGCAGTAGCTAAACATAGAAGTTTTTACTTTAAACTTATATATACTGATCACAATATTAAGAATTTCCATAAACACAGCCTCAAAATGCCTTAGATGACTTGTTATGTATTTTATGTATTCATACTTCAGCTTTTATTTCCTTAAAGCCACAATTATTTGGCATCATCTTCAGAAGTTCGTTTTCCCCATATTTTAAGGTTTTTCACATCCCCTTTCATTCCCCACAAAATATTTTCATTTCTACCCATGTGATAAACATGATCAAACTTACCATAAGCACAGCTATTTCAACTACACAGAAAAGCTGTACCTATTTTTGAGTGGTATTTTTAAACCACACCATACTATTTACATAAAAACTTATTTTAAGCAGTGCTTCATCAGAAATGATTTCCCTGGTATCAGGGAAATAAGCCTATACTTTTATATCACATGTCACTTCTACTTGATAAATTTAAATGTTTTTGAAATAAAGAAGAATTAGAACTGATTTATTCTTTTACTAAACTACTGCTTGAAAAGGATAAAACTTTGAAATATGTTATTAAAAACAGCACTTATTTAGAGAAATAGGCTGAAACACTGCATTTGGTTCTGGATTTTGGAGACGTGGATCTGGGCTCTTCCCTATGACATTGGGGATAACCTGCTCAACAAGTCAGCAACTGTTTCTGCCAATTCTTGAGCACATAATGAACTGAACCAGAAAGTAATTACACAGTATTTTCTCTATTTCCTGATTAGAAATGATTTTTTTTTTCACTGTAGAAAATTTGGAAAATAGAAAAAGTATAAAGAAGAAAATTTAAATCACCAAAGATGCCAATTAATACTTGGTGTGTGTGTCCTCCTAGTGTTGTTCTTTTATAATATTTTTATTTATTTCCGAGAGGAAGGTAGAGGGAAGAGATAGAAACATCAATGATGAGAGAGAATCATTGATTGGCTGCCTCCTGCACACCCACCACTGGGAATCAAGCCTACAACCCGGGCATATGCCCTTGACCCGAATCGAACCGGGACCCTTCAGTCTGCAGGCCGACACTCTATCCACTGAGCCAAACCGGCTAGGCCCAGGCTACAAATTCTAAATAAAGTGAACTAAACATCAAAATGTGCACTGTCCTTTCAAAGGTCTCGTAAAGGAAAGCTTTACACTAATTCTAATAATGTTCCCATTGTGAAATCACTCTTGAAAATTCTCAAAGGAATGTTTAGAATCAAGTCAAAATACCATCTAGAGCCAAGTGTAGGGAATTATGAGCGCAATGAAACAAGACTTTATGGTGAAGAAAAAGATGATTTATCTTATGTGTAGTTCATAGCCAGCTCTAAAAATAATTCCAAAGCAAGATTACCAAAAATGTTTTGCAAGGTGGCTGCAGAAGGAGGCCTGTAAGTGCTACCACAGTGACTAATCTGAAGAGATTTCCCATCATTCACTTGCTATGGACAATTTGGGGCATTATTTCCTAAAACAAAGTCTCACCATTTGACTCACACATTTATTCCCTTCCAGCTTCTCTAACTTTTCACAATTCCCTCTTCTTTTTCTCTTACAACCCCCACCACCACCAAATTATGCCTTCTACACACAGAGAGAAATCAGTATATGTCTTATTTATCTTAGTTTTGACGATAATATTCAGTTAGACAGCTGTCAGAGATTACTCAAATAATTTTTTCAGTTCCCCAATATTAGGCGTTGAGATAAAGAGGAGCAACACACTAACTCAGGAACTCAGTTCCATAGAATATAGCATTGGTATAACTCTACCCTATCCTAAGGAAACTGGGGTCCAGAGACAGGGTGTCATCTTCCCAAGATCACCTAGCAGAGAGACCCCACTAGAAACCTCGTCATGAACCATCCTTCCTCTCACTAATTTGGTATTTTATTTTCTGTAACACTAAATTTAAATTTTTATTTAATAATTTTCTTACTCTCTCTTTTTAAAAAACAATTTATATTATAGACATTAGCCATCTACTCTCTCAGGAGAGTAGCCCAGGTATCAGGTAGCATAGGAGAGTTATAGAGTGAGCAAACTGATGTGGATGGAGGCATCTAGAATGCATAGCCCAATTGTAAACACTCCTAACCACTTCATTTCCTGGACCATTTTGTTATGTCTTTAATGCAAATAACGGAAACTCTGACTTCCCTAGAAGTTTGACCTTTACAATCAATACAATGATACCTGGGGATTTCCTCTAAAATAGAGCTAAGTATATACAACCAGATCTAGTGTTTCCCAACCATTTTCATCAGATCCCTAAAGAAAAAACTTGCGTTTCCAGCTCTATTCATAACCAACACTTCTGACTAAATGTGTGGGTTTTCCACACCAAGCAATTCTCCAGTTCTTGGAGGACACCAACTGGGTGTCCTACAATTTTAACTCAATTCAGTCACTAACTGCCCAGAGTTAGTGCAGGCCCCCCAGGTTAAGGGCAAGGTCCCACAAAGCTGCCCTCTCCCCCACCCCACTTCAGACACCAATTGCAAGTCTCAGGTTCTCACCTGTACTTCTGATCATTACTTCTAGTCTGTTTCATTAAAATCTTACTCAAGCCCTAACCGGTTTGGCTCAGTGGATAGATCGTCGGCCTGCGGACTGAAAGGTCCCAGGTTCGATTCCGGTCAAGGGCATGTACCTTGGTTGTGGGCACATCCCCGGTGGGAGGTGTGCAGGAGGCAGCTGATCAATGTTTCTCTCTCATCGATGTTTCTAATAACTCTCTTTCCCTCTCCCTTCCTCTCTGTAAAAAATCAATAAAATATATATTTTTAAAAAATCTTACTCATGCCAGAACACCTATGCTGATGGGGTTGTATAGGGATGAACTCATCTAGCTCTGCCAATAATTTTCCATGCAGCCAGGGTAAATTATTTAACCACTGTGCTCATTCCTCTAACCAGCCAATAATGTAAATCAGCACACTGTAATGGAAAAACACACAGCACTCCTGGTCAGGAGACCTGCCCTTGGGTCCCACCTTAGCTACTGACTCCCTGTGAGAATATAGGCAAGTCACCTCTCCTTCCTGAGGCCTCATTTTCCCATCTGTAAAAGGAAGATGTCATACCACATGCATGCATGGAGATTCTACATTCTAAAGGCCTGCACCTAGCTAGTTCACATACACTAGCATACCAAACAAAACAATGCCCCTTATTAAATTCTATAAAATTCAACAACATGTAATTCAAAGAACAGCCAGTATAAGACTTAATAGAAAAAACATTGCATAGAAAAATATTGGGAAGGAAAACAAGACTGCTCTCCAAGATAAGTCTTTAAAGTTTGGGCCACATATCTTCCTAACTTGAATTAAATGTAAGTGTCATTCATGAGAACTACTGTAGCCCCTTTGTGAGCCATATCAATTTTCTGCCTGGTCATCTTTTAGTGTAATGTACTCCATAAATCACCTCCTGCTATGTTCAATAATGCCTTCATTTTATTTTTAAGCTTTAGGGACTGTGCCTAAGTAATAGCAGTCTAGGATTTGAGAAATCAAGTCCATATTTACCCTATTCATACCCTAACTACGGATTCCAACTAAATCCCTTCTGAGCTTTGGTTTTTCTAAACTTAACCTACACTAGACAATCTCTATTTTTCCCATCTCCTTGTCCACTTCAGCCTTGTATTCCCATGGTCATACCATAAGACCTTATTATTACCAATAACTACAACCCCTTCATAATCTCAATTTCATGCATTCTACACTCTGAACACCACCCACCTTTCCAGCTGACTCCCTCCCTATAGTATCTCCACCCAAATGTCCTTCAACTCCACTAGACCTTGAAACTAACACCTTTTCACTGAACCTCTTCCCACTGATTTTCTCTCTCTTCTTTCTTACCCAGCTTAAATTCTATGGTCAGTCATTATAATTACTTTCTGACGTTCACTGTCTAATCCTTTGCCCCGCTCTTGTTGTGATACCCTTGCTTGGTAAAAGCACAATTCCACCCACATAGCTGAATATAGCTGGGGAAGACACAGACACATATACACACCCAGGTTGCTGCCTGGCTTCACCTTAAATTTATAATACCAAATTTCAAGCGGGCCCTTTCATGCTGTCTTGCAATTATAATTTACATCTCTATGTCCAGGCCTCACCCCATACCAATTAATTCAGCATCTCTGGGAGTGAGGTTTAGGCATCAGTACTTTTTAAAAGTTCCCCAGGTGATTCCAGTGTGAAAACAAGTTTGAGAACTGATGAGTTACATGACCTTTGGAAAATTACTTGACCTGTTTAAACCCAACTCATATGGATATGAGATTAAGTAAGATAATGTATGTATGTATGTAAGCAGCTATTATTAATATGATTACCACCTCACTTCCTTCTACCACCACCTTCCCTTCCACCATTACTATCACCATTAGTGGTACTTCCTTCCTCCCTCCTTCATGAGATATTCACATATCCTCCTAACCTTCAACTCTTTCAAGATTAAAAAAAAATTATTTTTAATTGATTCAGGAAGGAAGGGAGAGCGAGAGAGAGATAGAAACATCAATTATGAAAGAGAATCATCCATTGGCTGCCTTCTGGACACCCCCTACTGGAGATTGAGCCCGCAACCCAGGCATGTGCCCTGACCCAGAATTGAATCGGTTGACAAGCACTGAGCAACACTGGCTGGGCTCAACTTTTTTTTAATTGTTGAAAGTATTACAGATGTCCCCTATTTCCCCCTCCTTTGCCCCACTCCACCCAGTCCCTGCCCCACCCCAGGCCCTCACCACACTATTGTCTGTCCATACTAGAGGCCCAGTGCACAAATTCGTGCACGGGTGGGGTCCCTCGGCCTGGCCAGCGATTGGGGCCACCTTGCCCAGTCCTGATCGGGGCCAATGGGGGCCAGCCAACTGGGGGTAGGGGGGAGGGGATCACGGGAGGTTGGCCAGCCAGGGAGGGACTGTGGGAGGACTCTAGGGCGTGTCCAGCTCATCTCACCAGTCCCAATTGACCAGACTCCAGTAGCAAGCTAACCTACCGGTCGGAGCGTCTGCCCCCTGGTGATCAGTGCACATCATAGCGACTGGCCGAGCGGTTGGCCAAACAGTCGACTGATTGGTTGGACACTTAGCATATTAGGCTTTTATATATATACTAGAGGTTCAATGCACGAAATTAGTGCGAGAGTAGGCCTTCCTTCCCCCAGTTGCCAAAACCGGTCTCCCTCCAGCACCCGGGACCTGGGCTTCCCTCGCAGCCCTGGCTTCTTCTGGAAGTTCATCCAGAAGGATGTCCACAAGGACGTCTGGACTAATTAGCATATTATGCTTTTATTATTATAGATAGGTATGTTCCTTGGTTAATCTCTTCCTATGCCCCCTCCCCTCTGAGATCTGTCAGTCTGTTCCATGCATCCATGTTTCTGGACCTATTTGGTTTGTCAGTTTATTTTGTTCTTTAGATTCCACATATAAGTGAGCTCATGTGATATTTGTCTTTCTCTGACTGGCTTATTTAGCTTAGCATAATATTCTCCAGGTCCATCCATGCTGTGGCTAAGGGTAAGAGGTCCTTTTTTACAGCTGCATAGCATTCCACAGCTTTTTTACCCATTCACTTACTGATGGGCACTTGGGCTGTTTCCAGATCTTAGCTATCCTATATAATAAAAGCCTAATATGCAAATTGTCCCCTTGACTGGGAGTTTGACCTTGAGTTCGACCAGGGGGCGGGGCCAGCCGGCCAACCACCTGTGGCCCCTTCCCCCAGCTGGTGGTGGCAGCAGGCAGCCAGGGAAAGGGAGGCCCTGGCCAGTAGCCGCCAGCCACTAGGGACCCTACCCATGCACGAATTTCATGCACTGGGCCTCCAGTTGTAAATAATGCAGTTATGAACATATGGGGTGCATATATTCTTTCTGATTGGTGTTTTGGGACTCTTAGAATATATTTCCAGAAGTGGAATTGTTGGGTCAAACAGCAGTTCCATTTTTAATATTCTGAGGAAACTGTATACTGTTTTTTGTTTTGTTTTTTAATCATTACCTGAGAACATGCTCAGAGAGAGGAAAGGAAAGAGAAAGAGAGAAACTGATGTGAGAAACATTGATTGGTTACCTTCTCCTACTCAGGATCAAACCCACAATCTAGGTATGTGCCCTGACTGAGAATCAAACCCACGAGCTTCAGTGGACAGGACAATGCTCCAACCAATTGAGACACACTGGCCAGGGTGAGATGGCCTCTTAAATTTCTTTACTGGTACTATCTTTATGAGTATGAATCATGTTAAGCTACCCTTAGAATGAATTAAGTATGCTACCTCTCTTATTATTCTAAAAATGTATTCTTTCACTGAATAATTGGTTGAACTTTCCATTTAAAAGAAAAAAGTATATCTTTAATATCTTTCTTTACTCTGTCAACCAGCTTTTTATTTAAAAAAGTTTTGGGTTTACAGAAATGTTAATGTACTTAATGCCTCTGCACTGTACACTTAAATATGGTTAAAATTGTAAATTTTATGTTATGTATATTTAACCACAATTTTTTAAAGCATGAGAAAAAGAAAAGGAGGGGAAATGAAAGAGAAAAAGAAGTAGAGAAGATGGAGACCCTCAAAACAAATGAACCAGTCTGAGCACCTGCTGGCAGACACATTCAAGAAAAGCCTGCTGAGCCCTGGCCAGTGTGGTTCAATGGTTAGTGTTGGCCAGTGCACCTAAGGGTCACAGATTCAATTCCAGGTCAAGCTTATGTACCTGGGTTGCAGGTTTGATCCCTGCCCCAGTCGGGGTGCATGCAGGAGGCAACCAATTGATGTATCTCTCACATTGATGTTTCTCTCTCTCCCTTCCTTCCTTCCTCCCTTCCCTTTTTCCCTCCCTTCTTTTCACTCTAAAAATCAATGGAAAAAATATCCTCAGGGGAGTATTTTTAAAAAAAGAAAGAAAAGCCTGCTGAGAGAAAGGTACAGTTCACCGGGCCCTCAGACAGACCATCAAGCAAGCAAGGGTCTGCCAAGAGCACCGGGAGTAGGTTGCCATGGAAGAATAAAATGATCCACCATATATTCATACAGGGCTTTGTCTCTATGGTGTGGGATTACACAAGGATGTCCTTCATGCTTCCTAGGACTTAGACTGTATCCAAAATGTCACTGTACTTCCATATCTAGGGCTCCTCCTAGAGAGAAGACAGTTAAGTTTCCTTCATACCACATAGCCTGGGATCCTCTTAAATGTGGAATACTTCGGGTTTTAGTTAATGACAAACCAATGTACCAATGCAGTTGAGAAAAGAAGAAAGCAAAAATACTTCAGGGGAAAGAACCATGAAAAAGCCACAGTGTGCCTTGTTGCTTTACAGGTCTCTTAAGAATACTGTTTAGTGTACAAACAAGAGAGAATGCCTTTTTCCCCCCCAGAAAACCTTTGACCATAATTCCAAAGTAATAAAGTGTGTTTAGTCCAGCTTCTAAATTTACAGCCACAAATATAAATTACAAGGCAATACTTCCTTAATATATGAACTTGGGAAGGGGGAAAATGTATCAAAATATGATTAAGTCAAATAAACTTTTCATTTTATTATTATTAACTAGAGGCCTGATGCACAAAGTTCGTGCAAGAGTAGGCCTTCCTTCCCCCAGCTGCCAGCACCAGCTTCCCTCTAGCACCCGGGACCCAGGCTTCCCTCTGGTAGCTGGCAGGCACTGGGGACCCAGCTTCCCTCCAGCCACTGGCAGGCACCTGGAACTGGGCTTCCCTTGCAACCCTGGCTTCATCCAGAAGGTCATCCGGAAGGATGTCTGGTCTAATTAGCATATTTCGCTTTTATTATTATAGATTTAATTGCAGAGAGAGAGAAGGGAGAAAGGGAGAGAGGGAGAGAGGGAGAGAGGGAGAGAGGGAGAGAGGGAGGGAGGGAGGGAGGGAGGGAGGGAGGGAGGGAGGAAGGGAGGAAGAAACATGAATTTGTAGTTCTACTTATTCATCATTCATTGTTTGATTCTTGTATGTGCCCTGACCAGGATCAAACCTGCAATCTTGGTGTATCAGGACAAGGCTCTAACCAAATAAGCTACCAGGCCAGGGCAAATAAGCTTTATTTTTTTAATATATTTTTATTGATTTCAGAGAGGAAGGGAGAGGGATAAAGAGATAGAAACATCAAAGATGAGAGAGAATCATTGATTGGCTGCCTCCTGCATGCCCCACACTGGGGACTGAGCCTACAACCTGGGCATGTGCCCTGGCCAGGAATCAAACCATGACCTCCTGGTTCATAGGTTGATGCTCAAGCACTGAGCCATGCCAGTTGGTCCAAATAAGCTTTTCTGAAAATATTTCTCATAAATATAAGCACCATTGAATATAATTTTATTGCAAATTGATCCAGTTTATGTACCATACCTTAAAAATGTTTTTATAGTGAAGATATAGTGTACAGCAATGCCTCCCTATGATAAATGCTCAACAAGGACTTGCTGAATGAATAGGACAAAGCCTCAATTTGAGTTTGTTTTGGTAACAGGGAGATAACAACAGAGGGTAAAATCTCTATTTTTTTCTAGATCAGGACCTTATTTTGAATGCTATCACAATAAAATAACCTTGTATCTTTGCAATTCTAGATCCCCCTAGAAAGAATGAAGCAGGAAGGAGAGGGGTGAGAGGGAGGAGGGAACTCTTACTAGGCCAGAGGACCTTCTCCAGTGATGACATGGGTCAGACAAGAGCTCAGCAAGCTCAAGAGCCCCAATCTCACTTTTAACACTCGAGTGTTGACCAAAAATTGAGATGAAATATTTTATTTCTGTAAAACTGATCTGCCACTAGACCCTTTATCTCAGGGAAGATGGGGTAATCTCACTATAAATATCATTTTTCTCATTCCCATCTGCACTACTTCACCTAGCACAGCATTCTTGTTGAGGAGTCAAGGGCCATAAGAGAGAAAAACACTATTCAGGCAGCAGTTCCTAAAGGACTATATTATGGGCTGAATTGTACCCCCCACCAAATTCATATGTTTAAGTTCTAACCCCAATCCTTTAGAATGTGACCTTATTTGGAAATAGGGTCATTGCCAGATGTATTTAGCTAAGATGAGGTCTTACTGGAGTTGGTGGGCCCTTAAATCATATCTATTGTCCTCATAAAAAGAAGAGATTTGGACACAGAGAGGCACATAGGAAGTATGTC
Source organism: Corynorhinus townsendii (assembly GCA_026230045.1). Classification (NCBI taxonomy): domain Eukaryota; kingdom Metazoa; phylum Chordata; class Mammalia; order Chiroptera; family Vespertilionidae; genus Corynorhinus; species Corynorhinus townsendii. The sequence continues at coordinate 191,571,277 of JAPDVU010000001.1, forward strand.
GTGTGAAGATTGGAGTTATGCTGCTCAAGCCAAAGAGCTACCAGAATCCAGAAGAGAAACCTGAAGCAGGTCTTTCTCTAACACCATCAGAGGGAGCATGAACCTCTGACACCTTGATTTTAGAATTCTGGCTTCCAGAACTATGAGACAGTAAATACCTATTGTTCTAAGCCTTCCTATGTGTGGTACTTTGTTACTGCAGCCCCAGAAAATCAATCCAGACAATAAGAAGCTCATGTGTACCCACTAGCCTACCTGCTTCAGACTGCATTCCAGATCCAGCTTTCCACCCCGTGACTACAGCCACCACATTAGCCCAGGCCCCAACACCTCCCTCACAAGCTGCTGTAACACCTCCCTCATTAGCTGCCTAGTCTCACGGACTTCAGACTTCGGGCTCTACCTTTGCTTCAACTGCCAAACCCACCCGCACTCAACCATGATAACCTTTCAAAGATGACAACTTCTTTGCATCACTCTTGTTAAAAAATCACTAGTGGCTCACCAATTCCTATGGGGAAAAGCCCGGATTCTTCTGTCTAGCATTCAGGCCTCTATCTTCTAAGCTAGTCCCACTGCTAGGTGAAATTCCCCAAGTGACACTAGAATATACAACCACTGTTACTGATGCAATGCTTCCTCCCCTGCTTGTCACCTTCCCTCTTCACCAACCCAAATCTTGACTACCCTATAAAGCCTACTCCAAGAATGGCTTTCTCCTTGAAGCTCTCCCTATATATTGAAGCCCAGAACCAAGGCCACTTCTGCTTGTATCAGTCATTCCGCACTCGTCTACAATTGCCTTGCATGATTACCTAACATTTTAAAAGTGCACATTTTGCACAGGTAGACTGTAAGCTCCCTAAGGAGAGGGTTCATGTTTTACAATGTTGGGGGTACTTCTCAAAGACAACTCTAAGCATATTACAGACAAGTCCTAAATTTTTATTGAATTAACTATTAAACATATATTTAAAATTCTTAGAAGTATTACTTTGGGCCCTTCCTTCAACTGAGGACAAAACTGAACAAATTTACAGGTTTCATGTAATCCTTGTGGTTCTACATATATCCAAATAATTTTAAACTTACAAGAAATAGGAGGAAAACTCCTCAGGACATTTAGTCCCAAGTTACTTACCATTCTTCATCACTACGTTGGACCAGACATTGGCATTCAAGGCCTGAACAATTCGCTTTACTCCTGTAGATTCTGGGAAGTCATCTAATCAGTGAGGTAAAGAGCATATATATTTACACATGTACTTATACATACATACATACATACATACATATATGTGTATTTATATATACTGTAAGCCACATTTTTAAACAACTGTAGCTTAATTAATTTGCTTATTAGTTGTTACTACTTCACATTGCAACTTATATGAGAAAAAGTTTAAGCAAATACGAGCTCAGAGCTCCCATTAAGAATATTCTAGAAACTAAAACAATGAGAAAACACACAGTATAAGAGGCTTATATTATAACATCATCCCCACTACCTCACTAATGGCACCTACTTATATTCTCCTGAAAATGTTAGTTTCCATTAATTACATAATCCTGGGAGAGTCCAAGAGTACTATCAATCTTGGTAATTTATAGAGAATAATTTTGCTGAAGGCAGGAATGGTCCTCTTATTATGCTAAAAAATCCCTTTCTTCTCCTAGGAATCATAAAATAATTGTTTAAAACAGATATCTAGAGAACAAATTCTTGATCAGAGAAAGAAACTATTATAACCAGAGTGTAAGAGACAATAAAAGTGTCATTAAAAATATCCAACAAGTTAGTTAATTTAGTATTGGTATTAACCTGTTTCTGGAATTTAATTGATACTACTCTAAACAAGGCACTCATCCCAGTCAGCGTACCAATAGTAAGTGGTATTCTTAGTTACATTGTAGATATGAATGTGTATAAAGGAAATGGAGATATGTCAGATAATAAGTATTATAAGACTGCATATGGCTGAAAGAAGCAAGTCTCCTATGGGTGTATAGAGCGCAGTCCACATAGAATCTGTCTCCCGTGGAAGAGCACAGAATCAGAAGTCAGAAGATCTGAATCTGAACCCAGTCTCTGCAACTTATTAGCTATTTGATCAAGGGCAAATATCACTTATGCTATTCTCAGAAAAGTGGGGATGACACACTCCGTGCACACCTTTCCTAGAGGAAAGATGCAGTGGAACTGGTGATTTGCTAGTGTAACCTTCTCCTCCAGCCTGGATACTCACTAAAGACAGGAATCATGTCTTATTGAATTCATTATTCCCACTGCCTAACAACAGTGCCTGAATGACAGCAGGCACTTAGTAAATGCTGGATTGATGAATCATTTAAAAAATAACAACCTAGCAATCTAACAGAAATAAGGTGAGGAGTAAACCAAAAATACTCTACAAAAATGAGTTTATCACCATCGATGTTTAAATGAAGAAATAAAACACATGTTTATCTTAATTATGAATGAATGATTCAATTCTTGAAAGAATAATACTTCAGATGAAATAACCAGGAATCAAAAATAAGGCCTGAAGTAAAGAGTCAATAAGATGAAATTTAATATAAACAAGGATAAACTCTCATATAGATGTTCAAATTAATACATGCAAATAAAGAATGAGGGCATATGGCTTGAGAACCGTTTGCATTTAAAGCATATAGGAAGGTCTTAGTTACATTACCTAAAGATGACATGTCAAAAATCTATTTTAAGATTAAACAGAATTAATATAAGAACATTATTCTGACAAGAAGCAAGAAGTGTAGTGGTATAAAGGAGCAGAGATTCCGAAATGAAAACAAATGTAAATAAATAACTCAAATATTGACTCTCAAGGATAATAAGAAGAGAAAATTCTAGTACCAAAAGTAAGTGACTACACACATGTTCACATACACAAAATAGGGCACAAGTTTTAGGGGACCTAGAAAAACCTGGAAGGAGAAATTGGGCTTGTTAATTTTCAATATTCGTAAAAATGTACAGGGAGAAAAATCCGCCTTTTTATTTCATTTTTGTGCTCTTCTTCCCTGGCAAGGTTTTATTCCCTAAGGTAAGATTTTGAAAAAAAAATTCTAAACAAGCCATAATATAGACGAACATTTTTAACTCCTTTAAAAAATATGTTTCATGTAAGGATTACTTATATCCTATCTACATAATTTAATTCGTACTGGATGCCCCTGCCTAGAATGTCTTTTGGAATAACTGGCATTTCTCAATGCCACTTCCCCACCAGTCCTCTAAATACAATTCCAATATATTTTCCATCTCTCCCCCATGGACCAGTTGACATGTGAGAGTTCATGGTGCCAATTCATTCTTTAAAATAATCTCTTCTGTCTCTGAAATACCACAGTACCAATATTTTTAAATCAAACTTACGATGACCCACTTAGTAATTTAATTACTTACATACATGTCTTACCACTTGTACCAGATTATATGGTTTTGATGGCTCAAAAGCCATCTTATCTTGGTAGATCCCATAGTAGCTAGCATAGGTATACTTGGAAGGAGCAAAGATGAGAAGAGAAATGGGAGAGGGGAAATGAAATGGAGGAAGAAACAGAAGAAGGTCCAGACTATAGTAGAAAGCAGTTAAATAGAGAGCTACCCTAGAGGGCATTCTGAGTCTATTTTTTATTTCAAATGTGCACAAGACATACAAATAGGACTGGCATACCCCCTATAGTTCTTGGGGATTCAGCCTCAGATTAGCAGGAATTCAAAATAGGCAACTTTACCTATTTATGAATATAGATCCAACTCTCCTTTTTTGGATGTGGGAGAAGGATAAGAGATTAGGGAAATGACTAAGATTTAAGGAAGAAATCTTCTACCTTTATGCATAAGAAAAACAAACAACATTTCAGAAGTCCTAAAATTGATAAATGAATGAATTTTTTGATTAATGATAAGACCACTTTGATGGATTTTGCACAAATCTTTTCAAGCAGCTGGGGAAGAAAAGGTTTTTTGAATTTCACTGTGATTCTTTCAAGAATTAAATAATCTCATATCTCAACCCACATGCCATGTTTTCTCACAACATAAACACTTACCATCCTCCTCAGGCAATTCTTCTGGACTAAGTTCTACCAGTTCAAAGCCATGTTTTATACACCATTCTTGAGCTTTTTGTCGGTTTACACCTACAATAATAATTTTTTAAATTATTAAAAAATATTTATAAATAAAAGTAAAATATGAGCCTGGTTGGTTGAGTGTCATCCTGATACACCAAGGTTGCAGGTTTGATCCCGGGTCAGGGCACATACAAGAATCAACCAATAAATACATAAATAAGTGGAACAACAAAATCAATGTTTCTATCTCTCTAAAATAAATAAATCTTAAAAATTTTAAATTAAAATAAAATATGAATATTGCTACAACAGTATTCATAAATTTAAATGTGTTTCCATTAATGTCAATATTATTCTATAGGAACGACAAGTATTATAAAGAAAATTATTTCTCAAAAGTGTCCACTATTTAGAAAAATAAGAGAAAAAGTAAATATTTCAAGATTCCAAAGAGAAATAGCTAAAAATATTTTTGTAAAGTAATAAAGTCACATGAGATACACTATTCTAAGTTAAGGAAATAGACTCTGTTTACCAAGAAATGGCAAATGTATGTACAAACTACCATCCATCCCATCGAAGTGCTTACCATTCTCAGACACTCTATCACAGACCAAGATCATCACCTCAGGTAACCATGCTTCTGCCAGGGGAAGCCATGAGGAGACACTATCAAGACCAGATTTCTAGAGGGAGGAAAAACAAACAAAAGCAGAAACACAGACATTAAGTGAACTCACAAAAAAAGCAGGAGGGGGGCGGAGTGGGGGGAAGAAAGCACAAGATAAATTTTTATTCAAAATTCCATGGAAAAGAAAATCTTACTTGTGTGCTGTCAAAGTAAACCACAAATGCTTGAACAGACTCTGCAATCTCTGCAGTGACAAGAAACTTGTTCGGCACTACACATAGATTGATGTCGGCTGAATAGTACTTATTATCAATGGTCCAAGGATAAAATCTCACGGCATCATTCGCAGTGGCTTCCACAAGAAGATCTTCTGTTCCAAGGATGTCTAAATAAATGACACAACATCACCATGGAAAGTGCAAAACTAATGTACATAGGTAATGTACATTACTCAATAGGATACCACAATAACATGGCTGCTTCCCTTCACACGAAGATTTCAAGGGGCCTCACACTTATTAGGGTATTTTCTCCTCTGGTCATCTGTACTAATAAAAGGGTAATATGCTAATTAGACTGGACGTCTTCTGGACGACCTTCTGGATATCCTTCCTGACAAAGCCATGCCCTGGCGAAGCCGCCCCACCCCTGGTCCCGGTCCCAGGCGCCTGCGGCCCTGGCGAAGCCGCCCCACCCCTGCTCCCAGTCCCAGGCGCCTACGGCTCAGGCAAAACCACCCCCGCCCCCAATTCCAGGCATCTGCTGCTGCGGCTGCAGCCCAGGCAAAGCCGCACGGGTTCCGGATGGCAAGAGGCATGTCCAACTGCCAGTTTAGGCCCAATCCCTGTGGGTTCTAAACCAGCAGTTAGACATCCCCTGAAGGTCCTGGACTGGAGAGGGTGCAGGCCGGGCTGAGGGACGCCCCACCCCCCCCGTGCACAAATTTTGTGCACCAGGCCTCTAGTCTATATATAAAAGGCTAATATGCTTAGCCAGAAAATGGAGATTTAGAAACTTGACCCAACTGAAAAGAAGTAAGAAATGGTGGACCTTGAAAATGACTTCAGGTTTTCTCACTGCACAGAATATAGTCAAACACTGCTGCAGTTAAATATTTTACCCTTTGTTCTCCCTGTGAGATCTACAACAATAATCTGCTTTGTGTTGATATTTACTGCTGTGTTGCTGACAATTACCTGAAAGAGAAGTTGGGGTGCTTCACTGGACTGGAAAAAGTTTAGCTAAATCAGAAAGAAGGTCTAATTAAGCAAGTTTATTCTATATCTATAAAAGGCTAAGTTGACTCACACATGTGTAATAGATATAAAGCTCCAGCTGGTGCCAATAGCACGTGTGTTTTTCAATCTGTCATTGTCAACCATCAATTGGTTGGCACTTCTATTACAGAGAAAGGGTGAATAGCGATATTAAACTATTTCTTCTAATTAATTTCCTTTAAATGTGCACAAATTCGTGCACCAGGCCACTAGTTTGATTATAAAAGTAATGGTAACATAATTTAACTCATTGGCTTTTTTTCTTTAAGAACACAAACACTACTGCAAATAGATTAGGTAAAGAACAAAATAGTCACCTCATCAAACATCCAGTAAAGAACAAGTAGAAGAGAATGATAGCTGTATTTATTTTATTGCTTATGAACTTTAAGGAGAAAACCTGAAGTCATTTTCAAGGTGCACCATTTCTTACTTCTTTTCAGTTGGATCAAGTTTCTAAGCTTTCTAAATCTCAGTTTTCCAACTAATGAAAAGAAAATAGGATTCCACCAAGTCTCCTATCTACCTACTCCAGGACTTCTGTGAGGATCAAATGAGATGAGGCACAGGCAAACACTTCACAGACATTTGATTAAAGTGTAAATATTTCCACCTGGGTATAAAGCAAGTCGTGTTCCTGGGCTGAAGAAACTGCAAGGAGGCTAGCTGCTAAGGAACAGAAGCCGGGAGTTGCTACATGACATCATTACTCGGCGCCCACAGCCACTGTTCCCGGGATGGGCTGGGCTGTGGGCCATATTTTGCTCCCTGGGGCCTAGGCAGCATCTGCTTGTGATTTGGTGGGCTGTCACTCTGAGGTGGTAGCGGGGCCTGTGTCCCACTTGGGGGAAGCCAAATGTTGCTTTGTGGGTGTCAGGTCCACAATGCCGTTTCTCTGCAAATGGCCAGTGCATGTCCCGGCAGCTCTTGCATTGAGCATCTGCCCCTGGTGGTCAGTGCACATCATAGTGACAAGTTGGACAGACACTTAGCATATTATTAGCCTTTTATATATATAGATGGAAGAATCCTAAAAAGTTTGTAACTACAGGCAGTCCTCAAGTTATGTCAGACTTGACTTAGGTCGTTTTGTGGTTACGTCGCCATCTCCCATTTACAGTATTTATAAAAAAAAAAAAGTTCCATCATTTTGACATATGTACATATGTGCTTTATGTTTTTTATTATTTATTTACCACAAGTAAAGGTCAAGAATAGTTATCTTTCTTATTTGTTTTAAATTTCTTTATTAAGGTATTACATATGTGCAGTTATCTTTCTTTTAAACTTTTTTTACTGTTTCACTTCATTACTGCTGTGTATGTGCTCCATGTGAGTGACGTAGGTGCTTACGTAGGTGGGTTCCAACTTACGGCGAAAATCCTGTTACGTCGCGCCGTAGGAACGGATCTCCGACGTAACCCAAGGACTGCCTGTACTTCATACTTACTGCAAGCTAAAAGGAAGATAGCATTAAGGCTAAACCGTTAATAAAATGAAGAGTTACACATATTCCCTGGGCCAAATACTTACAAATTAATTCATCTAATAAAATAAAAGAATGGGTACTGATAAATTACTCCAATCCATTTATATTCAGCCTTGTTCAGATTCTTTGAAAGTCAAATCAAATTCTTATTTGACAAAGACACTTCTGACAAATTTCAAATGTTTAATAGGTAAGCAAATTATTTAGAATTAAATATTTTAGAAACGCCTGTGCAATATGCTATGTATAACTAATGAAATTCTTACAGTAAAAGCCAAAAATAGATGTGGTCATGGAACCATCAACACATTTTGCTTCCATAATGTCATAAAATATTTAGAAATGGAAGAGATATTAGAAATTGTCCTAACCTACACTCCCATCTCGTATGCCCATACCTACAACCTCCATTTTATACAAATGTGGAAAATGAACTTAGAGAAGTAAAATTATATGCCACTAATCGAGTTATTATAAGAATGTACAACAAAATGACCACAAACTTTTTCAATGCATAATATTAATGAACATGTAAAGAATTTTTTAAACTCACTATTAGATGGACATTGAAACTAAAAATTAAATTCCAGAACTAAGTTTATGTATTAGAACATTACCTTAGTTTTTTCTCAACAAAAATATACAGGGAAATTATTTAGTCCAAAAGACTGTTAGGAATCATGTGTAATAATATATAAAGAATATATGTGTATCTGTGTATGTGCATTTCTTTTCTATTGGTAACCTTTCATCATGTGGTTATTAGCAGGAACTGAAATTAAGACTTTCCCTTTGACATAAGGCACACTTTGAAACTAACTTTCTAAAATTTTTCATCAAAACCATAATTATTACTCTTAAATTAACAGGTCTGGGCCAATATTTGAAAATCTCATTTTACCCTGTCTCTTCAATTTCTATCTAAAGTCATAATCTTTATGAATTATCAAGCAATTCCATAGCAACCAGCTGCAATGTTCCTCATAGAAATAAACAGAAAGAATATATGTTATTAAAATCAAAGATTCTATTTTCATCTAAATGTCTCACAAGACAAAAACAACAACAAACCAAGACCAAAGTCTATGTTGCATTCAAAGCTAATATACTCCAAACTCCAAGCAGGTGGCACAGCAATATGCCAATAAAAGTACATATGGAAGAAGGCTAACTAACACAAGAAGAGTAGCAAAAAAATGTATAAACTGATTGTTTTGAAAGGGTAGGAGGATCCACCAAATGGATCAGTCTTCATTCATGGGTAATTTTTTAAAATAACAAATAAACTATTTTTTAAGGGGTAGCAGAAAGAGTAAAATAATTCACTTGTTGCTAAAGTGTAAAGTACAAGGAGCACGGGACTAGTATTTCTACTATCAATACAATCAGTGCTTGGTCTCTCCTAAGTTGGTTATTTTGTTAAAAACTGGAATAAAATTTGGGTTATGCTTTTTTTCAAGACAATGTCTTCAAATAACATGAAAAAATAAAATCACTTAAAATGTCACACTTACCAGCTGCAATTTAGAATACCAGGATCCATTAAGGATAATTCATTTTATTAGTAAATACAGGAGAACAAACCAGAGAATGTTCTTAAAATATCAATTTTATAATACCTTTCATTTTCAAATGACTAAGATATTTACTTAACACACAGAAAGAAACTACTTCTTTCTCTTTTCACTAATCCTAAATGAGAACAGAACCAATCAATTGGAAAAATGAATTTCATCTTTCACTGTTTTAGTAGCTGGACTTTTTAAAAATTCTTTGTGCTGCCTAAAACAACTTGATAGCTCAATTTACTTATTTTTAACATTTTATGTCTAATCAAGTACTTTCAAGCCAGGCTGCATATGGACTTTATTATCACATCTGTGCCACATTTGTACTAAAGAGAGAATAGTGAAGATTGTTTCACTCTGGTTCTCATCATCAATATCATAATGTAGAGTTTAATTTAAAAAATGCAAATGTCTAAATATAGTTTTTCTCCCTCATCTTTTGTATTTGATTTTAAATACTTAACAAGTTTATTCTTTTCCAAATTAAAACAAAAATCACTAAAACACTTGTGTACATGGCTAAGAGTTTCTGGAGATCAGCCATTACAATTCACTTATTCCACAGATGAGAAAACTGAGAGCCAAAAAATTTACCTGCCTAATGGGAGCAGAGCCTAAAATGGAATTCAGGTCACCAGCATCCTTTCCCACCACACTGTCATGACAGCTAGCATCTGAGCCACATCACACTCAAGTATCTAATGGTCAGAAGCCAAAATTAACCTATCGCCCTTTTATGAAAACCAAAAATAGTCAGAACGAGGGCACCAGAATACATGAGCCTGCAGCCCAATTACCCATCAGAATCTGTCTATGGGTTTTGGGTACTTCTATGTCAAAAGTGAGTCACAGTGATCTTGTTATGTGTGGGGGGGGAGGGTGGGGGTGGGGGTTTGATGTCAGACAGACTTCCTAGAAAAACCTGCAATGGTCTCCCTTCTTTGCCCTTCTAAATTGAATTTGATGTAGACAAATGATGCACAAATAAAATTAGAGCAGCTTCTCCCTCCTCCTGATGGATGTCAGCCTGTCTCATTCTCACTGTTGGCAGCCACCTGGTGGAGCTGTAATACATCATTTTTTAAGAGACAAATACTAGGTGACTAACTGCTGGGTCTGTTACTACAAATTTAGTTTCACAGGTTAAAATAGTTAATTTGCAGCGTTTTCAGATGAGAAGTTAAATGTCGAACCAGATCCAGTAGTAAGGATAAACGTTTTCCCCAGTTTTAAGTGCAAGTATAAATTTCTTTCCCTGTTTGAGAAACTGTTCAACATAGCCACCAATTCTCGAGCCACTCCTATTTGCTTTCTCACTTCCCTGGTGAACTTATTTCCCCAAGAGCAGTGGTTGGCAAACTCATTAGTTAACAGAGCCAAGTATCAACAGTACAACGATTGAAATTTCTTTTCAGAGCCAAATTTTTAAACTTGAAAACTTCTTCTAACGCCACTTCTTCAAAATAGACTCGCCCAGGCCGTGGTGTTTTGTGGAAGAGCCACACTCAAGGGGCCAAAGAGCTGCATGTGGCTCGCGAGCCGCAGTCTGCCGACCACTGCCCTAGAGTTCCACATGAAAAGAAAGATTCAGAGAGTTGAAGGAAGCTGTGTGCCAAGGAAGCATTTCAGTTCAGTAATCCAACAACTCCCTCTTTGTCCCACCGTGCTTTGCACTGTCTATTCTAATGTTCCTTCCCTCAGAGAAAGTGTACATTTGGTAGGAAAGGAAGCAGCTAGTTTTCTATCGTTCAGACTCAATAAAAGGTGATACTTTAATGTTAATTAGGAAGCCAACTGAAGTTCCAAGGTAAATGCCCATATCACCATAAATATCCGTTTTCCCTCTGTCTCACACACACAAATATATAGGATGGGACAAAAGTAGGTTTACAGTTGTTCATATGGACATTACAATAATTAATAAATACAAGAATAAACTGTGTTTTGCATACTCACAACTGTAAACCTACTTTTGTCCCACCCTGTATATAGTAGTAGAATTAAGGTCACTTTTAATACCAGTAGAATTAATGTACACTTAATTAGCCATGGCATTCTTTGTGAAGAGAAGTTGTCCAGTAGTTAAATCTTATTTTCTATGCCCTAACGGAAGTGATAGCTGCCACCTCAAATCAAGACAATCCTTCCAGAAATCAGCGCTCTTCTGAGAATGCAGTTGATTTTATTCTTTCCCACAGAACTGAAACTGCTTTTACAGACAGGTCTCATAACATAACCTCAATCCCAGATACGAGTGTCTTTCATGGTATACACTCTTCGGGGACCCAACATAGCCTTCCCTTTGTCATGACAGTACTAAACAGATAGGAAAAGACCAGGCCATAAAACAGAGCACAGACCTGGGGTGAAACAGAGCATTATTTGAATACTGGCCCTCTGTGGGAAAGACAAATTAAACTTCATAGGTGTCTCATTTCCTCACCTGCAAATCGGAACAAAAAACACTTCTCAAATGTCTTCTTGAAGAGGAAGGGAAACAACACATAAGAAAACAACAGGCACACAGTATGTCCTCAGTAAATGTTCATTTCCTTCTCCCCAGCTCAGTTTTTTGCAAATGTGGCAGCACGACTAACAAGAGGGTATGTTACAGATGCATTGTGGAGTTAGTGAGAAACATTACAATTAGGAAATAACCACCTCCTTTAAGCTACACTGGCCCCTCACTTCCCAAAATATGTCTTCTCATATTTTTCTTTTCCATTGTTGAGACATAAACTGAGACAGAAGAGAAAGCATTTAGGAAAATTATAGGAGGCAGCAGAATCTGACATCAGTTGAAGAGGAAAGTAGTCATTATGAAAGCAAAGAATTGAGCAAAATGTGATGAGGGAGAGGGGGAGAGATGGCAGAGAAGCCAAAGTTTTCATTAATTGGCAAGGATGGGCAAAGAGACTTTTAAAAATCATAATGGTTCTAACCCTGGCCGGATGGCTCAGTTGGTTGGAGCATTGTCCCATATACCAAAAGGGTTGCAGGTTCGATTCCCAGTCAGGGTACACACCTACGTTGAGGTTTGATCCTCGGTCAGGGAGCTAATGGAAGGCAACCAATTGATGTTTCTCACATGGATGTCTGTCTGTCTCTTTCTCTCTCCCCCTTCCGCTTTCTCTAAAATCTTCCTCATGAGGATTAAAAAATAAAATAAAAATCAGAATGGTTTCATAAGTTGTAATCACTAACAATTACTGTAATTCCATAGTCACAATTTCCTGAGGATGTCGTACAAGGTGGGTGCCGGTCGGGCAAATACTTAGTAGCAGTTATTAGCTACCAGATTACTCCCCATGTAGTAGGAGTAGATGATAACTGCTACAATGGAGCCTGTGTGGCATTTAAAGGTTGAAAGTGCAACCTTAATGTTGGGACTTTACACAAACAAATGTTGGGAAATTCATATCTGTGACTCTCTGAGTAATCATCCTGCAGCCTCCTGGTGCAAATAGAGTAGGTAAGTTTTGGGGGAGTCAAAAGTTACAGGTGGATTTTCAACTGTTAGCGGGGGAGGGGGTCAGTACCCCTAACTCCACATTGTTCAAGAGTCAACTGTGCAATATTTTTTTTCAGTCCATATGACAGACCAATCACTGGAGCAGTATTAAGTTGCCGAGAGAAGAAAAACTGGATTGAGTTAAAGCACCGTACCACTGCTTTACTAGAGTACAGCAATTCTGGTTTGCTTACAACACTTCATTACCTTTCCCTCACACACTACTTCTCTCTGGTCACACCTAAATTCTCATATCCGCATTGCTCTGGGGCTTGTTATATCATAGTGGAAACATTTTAAAAGTTGAAGCAGAGGAAATCCAACTTAGTCCTCCTACATTTGCTCAAGTTTACTTTCTCCCAAAGGCAATCTGGAATTGGACACCACAACTGCCAAGCAGAGGGGGAGAAGATACATGGTCTCTGCTTGCCCTTAGAAGACTTCACAATGCAGTCAGAGACAAACATGCACACAAAAGCATCAAGCTGGCAGGAAGGAGAGAGAGAACACAGAGGAGAGTTTTATAAAGGTTAAGGAGGAACGATCAGCCTCTAAAATTTCATGGGCTGCATGCAGACCCCGGTGGCATTAGTGATGGACAATTCCTATGTATATTAGAAGGGGAGAGGCTTCTTTGAATTCTATTACTATTATTTATTTATTCAACGTCTAGTTGTAGATATACTAGTACATCTAAAGCAGTGGTTCATTATGTGGAGGTAATTTTGCTTCCCGGGGGACATATTTCAACATCTGGAGACATTTTGGGTTATCACAAATGGAGAGATGCTACTGGTATCTAGTGAGCAGAGGTCAAGAACATCCTACAGTGCACAGGATGAATTACCCAGTCCAAAATGCCAACAGAGATAAGACTGAGAAACCCTGATCTAAAACAAAGGAACTAACTTAGCTATATTCATGAAACAAAATAAAAGTTCTGGAATGCAAAGTTCATTTTATTCTTCCTCATAGAAATGAAACTAACCTTTATAGCCAGGCATCATAACCTCCCACCACATACATAAATGTCTTTCATTTGTACCTGATAAAATCTATTTCTGATTAAACCTATCTCAAATGTCTTCTTTAATTATCTTAATGACAAAAATTATCTGGCAATTGAGGGCTTGTGCTAGGGGGTGGGGGTGGCCAGGGAGAGGTCAGGGGGGGAAAAATGAGACTCATGGGATATTTTAAACAATAAAAAATTTAAATAAAAATATTATCTGGCAATTAATCTTATATGCTTCGAAAAAATTTATGATGGTGGTTTTCTGGAAGAAAGAATACATAAGCCTAAACAGAAAATTATGATATAAAAATTATTTTTATATTCAAATGGTAACTTTTCATAAACAAATCAGCATCGAGTAATAAAACCTCACAAAAAATGTCAATGTCTGCTCCGGAGGACAATAGTATCTGCAGCAGATGCTAACTTACTTTGAAGAAAGGTAAACACAGTCAAAGATAAATTTCCCAAAGAGAATAAGTTTTATAAAGAACATTTACTCTTTAGCCTGTGTATTCTAATATTGAAAACTAGAGGCCTGGTGAGTGACATTCATGCACTTGGGAGGGAGGGTCCCTCAGCCCGGCCAGTGCCCTCTCGCAGTCCAGGACCCCTCAGGGGATGTCTGCCTGCTGGCTTACAGGCTCCCGCCACCGACACTGCACTCGCCAGCCATGAGTCCGGCTTCTGGCTGAGCAGCACTCCCCCTGTGGGAGCACACTGACCACCAGGGGACAGCTCCTGCGTTGGTCAATGCACATCATAGTAACCAATCGTTCTGCCATTCGGTCGATTTGCATATTAGCCTTTTATTATATAGTATAAGCTTGGAAAACATTACAAAGCTAACATATCCAATACTGCAGTTTCCAAAACGTCCTTCAGGAAGGGTAAAATCATGATTGGGCAACACATAATCAAATTAACTTGGAAAAAGAAAACATTGATAAATTAAACTTCATCAAAATTAAAAACTTTTGCATTTCAAAAGATACCATCAAGAAAACGGAGTTGCCGAAACCGGTTTGGCTCAGTGGATAGAGCGTCAGCCTGCAGACTGAAGGGTCCCAGGTTCGATTCTGGTCAAGGGCATGTACCTGGGTTGCGGGCACATCCCCAGTGGGGGGCGTGCAGGAGGCAGCTGATCAATGTTTCTCTCTCATCGATGTTTCTAGCTCTCTATCTCTCTCCCTTCCTATCTGTAAAAAAATCAATAAAATATATTTAAAAAAAAAAGAAAACCAAAAGACAAGCCACAGAATGGGAGAAAATATTTGCAAATTATATATGAGACTTGTACCTACAATACTATATATGATGTACTTACAACTCAATAAGACAAAAAAAATTAAAAATGGGCAAAAGATTTGAACAGACATTTCATCAAAGACATGAATAATTATATGTACACAAAAAGATTCTCAACGTCATTAGTTATTAGGGAAATGCAAGAAACATTACATTAGTAAGAAACATTACATTCATGGTATACACTCTTCTGGGACCCATGAAGAACCACAATAAGATACTACCTCACACCCACTAGAATGGTTAAAATAAGAGACAATAACAAGTGTTGTCAAAAATGTGGAGAACTTGGAACCCTTATACACTGCTGATGAAATGTAAAATGTTGCAGCCACTCTGAAAAATAGTTTGGCAGTTTCTTTTTTTTGTTTTAACATATTTTTTATTGATTTCAGAGAGGAAGGGAGAGGGAGAGAGAGATAGAAGTATCAATGATGAGAATCATTGATTGGATGCCTCCTACACGCTCAAACTGGGGATAGAGCCCGCAATCTGGGCATGTGCCCTGACTGGGAATCGAACCGTGACCTCCTGGTTCAAAGGTCAATACTCAACCACTGAGCCACATTGGCTGGGCAGCAGTTTCTTAAAATAGTACAATAGGTTCTTAGAATCCCCCCAACGTTATTCATAATAGCCAAGAAGTGAAAGTGACCCAAATGTCTATCAACTGATGAACTGATAAATAAAATGTGGTATATCCATACACTGGAATATAAAGCACATGCTACAGCATGGATAAATCTCCAAAACATTAAGAAGCCAGACATAAGAGGCCACATATTATAGAACTAGTGGCCCAGTGCACAAATTTGTCCACACTGAAAGGAAATTAGAGAAATATTTTAATATTGCTATTTGCCCTTTCTCTATACTAGAAGTGTCAACCAAATTCACGATTGAAAATGACAGAACCAGTGAGAGCTTTACATGTATTGCGCATGCGTGAGTCAACTTAGCCTTGTATATACTAGTATATAGAATAAACTTGCCTAATTAGACCTGCTTTCTGATTTAGCTAAACTTTTTCCAGCCCAGTGAAGCACCCCAACTTCTCTTTCAGGTAATTGTCAGCAACACAGCAGTAAAAATCAACACAAAGCAGATAATTATTGTAGATCATGCAGGGAGAACAAAGGGTAAAATATTTAACTGCAGCAGTGTTTGACTATTCTGTGAAGTGTGAAAACCTGAAGTCATTTTCAAGGTCCACCATTTCTTACTCCTTTTCAGTTGGGTCAAGTTCCTAAGCTTTCTAAATCTCCATTTTCTGGCTAATGAAAAGAAAATAGGATTCCACCAAGTCTCCTATCTACCTACTCCAGGACTCCTATGAGGATCAAATGAGATGAGGCACGGGAAAACGCTTCACAGATATTTGGTTAAAGTGTAAAATGTTTCTGGGTTGAAGAAATTGCAAGGGGGCTAGTCATTGCTAGGGAGAGGAAGCCGGGAGTTGCTACGTGATGTCATTACCCAGCCCCCACAGCAACCATTTCCAGACCACATTTTGCACCATGGGGTCTTGGCAGCGTCTGCTGCAATTTGGTGGGCTGTTGCTCCAGGGTGGTGGTGGGGCCTGTGTCCCACTTAGGGGAAGCCAAGTGTTGCTTTGTGGGTGCCAGGTCTGCGGTGCCATTTTTCTGTCCACATCACAGCAGCTCCTGCATTGAGCATCTGCCCACTGGTGGTAAGTGCGGATCATAGCAGCTGGTCTGAAGGTGGGAAGGACACATTAGCTTTTTATATAGATTTCTTTTCTATAAAATATTTAGAAAAGGCAAATCTGTAAAGAGGGAAAACACATTAGTAGTTACCGGGGTGGGAATGGGAAATGACTACAAATGGGCACAAGATTTCCTTCTACGATGATAGAAATGTTCTACACGTAAAACGGGTGGATTTTATGGTGTTTAAATTACATCTCAATAAAGCTGCTAAACAAAATCATGGAAGCTGGAATATAATCCTCTCATTTAGCTGAGGAAGTAGGTGACTGAGGCACATGTTTGAGATATTTCAAACAATGATGGCGCAGGTAAAGACATGTAAATATTTGTGGAATGAAAAGTTAACCTAAAGTTGGATAGCTAGGAAGACGGTAGTACTTAGTGCTCAATTCACACACTTTTCCCACACAAAAAATCCTGAACAATCCCAGCAGAATTCAAACAGAATGGCAATTTTTTCATGTCAGCACAACAGTACTGTTTATTACCAAATGATCACACACTTTCCTGCTCTAAGCATACTGATTTTGATCCAAGCACAATACTTTCCCCCACCTCTGAGTAGAACCGGCCTTGATGTCTGTCTAGAAAATTAAACTCTAAACAGGTTATTTGTTACTGAACCTAAAACATCATAAGGCTCTTAAAGAGTTTCACAACTATCCTGTCTTCACCTACGTCAATCTTGCTTCCTGGATAAGTAATTATTGGAGATGTGTTTGTGGTATCTGTGTGCACTGGCTCCAACATGAATGTAATATCGTGTCCAGATTATTATTCTTGACAGGCATATTTAAGACAATTTTCATACTTAAACCTTTTAAAAATTGTTTTTATACGAGATTTCATTATTTATTGAGTGTCATTATTTGTTGAGGAATTACACAAGTCAAAAGGCAGGAAGCTGTTTAAACCAAATGACCACTGCATACTTTATAGGTGTTTTTACCTTTTTCTATGTAAAAGCAAACAGTTAGATGGCCCTGAAATAAAGGTCTGAGTCTAGATATACCCATAAATGATTTTGGTGCAACATGGGCTGATACGTAATACTTTTCCACTGGTGTTTCTCCTCCTACTCTCCATCCCCATTTACTGGAAAGAGGAAAATAAAGACCTTAGAATCATTTCATTCATCAACAATCTAAACTATTAGTCTAAAACTTCAAACAAAAGTCAAATTCCCTTCTCCACAAGTAAGGAAAACAAATTGGGTACCAATAGAGGCATTTTCATTAATTATTAAATTTATAATAGTTCATCTACTAAGGCTCCAACTACCATACAAGAAAAAGTAAAACCTTATTATGAGCAATAAAAATTCTCATTCTAGTAGTAAAATTTTCTACAGTAATTTCTCCTCTCCCTATCTCCACCTTGAATTTATGCAGTTCTGGTTGCCAAGAAGGTCATCGTATTTGGCATATATAAAATAATTGGAATTGAATCTTGGCTTCCCAACTTTTATAAACTGAAAACCTTAAAAAAAAATCACAACTTCTTTGAGCTTTAATTTCATACACACACAAACACGTGCTTGCACACACACTGGAGAATAATACAAGTGTGTTTTCTAAGTCCTGTTGGGTGGAGATAAGGAACTTGTACTTAATCTTTCCCTCCTTCTTAGGTTGGTGACCTAACATTCTTCCTTTAATAAAGATAAATATCTGAAGCCTTCTTTTAATGTTAATTGAAAAAATTTTAATATGTCATGGTTAAAAACAAATCAAAGTTCACCCACCCCCATTACCAGCTGAAATCACTGCTTTAATCTGATCACCTACATAATCACTGTGATGACAACTCTAGTTCCTTGTGGTAGATCTTGCTGGCCCAAACTTTCTTCCTTTGAAGAAAATAAAGAGTTGGAAATCCAATCCAATCAAAGGTAGTGTCCTCCTACAACAAAGTAAGCAACTTTACCTAAGCAAAAATTAGTTATTCCCAGAATAAACCAAAAGCTTCCAATCAGAATACCTTAAGCAGCTACAAAAATACAAATTAGAAGACCCAAACTCATTCCTATTCTCTTGCTAGAAAATTCTGGCTAAGCTACACAATAGTCCCTTATCTTTGAAATCAGAATGTCCTCCTGACTAAATTACTTTAAGATCCTTTTGTTAGATAGGAGTCTGATAAATCTCGAAACAATCTTCCAGTCTTAAAGAAGAATGAAGGTTTCCCAAAGAAGCAATGTCATAAATGATGGCTGGCTTTGTCTGTGCAATTATTTTAATACCTTCTTTTAGGGTTAATCTTCTCTGTCATTTCTTACAACAATGCCACCACCTTAAATTTAAATAGTGCTGATTGCTAAGAAATTCCAACTCATTTCATTCACACATTCCATGCACACAAACCATGAATGTGAACTTATGCTCCAGCACTCACTACTTGAGCACTTTTGGCAAGTCACCTAGTATTTCCAAGCCTTGGTTTCTTCATTTATAAAATGGAGAGAGCCTGACTGCATGATTTCACAGGGATACTAGAGACAAATTAAACAATGTGAAAAATGTGTCTGGGAAGAGTACTGACATACATATAAATGCCTGATATGTTTACACGATCTCAAAATTCCCACACTTCACTGAAAAAATAATTTTGCTCCAAATCAAATGTAGAATCTGAGGCTTATGGTTGTTGAATTGGCATTACATATTTTAAGCCAAACCAGTCTTCAAGGACTTTTCTATCTAAAGTTCCTTCTAAGAAAGTAGAGTAAGATGTCAAAACTGAGGTGTATATATTTTAATATTTTCACAGGTGGAGCACACACTTTCACTACATCCCTCTTGAGGACAGGAGTAGTACATTAGTCGTCATTTTAGCTAAGTAACTGGCACAGAGACTAGCTCTGTAATTAATGTTAGAATACACTTTTCTAGGATAAAAGTAAGTGTTCATATGTGTGAGATGGAAAGATGTCTGGCCTTGGAATACAGACAACTGCTCTCACACCTCATACAGCTTGCACAAGTCCCTCAAGCGTCCTGAGCCTTCATTTCCCTTGAAAAGTCTGCACTGTAAGTCTGTAATGCCACCTTTTATCTGATGTCAGACATCCACCCAGAATACTGTAAAACAGGCCTTTGAGTGACAAAATGAAAAAAAAAAAGTTTCTCACAAATGCACTTTCACCACATATGCATTTATCCATAGTAGAGGGGTATGGATTTTTATTTCATGTAATAGTTATACCAAACTTGCTTATTTGGTTATTAATATTTCCCATTGTTGGTTAACAGCAGTAAAATAGATCAGCTGTCAAAGGAAAGAGGAACCCTAAAGATTCCTCTTCCTGATGCATGGAATAAAACCAAACCTTCCCAAAAAGGTAGATCAGATTCAACCCAAAATCATACTATAGCTTAATGTCACTGGACACTTGACAAAAGTCATTCATTATGGTAGTCTCCATCTCTTAGGCCAAAATTAGACTCAACTTGTGACTAATCTGATTCAATTTTTAATTTTAGCAAAACAGAATAAGTGCTCAACAAATACTGCATTCTAATGCTATCCACTCTTAGCCTACTCATGAACCTGGGAAGAAATGATAAAGCCCCCTTTCACAGTTCACTTTCCTTACTCTAGTAATCACTTCATTAACTGCTCTTATTTTTCACTACATAACATTAATGGAATCACAAAGGAAATGTCATCTAATTTTAACCAACACAAAAGTTGGCTTTTGAGTTATCAAAGAGGCATCTATACTAATAAAAGAGAAATATGTAAATTGACCATCACTTCAGGACACCCACAGCCAATCAGGAGTGAGTATGCAAATTAACCCAACAAAGATGGTGCAGCCCCATCCCCCCAACTGCTCCAGGCCTCTGGGCAGCATCCCTCCTCAGGGCCTCCCTGCTATGCTCCACACCTGTCAACCATCCTTGCAGCCTCCCTGTGGCCCAGCACCCGGCCTCAGAGGCAACCCTCTGGTGCCTGAGGTCATAGCTCCCGTTGTCTGGCATCTCCCTCTACCCCACACATGCCCTGCTGCTCTGGTAAACAAAACCCTAGCGCTGGAGCAGTCCTGTGGGCACGGACATGTGCGGGAGCTTGCTTGGTGCAGTTAGTGCGCCCTGGGAGCCCCGGGCCAGCCAAGGGGCAATGGTAGCGGCCATGGCAGCAGTGGCAGGCAGCTCAGCTTTGTTTTGAATAGATGAAAGAGGCCACCTACACAGTAACCCAAATTATCAGATCTCCCTCCTCCCTATCTCCCCAAATCAAGAGGGGAGGGGCGATGGGCAAGGTGGGAGGATGGGAGGGCAGGAGGCAGAGGGTGGAGGAGGAAGAGGATGAGAAAGGGGGCCAGTTGCATCCCACTTTCACAATGGGAAAATGAAACGCACTAGTGCACCCAACCTCTCCAGTCCTCCCCACCTGCCTCCCTCCCCCCACCTCTTCCCCTCTGCACCTCCCCAGGAGCAGCAGCACTGCACAGAGGAACTCTCTGGAGAAGGAGGGCAAGGAGGAAGCGGCTCTGGAGCACGCGGGGCCTGCCACCGCTGCACAGGCTGCCGGAGCAAGCGTGCCACAGGCTGGCAGCCAGGGGAAGGAAGGCCTATTCTTGCACAAATCTTCATGCATCGGGCTTCTAGTTATTTATATAATTTCCCCAATGATGCCATTATACTTTAAGGTATAGTGATACTATTCACCAACTATAGGTATCAGCTCTTTCAAAGAAGTGAACACATCTCCCAATTCTGATCCTTAAAGCACATGAAGGGAATACTGTAGTCATCAGAATACTTAACAAATATTTCTGAGGTTGGTTTTAAAGGAATTTTATATATCAGTAATGGAAACTCAAATGCTTATATTGAACCTTGAACAACACAGGGGTGGGGGTTTAGGAGCACTGACCCCCACCCATCACACTGACAAAAATACACATATAACTTTTGACTCGACCAAAACTTAACTACTAAAAGCTTACTGTTGAGCAGAAGCCTTACCAATAAGTCAATTAATACATATTTTGCATGTTACATGTATTATATATTGTATTCTTACAATAAAGAAAATAAAACGTTAAGAAATTCATAAGAAAGAGAAAATGAATTTACAGTATTTATTGAAAAAATCTGCATATAAGTAGGTCCACACAGTTCAAACCCATGTTGCTCAAGGGTCAACTGTAATTCTTTTGGAATGTTAAATACACCAAGAATCTTAAGCAAATTTTGATATGTTCACTAGATGTAATATATAATGAAAACTAATTTATGATGTAATGTTAAATGTAAAATATCTGAATAAAAATTATATATAAAATGTTATAAAATATACAAAATATATTTTATGTAAGTATATCTATTTATTATATAAATCATATATATCAAGTATATATTATAGTCAAGTATATATTATAGTCCATAACTTTATATATTTATATAAATGTTACTTTATATATGTAAACACATGTACACTATTTTAAGTTTTTATATATAAAATATAAAAATATATTTTAAAATTATACTGAAAATAAAAAAGAAAATAAATAAAATAAAGAAATATATGCATTATATAAAAAATAAATAAATGAAAATATTAGGTTAAAAATTATAAATGAAATGTAATTACAATTTTAAAAATCTATGCAATGTGGAAACGTCTGGAAGGAAATGCATAGAACAGTATTTGTGTTTAGGTGATGAGACCATGGGTGATATTTTTCTCCAAATGCTAAATCTTACTTAAGGAGTATGCACTACTTCTATAAAACTATTTTTTTAAAAGAAAGGAAATAAATAGGAAGAAGCACTGCTTAGAGGTAAGAAAATGGAATAATTAGAGCAGTTATCATTTAGTAAATGCTATACTTAAACTTTACCTTCTTAAGGAACTCTTTAAGTGTTCATAAATGATAAGTTATAGAATATTTGTTCGAGAGGGACATGCTGCCTAATTCTGTCATTTCACAAGGTCAGAAAAAAAAATTGTAGTTGTAAATGCCTTACAGTTTACAAAATGCTCAACATATCACATCACCTGTCCCTCAATCCTGTGAGATAGGTTCAGGTGCCCGGTTTTAAAGATCAGGAAACTGAGGGTTGGAGAAAGAACCTGCTTTGATAACATCTGCCATTTATCAATGCTTACTATGTTGGGTTAAGCACAACAACCTGGCGAAAATTATCACTATTTTACAGATAAGAAACTGAAGGGAAGAGGTTAACTGTGCACAGCTGAGAACACTGCTCCGACTCGAGGCCACTCATTGAAAACAGGAGTTTTGAGTTACAATCAACTTCCCAGAGTCCTTTAGTGGAAGAGTTGAGCCTATGCCCCCGTCCTATGCCCTCTCTACTACACTGGCCTCCTCGCCTACGGTCCCTTTTAAGAGTTACGCAGCTTGCCAGCCACCGTGAAGGTCCAGAGGCAAAGGTATAAGGCCCAGCAATACCCCAAAACTAAGTTCGGCGAACAGCCTGAGCCTCAGGAGGAAAGCAAGGCAGTAACTACAGAATAGGGGTTGGAGGGGGGCGCAAGGTTAACAAATCTTATATTCAAGGTGTAGCCAAGGGGAAACTACCTCTACCGTAGGAGCAGGGATAGCAACAAAAATCACAATTCCTGCCCTTCCACTCGCGTAACTCGAAAGGATCCCCACACCCGTGGGCTGGGCAGGGATTTGTCCCACTTGGCCGGAAAAGCTGGAAGAAACGCAAGAGCGGGCCGTGCAGGCCTAAGAGTGAGTGACGACGGAAGGGGCAGACACCTAGGGGGACTGGGCACACGGAAAGAGTCTAAGGGGCCTCGGGCCGGCGCAGAGTGGAGGAGCCCCCAGACCGCGGCGGGGACAAAGGCCGAAGGGAGGCCGCGTGCTGGCTGCCCGCCGGGACTTGGAGAGCTTCGAGGTCGGCCCAAGAGCCTCGCTACTCACATTGGACCAGTCGGTCTCCAGAGAAGGTGGAGGAGCAGCTTGTGACAAGCGCACAGGGAACACCCGCAGCCATAGCTGCACTCGGGAGTCCGGTTTGTCCAGGAGCCGCTTCCGCCTCGGGCTGCACCACGGTCGCCGGCGCCTGAGGGGGGACGCGACTGGGAGGACGCGTTCTCGGACTGGTCCGGCTGCCCTGACTCCTCCTCTCCCCCTCTTCCGCTCCCAGCGTGGGACAGGCCGGGCCAAGCGTACTGTTGCCAAGGGAACAAGATCCCTCCACCTATGTTTCCGGCCTCTCCAGCATCGCCCCCCCTCCCCCCCCCGCGCCCCGGCCCCAGCAATGGCTCAGGAGACTGAAAACCAGGACCCCATCGGAACCATCTTAATCCAGGTGGGAACTGGGCCCCTCCTGGCCCGGCCCGGCCCGGCCCAGCTAACACACTACCCAGCGAGCCCGGCAGCACAGATCCACTCGCACACACCCACTGGGAGCGCTGCCCCCAGATTGCCCCCGGAGAGCTCCCAAATTCGCCAACCCAGACCTCGCTCATAAGCCTAGTTCACCTCTGGGTGTCTCTGGTAAAAACTCGAAGACCGCGCACTTCTCCCGGAACCTTTACTTCCGTGAAATACATCTCACTCTGAAGCACCATTTTAAAATGTATTGTTCTGAGAAATTTGAATCCATGATGTAGGGGATTGGGGACGATACAAATCAAACACATTTAAGGAGTAATAAGAAATTTGGGGGAGAAGTTGAAATATGTAAACTGCTTTTCTTAAGCACCCAAATTTGGGGGACCTAAAAGTCCCTTGCAAATAAGTAAGTCCTGGTCATGTAATGTATATAACCTGGTAACTATAGTAAATAATACTGTATTGTAATATTTGAAAGTTGCTAAGAGTAAATCTTAAAAGTTCTCATCACAAGAAAAAATTATAACTGTCTACTAATGAATGTGACCAATTGTGATCATTTTACAATATATACAAATATCAAATCTTTATGGTGTAAACCTGAAATTAATATAATGTTATATGTCAATTATATCTTAATAAAATAAAAGTCCCTTGCTTGGGGATGCATACATAGAAAAATATATTTAAAATAACAGCAAATCAAGTTAAAGATTTTAATATAAAATGTGACAAGTTTAAAAACTCAGGTGAGTAATTATTTCTGAAAGGGTAAATATCAAGAAAGTCTTAACTTCTCCAGTATAACTCAGTTTGTGATACCTCAGATTTTTCTGAACAGGTAAAAACATTTATACATTATAGTTTTAAAATATTTTCCACATATATCATCACTTTTAAAGCTTATATTTAGTTCCATTTGACTAACTTTAGTAACTTCCCTAAAGTCACTATTAGGACTCTCATTCAGATCTGCAATGGGTCTAATTTTTCTTCCTGCCAGGATTTTTATTTCTTAGCTCCTATCTAGGAAAGACCTCTGTAAACTCACCTTTCCAAAATACAAACCCCTAAACTTAACAGTTTCATAGATGTTTCCATTATGAATCATACCCAAATCTTCTTACCTCGCCTTTTATTATCCTTTTATTCATCACCCTAGAATGAGTTTAGCCAAACTGCAAAGCCTGTGGGAATAGTCTCCACAAGACTGCCCTCACTTCTACATCAGCCTCAAGTTCAGGAGTCCCCAGAACTACCCTCACTTCAGACCAGCTGTCTATAATTTGGAAGGCCTGACCACCCTCACATTGGCTAACTTCTAGAATAATTCACAGGTGTTATGTTTGCAATTACAGTGCTATTATAGGGTAAAGATACAACTAAAAATCAGCCAAGGGAAGATGTGCATAGGGCAGAGTCCAAGAGGAGTCCCAGTAGTGTCCAGTCATCCTTTCTCTATGGAATCACGGACAGCATTACCTCCTCCCAGCCACAGTGTATGACAATGTGCAGAGTATTGTCACCTAGGGAAGCTTACCGGAGACTTTGCTACCTAGAGTTTTTATTGGGGATCAGTCTCACACGGTCCTACTTGACGGACCTTTCATCTCCAGTCCTTCCCAGAGATCAGACTAATGCTTTTAGTCTTCAGTCCCTAACTTTTGGAACTGATACAGTGTGGTTAAAGCCCCATCATAAACCCATTGTTAGACTGTCAGGTGGCCAAAGCCTCCAAAGCAAAGACACTCCTATCAAGCAGGAAACGTTATGGGCCTACAGACCACCTCCCATTGTCTAAGGGCAAAGGCCAGACTTCTCTTTAGGTGAGGTTAATTATTCACTAACATACCCCCTTTCAAATCCAGAGCCCATTTTTACAGACTCCAAACAATCAGAACACTAATGGAGACTCTTACTTAGAAAAAGCCAGTTCTTCCCAACAGTACACTTCCTTTGACTACAGGAGCCATTAAGTTTCTCTATCGTTTCCCCTACTTCTCCAGACCTGAGACAACTCTAAAAAAAGAGACCAGAATCCAGGGAGAATTCTCATGCCTAATTTCACACTTTCCCTTAAAATAATTCCACTTCCCAGGGGCCGCCCCCATTGTGGTTTGGAAGAGTGTAGGATAAGGTACTTACTGAAAAGCCAGAAGTCTTTTCATTTCTGAGTGAGATCCAGAGGTAGCTGTTTGGTCATTCCAGGATACAACATTATAGTTTCTATGTCCGTTGTCATCAAATTGTAAAATGGAACAAGAGTTAAGAACAGTCATATCCATGCTGATCAGCACCTCCATCTGCGTAAAGGGGTTATTCGGGACACACTATGTAGAGTCTGTGTAGAGAAACAGAGCCTACATTTTAACCTGATTATTGAGGCTGATCTCTAGACACATACAGTGTAAAATTCTCCCTGGTAATGTGTAGCATATGTATAATGAGGAAAATGTGGAAAAACTTTACTGTTTTCCCACTGAGTCCTGAGTATCTGTGAGCATACAGCACCACTCTCAGACATGCAACATGGATTTCATTTCTGCCTGGGGCTGTGGTTTCTTTCCTTCAGACAGACTGCCAGTAAACAGTGCTGGAAAGAACACTTGTTTGGGAGGCAGAATGCTAAGGTCTGATACAGGCATGACATTCTTTCAGGTGGGCAACTTTGGGCTAGTCACTTCACTTCTCTCATACACAATACATAGCTTAGATACACCCTAAATAAATTGATTCAATTTCCCCAAAGCTACATAATTTCTTTTTATTGTAAAATCCACTTCCTTTACAATTAGTCAAATCATACATACACACACACATACAGGGGTGGGCAAAAGTAGGTTTATAGTTGTGAGTACACAAAACAGTTTATGTAATATATGTATATATTATGTATTATATGATATATACGTATATACCTATTATATATATGGAATATATGTCAGAAAAGCAGAATTACTTCAGATCTCCACTTGCTTCACCCTGATGTGGTATATTGGTCTGTGTCTCAATAAGATACATTAAGCAACTCTTTGGACCAGTGGTTCTTAAAGTGTGGTCCCAAGACCAGCATTATCAGCACCAGCTGGGAACTTGTGAGAAATGCATATTTTCAGAACCCTTTCCAGATCTGCTAAATCAGAAGCACTGGGGGTGGAGCCTAGCGATCTGTTTTGTTTGTTTGCTTTTTGTTAATCCTCACCCAAGGATATTTTTTCCATTGATTTTTTTTCTTATTTTAGAGAGAGAGTGGAATGGAAGGAAGGAGAGCGACAGAAAGTGTGAGAAACATTGATGTGAGAAAGACACATTGATTAGTTGCCTCCTACATGCACTCCAAACGGGCTGGGGAGGAGCCTGCAACCCAGGTACTGCCCTTGACTGGGGATCAAACCAGTGACCCATTGGTGCTCGGGCTGGTGCTCTAACCACTAAGCACACCAGCCAGGGCATGATCTGTGTTTACAAGCCTTTCAGACAACTCTGATACACGCTCAAGGTTGAGAGCTACTATTTAGATCATATTGCAAGCACAAACTCTAATACTATTTTCAAGAAAAATCACAATAATCAAAGCTGACATAGAATTTACCAGGTATATTATGCATGGTGCTAAGTGCTATATAAATTTTAACTCATTTAACCTGCCCAACAAGACTACCAGGTAATTATTATGATTATTTCACATTATAGAAAGGAAACAGACCAAAGACGAGTACTATGGGTTGACCCATATACATGGAAAATGCAAGCAATCTTCTCAAGTCTTTTCAATCCAACCCTGGCATAAAAAGAGAGTCTTCCCTTGGCCCTTTTGCTCCTCTAGATATTTAAACCCTGCCCTTACTACTGAATTTTTACCAACCTCTAGCTTTATATATTTAAAATAGACATTTGCATATTGGTAGATATTCTACATGCACTAGTTAATGGTTAGGCATGAAGGCTCTGTGAATGGAGCTGGACTAACATTGACTACTAGAGGCCCAATGCACGAATTCATGCACCAGTGGGTCCCTGGGCCTGGCCTGCAGAATCAGGTCGAAACCAGCTTTCTGACATCCCCCCGAGGGGTCCCAGGTTTCAAGAAGTGCAGGCCAGGCCAAGGGACCTCACCAGTGCACAATCAGGGCCGGGGAGGGATGTGGAGGTTGGCCAACTGAGGAGAGACCGTGGGAGGGCTCCAGAGTGTGTTCAGCCTGTTTCACTCAGTCCTAATTGGCCGGACCCCAGCAGCAAGCTAACCTACCAGGTGGAGCGTCTGTCCCCTGGTGGCCAGTGCATGTCACAGTGAGCAGTTGAGCAGCCTTAGCATGTCATTAGCATATTATGCTTTGATTGAACAGATGACCGGATGACCAGACACTTAGCATATTAGGCTTTTATTATACTAGTATACTAGAGGCCTGATGCACAAAATTCATGCAAGAGTAGGCCTTTCTTCTCCCGGCTGCCAGCACCAGCTTCCCTCTGGCACCTAGGACCCAGGCTTCACTCCAGCCCCAGTTTTGTCCAGAAGGACATCCGGAATGATGTCCAGTCTAATTAGCATATTACCCTTTTATTATTATAGACTAGAGGCCTGGTGCACAACATTCATGCACTGAGGGAGGGGGTTCCTCAGCTTGGCCTGTGCCCTCTCACAGTCTAGGACCCCTCAGGGATTGGACCTAAGCAGCAGTCAGACATCCCTCTCGCATTCTGGGGCCCTCACAGTGTGGGACCCCTCGCTCTTTACTGCCTGCCTACAGCAGAGGCGGGAGAGGCTCCCACCATCACTGCTGCGCTTGCCAGCTGTGAGCCCGGCTTCAGGCTGAGTGGTGCTCCCCCTGTGGGAGCTCACTGACGACCAGGGGGCAGCTCCTGTGTTGAGCATAGCGACTGGTCATTCTGCTGTTCGGTTGATTTGCATATTAGGCTTTTATTATATAGGAGGATTATTTAGTCTGGATTCAGACTGCCTGGATTTGAATAGTTCCACCAGTTAACCAGCTGTGTTACCTTGCAGAGGTTACTTAACCACTTTAAATCTCACATTCCTTTAAATATACAATGAAGATAATATGAACTCCTTCTTAGGAGTCTTGAAGGATTAAAATATAGGATAACATAAAGTACAACACTCAATAGATGGCAGTTATTTGATTAGGTCTCTTATCATTTAATATTACTTAATTTTGTGTACATTTCTGTGTCTTTTTAAGATTAGCTTGTTCTTTAAATTGCTGGAAAAAGAAGAAAAGTTAACTTTAACCTGTCTTTAACCGCGACTACTTCATTCTTAACGAGAACTTTAAGGGCATTGCAATTTGGCAAACAAGGTATGCCTTATTTCCCTGTTACAACCGATTTTTTGGGGTATCCCATTTTACCTAATACAGGATTGGTCCATCAATCATGGATGACTGGAAAAAATCTACTCATTAATTCAGTCTCCAATAATTTATGTTCTGTTCAAAGGTGAATGGAGCTGGACTAACATTGATTATTATTTAGAAAACATAATAATTGGTACAAATTTATAGGAAAGGTAATATTTTGATAAACTATCTAAAATACTTAAGAGAATATCTTTAAATATAATTAATCAGTGCCCTAATTATAAACTCCATGTGACTTATTATGTGAGCATGTGCTTAGATGTTTAGATTTTACAGCACAGTCCTGATCATGAATATTCTGTCCCACTGTCAGATCATATATTAAAGTCCATGTTTTCCTTTTTGGTTCAGAAAATATGATTATTATTTCCACGTAGAGTTCTACTAGAAAGCATTTTGTTAACTAAATTCTTTCACTTCAAAATGCTTATTTTAACTAAATTTTTTCACTTTTAAGTCTAAACGCAGGCAATTTACAATTTTAGCTGAATCTTTCCTCAACTAATTAGAATAGTGAGGTTTTTATCATAGCAATAACAATTATCATTACAATTAAAATAGTAGCCAACATTTATTGAGAGACAGACACTGTGCCGAGAGCTTTAGATTTCCTGAAGTCCTAACAATAACTCTGTTAGGAAGGTGTTATTTTTATCCCAATATGCAGTAGAAGAAACTAATGTACAGTGAGATAAACAACTTGCCCAAGCAATAAATCTTAAGCAGGTGATGGCACGTTTTTGAAACCATCTTGAAAAAGTGTGGTGGTAACTCCTGGATGTTTCCTAGATGCGTTCTTTCATTAGTAACTCTTAGAAGCTCTCTTTGTATGCTTTATTAACAATAATGTGGTATCTTTTAAATACCTTTATAAATGCTTGCTTGGCCCAAATATTAAACATATATTTGTGCAACAAGGATTACCTAGTCTTGCTATCTAAATTATCTTTTTAGTTAGTTTTGGAAATCGTATTTCTTTCTTACTTTTTTTTTTTTTTTTTTTACATTTTTATTGATTATAGAGAGGGAGAGAGAGATAGAAACAGCAATGATGACAGAGAATCATTGATGGGCTGCCTCCTATTGGGGATCGAACCCCCAACCCAGGCATGTGCCCTGACTGGGAATTGAACCATGATCTTTGGGTTAATAGGTCAATGCTCAACCATTGAGCAACACCGGCCAGCCTGGAAATTGTATTTCCAAAATGCAACAGCTGTGTGTTAACACCAACCCTGGAAACATTGGAGCTAATTAACCTTGATGTTATCTCTGTCTTTCTTACCAATCCTGCTGTCTGGTTTGTCAGAAGCGTACAACATAAATGTGATGAGAATGACTCCGCCTAACTCTATCTTTAGCAGAGATGAATAAAATGGTAATTATGAGGTTACTTTTGACAATGTGGAGTCTGGCTGCATGGCTTTTTAAATTCTAGAGCAAATCTTTACTGCATTAAATATTTCAAGCCCTTCTTATTAAGCAGCCCTATCCCCAAACTGTCAAAATAATAATTTCCTCCAAGTAGATTTCAAAATGTATGGAAAGATGGGAGCTATCTATAATACTATCAACAATAAAAAATATATTAAAATAAATAAATAAAAATGTATGGAAAGCAATGGATCTGATGATCACAGAGATGATGGGTGGCATGTAAAATTTCAATAGGGTAGATTGGATCTATTTGAAGAAAGAACAGAGATTTACTAGTAGAACTTAATCTCTTTTCCTACCCAAGTGTGGTGAAAGATTTTCTACAGTTCTTGTCTCTAAAGCAATTATACAGATGTGTGGTTATTAAGAGGGGAGAAGAAACTATCTGGCAAGAAAGGTAAAATGAAAGCTCTTGAGAAAGATTAGGAGAGCAATTCAAATCAGTGAACATTTACTAGGTGCCAGTTGTGTGCAAGGAGTTTCATAGGTTTCACAGGAGAGGAGAAGGAGCATTTGTCCAGTGCTCTCCTATGCGGCTGGCCCTATACAAAGCAACTGACACGCTTTAACTCATTTTACTCTTACACTATTCTGAGAGGTAGCTATTTACCTCCATTTTATAGATGAGAACACTAAGGCTCTAAAAAGCTAGGTGAATTTGCCAAGCTCAGTTTAGTAAAGGAGGAAGTAGATTCTAGTTTACATCTGTCTGGTTCCAAAGCCCATATTCACTCATTGTCACACACATTGCTTCATTTTCACTCAACAATTCTGTGAAGTAGAGGCATTCTTTTTTCTTTTTCTTCTTGGTGAAGAAACTAGAGAATATGTGGGTGATGTACATGGACATCGTGTGACCAGTGAGAGAACAAGGAATTATGTTCATCTGCCTTTTACTGATTCTTACTATGTACCAGACCTATACATATCTG
This sequence comes from Corynorhinus townsendii, assembly GCA_026230045.1. Classification (NCBI taxonomy): domain Eukaryota; kingdom Metazoa; phylum Chordata; class Mammalia; order Chiroptera; family Vespertilionidae; genus Corynorhinus; species Corynorhinus townsendii. The sequence goes on from JAPDVU010000001.1 coordinate 191,602,981, forward strand.
ATGACTCTATGAAGAGAGTAATTGTCCACACAAAGCAGATGAAGAAATCAGACCTTTGGTTTCCCTTTGGTAATCCAGGGCACTTTTCACTCTCTCCAGCACTCACCAGGCATAATTACAGAATGGCACATGAAGGCACACATATTAGAGCTACAAAAAGGAAATTCAGGCACTCAAAGGGATCTGGGAATGGGATTTGCCCTTGAACCACTTCTTGGTACTTTCCAATTGTCTTAGGTAATAGGTGGTAAATCAGCTTGCAGCAGTAATTTGGACAAAACAAGTGAAAGAAGTACATCTGCATCCTCAGAGCCTACAAGCAAGCAGTAGGTGTGTTTATAATCCACTCTGTGAGCCCTGAAGGCTTTACATGCCAATTGTGCAGAGTACAAAATGACCAGATGTGATGCCCATCAGTGAAAGATGCAAATTCTGACCTTTTGAATACTTGGCTCAGTGGGAATATTCTAGAGTAATCGATAACATAGGCTGGATCAATGAGTAAGTCCAGTTAGATTAACAGAGGAAGGTAACTGTTTCAAAATGCCTTTAGCAACCCAGTCTGCAGATTGTTATTGGTGGGATTATTGGTGAAACAGGTGTTGGGCTCATAAATTTGCATAGCAAAATGTTTTTCTTGTGGCAGCAGCCCATATAATAATAGGTGCCATCTGTATTTATCTGTTGAAGTTTGATTTCTAATATGAATTCAAAGAATCTTGTGCTAATTTCATAATCCCCATTTTATTTTGAGGGTGCTTAATATTGGAGAGAGATTCATCATTTCAAAGAAAAATAAAAATTGAAGGAAAATGTTAAAGTAATAACAGATGTAGCTTTTGCCTCATGTATCAGTTTCAATTCTGATTACATAAAACAAAGTCAAGGCCACACACCTGTCATACAGAACTGGTTCTTCAGAACAGTTAGTGGGAAGACCCAGCTAGACAGGAAAGCCAACAGGCCCTGTCAACATATTTGCAATTCTCTTTTGAAAGACACAGCTCTCACTAGAACTGGGGATCAAACCCACATCCCAGGTATGTTCCCTGACTGGGAATCAAACCAGCAACCTTTCGGTGCACAAGATGATGCTCAGCCAACTGAGCCACAAAATGTTCTGTTTTCTTAACCTTTTACCCAATTAGTAGAAATAGGAGTTTGGCATAAACTTCTTATGGTCCCTGATTCGACTGCTTTGCCATCTGAGAAAGCAGAAACCATTTGTGTTGCAGATCTAGTTTGGATTTGTTTCTAAAGGGGAAAGGAAAAACAGACAATTGTATAAAAACTTAGTTTTTCAAAATCTAAACAATAATGGAACATTCTAACAAAAACTGTCTTAAAACCATAAGACAATCCTTTCCAATAAACACTGTAAAACAACCCTACTGTCTCTAGCAACTCCAGCAAATTGCAAACCTTTGAAATAAATGTTTTAGATGGACTACTATGTATTCTTTTACTATTTCATATTTTTACACCTACAGGTCCATGATGACCTTCAGCAATTAAAGGAGAAATTAGAAAACTTCCCACCTGAAGAAGGAGAAGAGACTCTAGACATTCAGAATCTTAAAACAGCAATAAAAAGGACTGAAAGGGGGTTAAGAGTAAGTAGAACTTTAGATATTAAATAAAATGCCAGAGACAAAGATGCCTCAAGAAAAGAATTGTGGTTCTTGTAACAGAGGAGGATTTAGGGGATCCTCAGCTTGTTCTGATCCTCTTTTTAAATGGTAATGATGATTAACTGATTGATTCACATCCTGTCACATCCCACAAAGAATTTAAGATATTGATAATGTCAGATTATGCCATGATAACTTCTAAAATGTGGTTTGATAAAAAGAATTTTTAAAATAACCACTATCAGTCCGACAATATGTATGACCAAATGGATTCATGCCAAGACATCATAGAGAGTTTCTATCAGATTCAGGATTTTAGAGAAATAAGAGTTGACTTTCCCCTAATAGCTTAAGTATTTTGAGAATAGTCATTTTTAAAAATATAGTAACCTAATGGGTAAAAACCAAAGAAATATACCAATTTTGAAACAGAAATAAAGTATATCAGGACTTCATTATTATAGACCAGTGATCTTCAATCTTTTTCATCTCATGGCCCACACGTAAACTTATTACTAAAGTTCTGCAGCACACCAAAAATATATTTTTTTGTCGATCTGACACAAAAAGGTATCATTTTTATTCATTCACACAGAATGACTATTGTTGTGTTGACTCTTGTCATTTTTTAATTTGATAAACTCAGGGAAAGGAGGTCAGTGCCTCTGACTAAATAGTCAGATAGTGCATGTTTTAAAAGTTATTGCCACACACAGGTTGAAAATCTGTTATAGACAGATCTTAGGGCAGAGGAGAATCCAATCTTCAGACAAGAATAATATGCAATTACAAAACCAGGATGTATATCCAAGGGAAACAAAATCACTAACTTGAAAACTATCTACATCCCCACATTCACTGCAGTATTATTTACAATAGCCAAGACATGGTACCAACCTAAGTGTTCATTGATAGATGAATGGATAAAGAGAAATATATACACATACATACATACAATGGAATATTATTCAGTCATAAAAAAGAAATCTTTCCATTTGAGACAACTTGGATAGACGTCAAAGACATTATGCTAAGTGAAATAAGCTGGACCCCCCCCCCCAAGAAAAAAAAAACCAAAAAACTACCGTAATCTGTATAATCTTACTTATATGTGGACTCTAACACTCTACCCCACCCCCTAAAAACACCTGATGCAGAAAACAGATTGCTGGTTGCCAGAAGTGGGGGTGGGTGAAAAGGGTAAAGGTGGTCAAAAGTACAAATTCCAGTTATAAAAAAGTAAGTTCTGGGGATGTAATGTACAACAAGATGACTATAGTTAAAAATACTGTACTGTATATTTGAAACTTACTAAGAGATTACATCTTAAAAGACCTTAAAAGAAAAATATTTACAACTAGACTTATTGAGGGGGTCATTTCACAATAGATACAAATATCGAATCATTATGTTATACACCTGAAACTAATATAAGGTTATATTTCAATTTCTTTAAAACTAAAAACAAAATAAAGCACAGCAAGGATGTAGTACCATCTCCATCTTCTAGATCTCTGCCAGTACCCTTGCTCTCGCCTCAGACTTTCTTTCATGCTACCATATTCTGAGCTTCATCTCTCAGCACCTGAGGCTGTGAGATGTGTGCTTGATTTTGTAGCCTCAGCAGACTAGCACACCATTGTCCTATTTCCCTGATGGTGAGAGGGTTGGACCCAGCTGGAGTCTTTGGGTTGGCCATTTTCAATAATGTTACCTGAAGGCCAAATGCTTTCCTCAGTGCTTTCTTGACATCCTGGAAGAAAAAGACATTACTCCATATCTGTATTGCCTAGAAAATTTACCTGGCCAAGCAATTTACTGACTATTGTGCATAGTTTCATTTGTGAAGAGTGATACAGGTCACTCAAGCTTTGAATATCAGTTGTTTATTATGCTTTTTGGGATAAAGTAATTTGGCCTTGAGGTGCCTAATTATACCTTAGGCATGTAATAAATACACAGCATGTTGTGTCTTTTGGCTTAATTACACAATTCAGTGTGTTAACCTAATGAAATAAGTAAATTAACTGAGTATCTTAAGTCCACTATAATGGCCTAAACTTTAACTTTTCTGTAACAGATTCACATTGAGAAGTATTTAAATGTTGTAAACCATCAAGTGTTAACGACTTCCATTAGTGAGAATAAGTTATTTTCTCCCCACACTTCCGAATGGTAAGTAAAATAGACACTTATGGATCCAAATAAGTACAAAACATAACTTTTCTTACTCAGGTGAAACAACTGTAAAGACAAAATTTATTGGCTTTTTTGGTATCCTAATTTCAGTATAAAAGTTTTGCACAAAAAGTTAATGGAAAAGATCATGTTTTGCAAATATTGTATGTTTATTATATGAAAAAAGTTAATGGCACAATTTGGACTTTAATGCAGTTTATTCTGGGTTACTTTTATTGAGTTCTTATGCTTGGCACCATATCAGTGATTTTAGGGTCATATTTTGGTGTAATTAATTCTTTTTTATGGTTTTAGTAAAATGTGCCCAAAATTTAATTCCTGAAGGAAAATTTTTTGTTAATCCTCTCCCAAGGATATATTTTCCCATCAGTTTTTAGAGAGAGTGGAAAGGAGGGAGGGGGAGAGAGAGAGAGAAACATCAATGTGAGAGAGACACATCGATTGGTTGCCAGGCTGGAGAACAAACCTGCAACTCAGGTAGCACCCATGACTGGGAATTGAACCTGAGACCCTTCAGTGTGCCGGCCGATGCTCTACCCCTGAGCCACATGGGCTAGGGCTAAAGGAAATGTTTTAATGCAAATCAGTTTTTATGCTATTTGGATTGCATGGCTCTTTCTTTACAGTTTTTAGCGTATGTGCTTTATTGTAAAGATGATTTTGGTGTCTGGGGTAAAAAATAAAAATAAAGCTTGCTTGAAATATTCATTATATAAATACATACTAAGAGATGATTTATTAAAATTAGAATTGAGTTAAAAAGAAATGACCTTGCCTCACCTTGGACCTCCTTATACATCTGCCTCCTCAATTTCTTTGTAAATTAAGGTTTTGCACTCAGCTTAAAAGCTCTGTGGCCCGTATTTGCATGGTAAATATACACAGTAAGTCCTCAGTTAAGGCCTATAGGCTCTTAGAAACTGTGACTTTAAATAAAACATGTGCAATGAAACCAATATTACCATTGATATAAAGAAGAGTTAAGTTCCTACAGCATATTTCTGGTCACACAAAAAATCACCAAACTTCTAAATAAAGACCCAAATACTTCTAATACTGAACACAAAAATAAATGTGAGCTATACACACATTTAAGGATGATTAATAAAAACGAGTAAAGTAATTATTGTTGCATTTGTTCATTCCAGTTCAAGGGTGCAGGTGGCTAGAGTCTATCTGGGCAACTCAGGGATCCAGGCAGGACCCACCCTGGACAGGACATCCTTCCATCACAGGGCCCTTCACACTCACACTCGTTCAGACTGGGGCATTTTAGAAATGCCAGTTCACCTAACATGCACATGTTTAGAATGTTGGAGGAAACTGAGGCCCTCAAGAAAACCTATACAGACATGGGAGAATGTGCAAATTCCACACAGACAGTGGCCCTGGCTGGGAATCAATCTTTTTTTCTTCTTATCAACATTACTAGAGGCCTGGTGCAAGAAATTTGTGCACTTGTTGGGGGGCGTCCCTCAGCCTGGTCTGTGCCCTCTTACAGTCCAGGAGCTCTGGGGGGATGTCCGACTGATGGCTTAGTGGGCCTAAGCCATCAGTCAGACATTCTTAGCATTGCCACAGAGGTGGCAGAGGCTCCCACCACTGCCGCTGTGCTCGCCAGCCGTGAGGCTGGCTTCTGGCTCCTGCGTTGAGTGTCTGCCCCCTGGTGGTCGGTGTGCATCATAGTGACCGGTCATTCCACCATTCGGTCATTTGCATATTAGCCTTTTATTATATAGGATACGCTGTAAATGAGGCCCCCTAGAACCATAAGAAATGCAAAAAATTCACTGTTAACTCATTCTCGAATTGCCCCCCTTAAAATCAAATTGCCCCCCTGTGGGGCGTGTGCTGCACCTTGGGAACCACTGGGCTTGACACTTTTCCTCTCTGAGCTTCATTTCTGAATACATATGCATATACCATGGGAATTGTAATCTCTTTTCTGCCTACCTCATTGGGTTGTCATGAGGAGGTTCTGAGCTAATAAGCCTAGAAATGTTTCATCAAGTGATGTCTAAATTGGAAGGGATTGTTATTTTTAAGCTCACGGGTACCCTCGCAGGTAGCAGGTGCTGATTAGGGGAGGAGGGCATGATTGTTTCCTGGGACTGTAGCTATGGAAGCTTTATAGAGAGTTTCGCAGGCCTCGGAGGAGCGGGCTCTGGCCAGCAGCCCTGTAGCAGTGGTCATCCCTGGGGGTGCTGGTGGTGGGGGGGGCCATAGGGGGGTGGCGAGGCTAAAGGGGGAGTAACTGTCAAACCTCCCTGCTTGGCGCCATTCTTTAAATTGTATGTGGCCATTTCACAGCTGTATGTGCTCAGGGCGGGGCTCCAAACTCCTGGAGCAGGGCGGGGCTCGGCTAGGGTGGGGCCAGGTGGTCTAGGAGGGTGGTTTTAGCTGCGCCCCCAGCGAGGTTCAGTGCACTTCCACTGCAGAGACCACGCTGCTGCTATCGGGGGGAAGAGTCTGACCCTGGGGGGCTGCTCAGGCTCGCCTCCACCTGGATCTGGAGTTGTAGGGAGGAGAGGCATTCCCCACCGCAGCAGAGGGGGCCTGGCAGCAGTGGGCCATGGGCCCTGGGTGCCTCAAGGGCACTGATGGGTGGTCACCAGTTTGCTATTGTTATGGGCACCCCTGGTGGGGGTGGAGGGGGAAGAGATGGGGAATTGGAGGTGCGGGCTGTGGCTACCCCTGAGGCTGGGTCTTCTCTCCATCCGGTCAGCCTCCCTACCCTCCCGGGGATGCAGGGGCTGAAATAGGGCGTTCATGCAGGGGGATTGGAAGAGCTCTCTGTGGCCGATTCCTCTTTCCTCTTTGCAGTCTGGGCTCCTGTCAGGCGCTCTCAGACCCCTGGAAACTTGGCTCCGGTCACCCCGCCCCTCCATGGCTCCCTGCAGCCCCCACCCCACTCGGCTCTCCCTGGCTGCCCACCTGTCAGGAGGCTGCCAGGCTGCCTTGCTGCAGGCAGTGCATTCCTGGGGCAGGGGTGAGGGTGTAGGAAGCAGCTCCAGTAAAGTTTAGTAAACCCCAGGTCAGCATTAGGATTTGGCTGTGGGTCATCAGGGGAATCTGCCTGGGTGGGACGAAATCGAGCTAGACCTGAGTCCTGTCCCACGGCCCTGCAGCCCCACCCACCCCGTGAACAGTGGTGATGTGACCGCATCCCGGATAATTTGCATATTCCTCTATTATGTGTGTGTGTATGTAATGAAATAATGTAGAACAAAATGACATTATTCTAGGACCTGCTATATGAAGTAAGTGAATAATATCAGATAGTGAGGTCAAGTTTCAGAAAAGGTGCACAAAGAATTTTGGATATCTATAGACATAGTCAAGTCCCAGCACTCAGAAGAACTCTGGGTTACACTGCACCTGACTCCCTTCCCCCCATGTAAAGATAGTGCCACAGGCATTCATCATCCCTAGGTAGAGGCAACCCTTCCCTAGTCTGTGTAATTTTTAGTAATTTATATCTTTGATTTTTTTAAATTTGAGAATAAAAATATGACCTGCAAGTAGGTTAACATACATAATATTTTTTAAAAAATAATAAATCTTTATTGTTCAAATTATTATAATTGTTCCTCTTTCCCCCCCCCCCCCCACCCCATAGCTCTCCTCCACCTGGTTCCCACCCCACCCTCTGCCCTTATCCCCCCCACTGTCCTCATCCATAGGTGTACGATTTTAATCCAGTCTCTTCCCGCACCCTCTACACCCCTTCCTCCCGAGAATTGTCAGTCCACTCCCTTTCTATGCCCCTGATTCTATTATATTCACCAGTTTATTCTGTTTCTCAGATTTTTTTAGTCACTTGATTTTTAGATTTTTAGTTGATATGTTTTGTAGTTCATAATTTTTATCTTTACCTTTTTCTTCTTCTTCCTCTTCTTAAAGAATACCTTTCAGCATTTCATATAATACTGGTTTGGCAGTGATGAACTCCCTTAGCTTTTTCTTATCTGTGAAGCTCTTTATCTGACCTTCAATTCTGAATGATAGCTTTGCTGAGTAGAGTAATCTTAATTGTAGGTTCTTGCTACTCATCACTTTGAATATTTCTTGCCACTCCCGTCTGGCCTGCATAGTTTCTGTTGAGAAATCAGCTGATAGTCCTATGGGTGCTCCCTTGTAGGTAACTAACTGTTTTTCTCTTGCCGCTTTTAATATTCTCTCTTTGTCTTTTGCCCTTGGCATTTTAATTATGATGTGTCTTGGTGTGGTCCTCTTTGGATTCCTTTTGTTTGGGGTTCTGTGCGCTTCCTGGACTTGTAAGTCTATTTCTTTCACCAGGTGGGGGAAGTTTTCTGTCATTATTTCTTCAAATAGGTTTTCAATATCTTGCTCTCTCTCTTCTTCTGGCACCCCCATAATTCAGATGTTGGTACGCTTGAAGTTATTCCAGAGGCTCTTTATACTATCTTCATATTTTTGGATTCTTTTTTCTTTTTGATTTTCTGGTTGAGTGTTTTTTGCTTCTTTGTATTTCAATTCTTTGACTTGATTCTTGCGTTCCTCTAGTCTGCTGTTGGATCTCTGTATATTATTCTTTATTTCAGCCAGTGTATGCGTAATTTTTAGGTGGTCCTTTTTCATATCTTCGAGGGTCTCGTTATATTTATCAGCCTTTTCTAGGATATTCTTGAAAAGCCTTATAACCGTGGTTTTGAATTCTATATCCAGTCGTTTGCTTTCCTCCATTTCTGTCATTTGTGACCTGTTTCTTTGTCTCCGTATTTTGGCTGCTTCCCTGTGTTGATAGAGTGGCTTTGTGTACTAGGTGTCCTATAGGGCCCAGTGGCTCAGCCTCCCCAGTTACCTGAGGTGGACACTCTAGGTGCACCCCTTTGTGGGCTGTGTGCACAGTCTTGCTGTAGTTAAGCCTTGATTGTTGTTGGTATCACTGGGAGAAATTGACCTCCAGGCCAATTGGCTGTGAGGATCAGTTGTGTCTACAATGGGAGAACTTCTGTGCTGGAGATACCCTTTTGGGGCAAGACTTGCTTCACTGGAGTTTTGATGTTCACTGAGTCTTCCCCTTGAGTGTGTCCCTTATGGATCTGAGCAGTTGTAATCTGGATGGTCCCACTCTGACAACTGGGAGATCCAAGGAGATGCAAATTTAGCCTTTGCCTGAGACCACTCAGCAGGAGCTACGGAGAGATTTCTCTTCTTTGTTTGGGGTTTGGAGGTGCCCAGATGAGGCCCAGCTGTGAAGCAATGCAAGCTGCTGTGGGGCCTTGGGCCTTCTTTTGGTGGCTCTGGGGCTCTCTGACCCACCTGCAGTTTGTTAGGTAATTTTAGGTTGCAAAGGGCCAGGCCATTCATATGCAAAAGCCTCTGTGCATAGCGTGGGTGGGGTGAGGTTTCAGGGTGGAGCAAACAGCAATGGCTGACTGTCAGCCCTGTCCTAAGAGGCCCCTGGGTCTTAGTGTCCCTCGGTAATCACTGCACGCACCTCTGAGAGAAAGCCACCTTCGAGTTCTGTCCGATGCCGGATAGTCCAGTTTCTCCCTGTATGAGTCTGGGTCCCCAGAGTCTCACCCGGAACTGGAGTTCAGAGGAGTCGGGAGCTTATGTCTCCTGCCCGATTGAAAAAGACAACTGCGTCCTCTGCTGCCAGCCCTTTCAGTGCGCGCACCTCTGTACCTCTGTATTTGTACCTCTGCACTGTCCTTCTGCACCTCCTCTGAGTCTCAGTGTGCTTTTCTCTTTCCTTCTAGTTGTAGAATTTCCACTCAGCCAACCTTCCTGTGGTTCTGGATGATGTCCGTTTTGTCTTTTAGTTGTAGTTTTGAAGTGGTTGTGTTTAGTTAAAATGAAATAATATGACCCATGAATGTATTGCATGAGTGAACCACACTCATGTGGTTCTTAAACTGTGGTTTGCAATCCTCTTTCACTGGCTCCCAGATGGGACCCTGGAGTCTGCATTTCAACAAACACACTCCTTACTCCTAATGTAGACAATGTGTGCATGGAATCCCTGGGACAAGCATGACTCCCTAGAATCAATATTCTTTTGGCCACAGAGATGGCTTGCCTCTGATGAAGAGCCTAGTCCTGGAAATTCTGCTACCCTGATGCTATGAAGGGTTGGAGTAAGCCTCTTGCATTGAGATTGAGCCAGGCGTGGGACTTGGCAGTCAGGCTGGTAGGACCGTCAATATCTGCTCAAACAGGGAGGTTCAGAGGCCAAAGTTCAGGGCAGCAGCTCCTCCTGAGAGGAATGGCATATAATAAAGATGGTAGATCTCTGTTGCTCCTTTGACAGCAGAACACACAGTTCCTATGAGTAAATGTGAATCAACATTATTCAGATACTTGGGGCTTCATTCTGTCTATGGAAGCCTGGGGAATCTGGAGAGTTCATTCCAAATGACTACTATCCCTGGGTATATTTTTAACAACGACTTACAACAGACATAAAATAATTATCACCCTCATTATCATCATCATGAATTTCATCACCATCAATATTTTTATGACATTTGACAGTTTTGCAAAGGACTTTTTAAAAGCCTATGATGTAGATATTTACCCTCTCCTTTCAAAGATGTGAAAACTGAGGCTCCCACGAGCCCCAAGTCACACAGGTGGTCAATGGTGAGTCCCAGATTCAAGTTCTGTCAAATCTCTACAATTACTATCTTCTCCTACACCAGAACTGCCTGAACAACAGGAAACCTAATTTTCACAAAAGACGGTTTTCCTTTTTAGAAAGTCTTGCTCCAGGGAAAATCTGGTGGTTTTGTCTAGTAGAAACAAAAACCAGTAGGTACACAAAGTGATAATAATAGATGCCAGCAAATGCAAGATTTTCCTAGCAGTCATTCAGAAAACACTGATAAGAACATTATCAAAAGTGGCATATTTTCTCCAAAGAGCTCAAAATGCTTTCACGTTGTTTTCCAAATAGGTTACACTGTTATCTGCACTCTGTCAATGATTCTTCTGTGTTAAAGTGTGGTTCTTCCTCTTATCATTACCAGCTTTCACAGATTTTATGGCTTGTGATGTCTGCTCACACTGTTCTTAACGACCACGCTTTGCTTATTGACACCAGGCGGGTGACTACCATCTGTACCAACACTATCAGAACTGCACAGACATCTTCATTTTACATTCTGTTGTGCTAGTTTTTGAGGGGAGGGGAATTGGAGGGGGGGGGACAAGAACAAAGCAGATAAATAATAGTGAGAAACTATGAGAGGAAAAGAGGAGGTTTCTGTTAAATGGTGGGAGTAGGTTAGAAGATACATTTTTGCTCAGTTATTCACACACCTTGGAGCCCATCTGTTCTGGGTTATTACAAAGCAATCCACAAATCCTGCTCAGAGTGAATATGACTACATTCTAGTCATAGAGAGAGATGAAGAATGGGTAACAAGTATTAGCTGGTGGTAATCTAGGTGAAGACAATTTGGTGGCTCACTGTTCTTTCAGTTTTTCAGTGGGTTTGATTTTTTTAAAACAAAAAATAAAATTTTAAAAAGCATCATAAAGCCGAAACCGCTCTATCAGTGGATAGAGCGTCGACCTGCGGACTGAAGGGTCCCGGGTTTGATTCCGGTCAAAGGCATGTACCTTGGTTGCGGGCACATCCCCAGTAGGGGTGTGCAGGAGGCAGCTGATCAATGTTTCTCTCATATTGATGTTTCTAGCTCTCTATCCCTCTCCCTTCCTCTCTGTAAAAAATCAATAAAATATATATTTTTTAAAAAGCATCATAAAATTAAAAACAACAACTGGAAAAACATTTGCAGCAGATATGATACAAAAACTAATAATAGTTTTAAATACAAAGAGCTCTTGACAACAAAAAATACTTGACATAGACAAAAGGACAACAGAGAAATGCAAACAGCCAGTATATATGTGAAAATATTAAACCAGGAAAATGCAAATTAATATATTACTATTACTTTTTCTTTACAACTTAGCAAAACAGATCACTTAAACTACCCTAATACTTAGTGTTCATGAGGGGGCAGCAGGATGGCCATACTTTCCTATTATTGGTGGAGGCATAAAGTTCTTAAAGGCAATTTTTTAAAAAATATGTGAGATTTTAAAAATTATTATTTTTAATTTAGTAGTTATACCTTTAGGAACTTATCCTAATAAATAAGGAGTGATACAGGAAACTATAAATTTATTACAGTGTTATATCTAATACCAATAAATTTGAAAATACCTTAAATGTTAACAGTAAAATAATTATTAAATCTATAATATGTTTATATGTGTATTATATATCTACTAAAATGAATATTGTCCAATAAGTTTTAATGACCTGGAAAAACTCTCACAGTATATGTTGAGGGAAGGGAAAGCAGGATGTAACATTATATGTCAATGCAAATTCACTTATAAATACATAGTCCATGGAAGGAAAAGGCTTCATAGGAAATATACTAAGAGTGAGAAGGGTCTGGGCAGAGGGGCATAAAGGGGGGAAATGGGAGACATATGTAATACTGTCATATATATATATATATATATATATATATATATACACACACACACACACACACACACACACACGTGTGTGTGTGTGTGTATACACTAGAGGCCCAGCGCGCATGAAATCATGCACGAGTAGCTCACTTCCACTTGCCTCAGCTGGCCCCACCCATCCCTGCTCCTAGCTCGTGCCCTACCCCACCCACTGTGAGAGCTGCTCCTCGTTTGGTCGTGATGGCATTACAGCGTGACAGCCATGGGTCTTTTATATAAGATATTAGAGGCCTGTTGCACGATATTCGTGTAAGAATAGGCCTTCCTTCCCCTGGCTTCACTACCAGCTGCCCAGGAGCCGGCAAGTCCTCACTTTTGTCTGGAACACTGCTCCTGTAGCTCCCTCCGCCGCCCCCCCGCCTCTGCCCATAACAGGCATCCCACCCCTCCCGGCCGCTCCACACCTGCATATGCACATTAACTCGCCATCTTTGTTGGGTTAATTTGCATACTCACTCTGATTGGCTGTGGGCATGGCGGAGGTACGGTCAATTTACATGTTTGTCTATTATTAGGTAAGATATATATAAAGCAAATTTCATTTCTAGGAAGATGGTGTATTCCTTCTTCTAAATACAGCTAAAAACCCTGGACATCTACACTAATAAAACAGGAAGATGCAAATTGACCGTACCTTCAAGACATCCACCAGCCAGGAGTATGCAGATTAACCCAACAAAGATGGTGGGTTAATTTGCATATGCAGGTGCCAAGTGGCCGGGGGGCGGGGCGGGACGCAGTCATTCAGCACTGCCCCAGCTTTTCTGGGTCTCTGGGTAGTGTGGGAAGGCGGAAAGGTGGCTCCGGGCTGGAGCAAAGGCAGAAAGGCAGCTCCGGGCCGGAGGGAAGGCGGTGCTGGCAGCAGGGGAAGGAAGCCCCATTCTTGCACAAATCTTTGTGCATTGAGCCTCTAGTTATATGTATAACAAAGTTAAGAAGACTTTAAAGGATGGAGCGGAGGTACACCAGTTAGGAACCTTGGGACACAAGGAAGAACATGGTGGTGAGGTCCCTGGGTTTTCTTTTTGCTTCATATATCCCATAAGTGACCTGTATCATTTTCCTTTTCTCTGAAGAATTTCTTTTAACATTTCTTGCAAGACAGGTTTCAGTTTTGTTCATCTGAGAACATCATTATTTCCCCTTCATTTTTGAAGGATAATTTCACTAGAGACGGAATTCCATGTTAGTGGGGTTTTTCTTCCCATACTTCCAGTCTCTTCTTGCTGGTATGGTTTATTAATAGAAGTTCAATATAATTCTCATCCTTGTTCTTCTATAGGTAAGTTAGATTTAATTTTCCCACAGTTCCTGGATATTCTATTCTGTGTGTTCAGTCATTTTTCTCCTTGCATGTCAGTTTTGGAATTTATATTGACATTTCTTCAAGCTCACTGATTCATTCTTTGGTTGTGTCCAGTTTATTGATAATCCTATCAAAGGCAATCTTTATTTTTTAGAGTACTTTTTATTTCTAGCATTTCCTTTTGGTTCTTCCTTAGATTTTTTATCTCTCTGCTTACATTACCCATCTGTTCTTGCAAGTTGTCCTCTTTTCCTATTAGAGCTCTTAGTATATTAATCTTAGTTTAAGTTCCAAAATCTATGTTATATTTGAATCTGATGCTTGTTTTTTTTTTAATATATATTTTTATTGATTTCAGAGAGGAAGGAAGAGGTACAGAGAGATAGAAACATCCATGATGAGAGAGAATCATGGATTGGCTGCCTCCTGCAAGTCCCCCACTGGGATCGAGCCCACAACCCAGGCGTGTGCTCATAGAACCTGGGACCTTTCAGTTCACAGGCCGATGCTCTGTCCACTGAGCCAAACTGGCTAGGGCCTGATACTTGTTTTGTCTCTTCAGACTTTTTTAAAAAATTGATTTCAGAGAGAGGGAGAAAAGGAGAGAGGGAACAAGAGGGGAGAAGAAGGAGTGAGAGGGAGGGAGGGAGAGAGGGAGAGAGGGAGGAAGGGAGGGGGGAGAGAGAGAGTGAGAGAGAGAGAGAGAAATCACTTCCACATGCACCCCAATGGGGGAATGAACCCACAACCCAGACATGTGTCCTGACCAGGAATCAAACCCACCACCTTCTAGTGTATGAGATGACACCCCAGCCAATCGAGCCACACCAGCAAGAGCCAGACATTTTGTCTTGCCTTTCAGCATGCCTTGTCATTTTTTGTTGGTGTATTAGGTAATAGGAATAGAGGTAAATAGGCCTTCATCTGGTCAGTTATGCTGTGTTTACTGTCTGCTGTAACTGTAGGAGGCCTCCATGTCCCCCACTATCCGTTTTGTCTTCCCTGTTGTCTTTGGGTTTCCCTAAGTAACTCCTTCCTAAATAAAGTCTGCGCCTTGCATAGTCCTCTAAGATACAGTGTGTGTTGGAGGGAAGCATTTGATAATCCTGTGATTAGGTCTCAGTCTGTTAGTAGGTCTATGTCCCTGGATTGTTACCTTCACAAGTTTTTTTCAGCATTTTACCCCTTATTTGAGACAGGATGACCAGAGGAGGTTGAAGTTAGCTAACTGCCCTTCTTCAGGTCAGATAAGGCTTTGGTAAAATAGTTTTCCTCAAGAGCTTGCCTTTATTACAGAGAACAGAATGAAGAATAGAATTCTCTGGGAGTGTTTTGAAATTGTCTATTTTCCCTTCTCTTTGCTGGTAGCAGGAGGGGATTTTTCTCTGTTGTTTACCATGAGTCCATGGTGGGGCTCCTGGAGGTAAAACTCATGAAAGTAGGGCCCTCCCTAAGACTTGGCCCCTTGGAGTTTTTAACTTCCAAGCTAATTCATAGAGCTTCCAGTGATCTGTCAATTGGAGTTGACGTGCTCTTGCCAGCACGAGCTTCAGCAGCAGGCTTCCACTCCTGGTCTTTCTCCACCTCTCTCTAGACTGAGGAGCAGCAGCAGTTCTCTCTATGATCTAAATTCTCTGATGGATCCAAGAGGAGCTGTTTTTCGATTTGTTCACCTTTTCTTCTTGTTGTAACGTTGGGAGTGATAACATCCAAGCTCTCTACATGTTGGGGTGAAACCAGAAGCTCATAAATTACTTTCTAATGATAATTTGGCACAAGTGGATATCACAGTAGAATCAAGAGATTGAGATTTATTGATCTTAATTATGTTGACCATTTTAAAGAACTGCTTTTAAATTAAAAATGTTAAGACATACCTATACTCATTCTTACAACTTTATTTTGTTTTACATTGGTCTTTCATGGAACTGCCCACTGCTTAATAAGGAGGATCTGTAACTATCTTTGATTCTTAAGTCTTTGTAATTACATAAAATGGTAAAGGTTTAAAGAAAGTAAGTATGAACTGCTTTGGGGGACCAGCATTTTGGATATATTTAACATTGGCTCGCTGTCATTTGATTTTATTAAACAAAGTACAGCATATTATGTTTTTCTTTACCAAGAAATGTTTTATAGTTCAGTAATTATGTCACTTGTGCACCATTAAACTCAGCCAGACATAGAGATTTCTATTCATGCTATAATGGTTTTTATCAGACTTGGAAGTTCATATGCTTAATAATAAACAACTGCAGTTTTATACCTATAAAATGCTAAAAATTGGTCTAATTTATTGTAATTACCAATAGAATATTTCCCGTAAAATCTAATTGATATTCTGTTCTCAAAACTATGATGCATTGTTTTTAAACTATAATTTGTGAAGCTTTTAAGATAGCAAATTTGATTTGAAATTATTATTTTTCCTTAGGTTGCTTCCAACTGTAATTGATCAGAAATTATTTATTTTCCCTTCGGAATCCAAGGGTAAACTTTGGCCACCCCAAAGGGAGCACAGGGTATTTCCACATGTCTTTCCAAGAACAAAGGTAGGAATAGAGAAATCTATAGAAACAGAGTAAATTAGTGGCTTGCTAGAGGCTGGGAGGTGGAGGCTGGGGGAGTGACACTAATGAGTACCAAGTTTCTTTGAGGATGATAAAAATGTTCTGGAATTAGATAGTGGTGACAGTTGCACGACTCTGAATGTACTAAACACCATCAAATTGTACTCTTTAAAAAGGAGAAGTTAAAGTATATGATTTGTCCTATATACTGAAGAGGTAATATGCAAATTAACCCTCATGCCCTCACAAGATGGCTGCCTACGACCAGGCTGGCAGGGGGGTTAGTGAGGGATGACCAAATGACTGAACAAGCAGGCTGCGTGGGGCAACCAGGCTGCCGGGGGGGGCAGTTGGGGGTGACCAGGCCAGCAGGGGGGGCAGTAAGAGGTGACCAGGCTGGCGGGGGGGTGGCAGTTAGGGGCGACCAGGTCAGCAGGGGGGTGCAGTTGGGGGTGACCAACCTGACAGGAGGGGGCAGTTAGGGGCGACCAGGCCAGCAGGGAGGGGGCAGTTGGGGGCAACCTGCCTGGCAGTGGGGGGCAGTTAGGGGTGACCAGGCTGACATGCAGAGGCAGTGAGGGGCAATCAGGCAAGCAGGGGAGGGCAGTTAGGGGTGACCAGGCAGGCAGACAGGTGAGCGATTAGGAGCCAGTGGTCCAGGATTGTGAGAGGGATGTCGGAGGGGTCCCGGATTGGAGAGGGTTCAGGCTGGGCTGAGGGAACCGCGCCCCCCCCCCCCCCACATGCATGAATTTTGTGTACCAGGCCTCTAGTATCTCAATAAAGTGGTTAGAAAAAAAGTTAAGAGTAAAGTTAGGAAATTTGATTTGTGTCTAAATGAAAAACATGTCATTGTTTTTTCAGATATATTCATGGCATGGTCAGTTTCTCTGACAAGTGCTTTCTTCAGAAAGCAAAATAAATCAGAACAGAATGCCTTGAAATTTTTAAACAGAGTCCTGGGGATGAACAGCTTGGATTAGATCCCTGCTTTCATAGACCTTACTGTAGTTGGGGGAGGGGAGACAGCTCATCGATAAGAAAATACCAGGTGATAATAAAGGCTTTAATGAAAAGAAAAGAGAATGCTGTGATAAATGGAGCTTAAACTTCTTTACTATTAAGTGTCTGCTTCAGTTAAATTTGTATTTTTTTGCCAAGAATCTCAGGAGGACTATAGTTGGTCCACAAGTGGAAGATTTGAGATTTCTGGTTTACAAAGACAATAAAATAAAATATCTGAAATTAGGACTGTTGTTGAATGTACAATCGCTTGATTATTCCAGGAAAAAAGAAATACCATGACCAGAAATTAACTTTCCTGAAAGAGTTCTGAATCCTGACAAATGATTGTAAAGATAAGGAATCTAATGTGCTGGATATAACCCTGGGTTCTTTGAAATGCTGTGAGCATGGGTGAGCTTCATTTAGAAAGGGGCAGGGACTGGTTTCCCATCCCGATTTTACCTCCAGCGCCTGGATCCCTAGTGTTGTTTTATTTCTAATATCCGTGTCATCTGCTTAAAAATGCATAACCCGCTGACACGAAGGATAGCCCTAATTTTGCATTGTAAAGTCAATGACAAACAGTGCTGTTTTGCCAGCTGCTCCAGCAGGCCTACTGCACCAACGCAAAAGCTTAAAGTATTAAGCAGTTGTGAAGTCCAACTGGGATATTACTACCTTTAATTGCCCATAGCCAACCTTTCAAACCAGGTAAACCCCAGTTGCTTCTTTAAGCTCTGGTTCTCCAAAGTTGATAGCTGTTTTTGGAATTCCATTTTACACCAAAACACTAAAAGGAAAAACAACTAGGAATTGCTCAATTATAATAAAGCATCATAATTAAGAATTGTTTATTGATTTTCTTTTACATTTGAAAGAGCCATATTCTGATGGCTTTTCTTTACAGTATAATTTAGCTCCCTATCAACACCAGCCTAAACCCTCTATGGGCACCTTGGGCACAGGTACCCCTAACAGTCAAGGAAAGGGTTTGAAATAAGAACAAAAGATAAGGAAGAAGGAGAGAGAGAAGGAGAAGGGCTTATAGGCCAAGAAAGTATTTGATTTCCTTGTTGTGTCTGGCAAGTTAAGTCTGAAGGCAATTTGAAAATAGAAATTTCTAAACAGTTTAGATCAGAGGACCAGCTTAGATGCATGATATACTTGGTATGTTTGTGGAGCAGGGAAATAAAGCCATCTCACTGCTTGAGTTATTCTCTATATTAATTTCATAAAATGGGTGCTTTATCAATGAAACACACAAAAAATGTGTGATTGAATATGATGCAGCCATGTGCAACACCTGTGTCTTAGATGGGAAGAATCTTGAATTTTGTGAATTGGGATCTAATTGAGAAAGTGATTGTCAAAATCTGATCAAAACTGAAGTTTTGAGGATTTCTGACATGATCCAGATGGTGAGAGATCAAAGAAGGCAAAAGCCAGGGCTATTGAGGGTTGCTTCAGAGATTTTCCCTGTGAGTACATGTCACTCAGCATCAGGGTGGATAATTTTGCTGATGAGCAGGGAGTTGGATTTTACAGAATGGAGTGGGGAGAAAGGAAGACGTGCAATGAGCCGCCCACTGTGAGCTCTGCTTCTCATTAGAATGTAAGCTCCATATCCCTCCCCCATTTTTATGGCTTTAAAAAAAATCTTTTTATTATGAAAATATTCCAACAAACCAAGAATAGTGTATTAATAACCATTTCTCCTTCACCTATATTTAACAATTGTTAACCTATTTTTATTGAAGTGTTGTAAAATACAGACCTAATGACATTTCACCACTAATGCTTAAACATGCATCTTAAAAATGAGCATATTCCTGCTTACCCACAATACCATTATCACATCTTAAATATATAAGAAATACCTAGGTCATATTCAGATTTCCTCAATTATCTCCCAAATGGCTTCTACTGTTCTTTTATGCAAACCCAGATCTGCTAAGATTTTCCTTGCATTTGATTATTTCATTTCTTAAGTCTCTATTAATCTAAAGCAGAGAGACTGTGTTTTGTTCACTGCTATGCCCAGTGCCTGAACAGTGTCCAGCCCAGAATAGGATTGCAATAAATGACAACATAATGGTTAAAAGTATGGATTCACGTCCTATACTTTGGCAAGTCACCTAACCTCTCTGTGCCTCAGTGTCTTGCCCATAAAATAAGTGTAATAATAGTACATATCTACCCCCATAGGGTTGTGTAAGGATAAATAAATTAACATATGTAAGTGCTTATCACAGTGCCCCACACATGGTATGTGCTATATAAGTGATAATTATTCATATTTCTTGTTGATGGATACTGGTTAACCTCTATTAGGTACCTAATATGTGCCAGGCAGTATTTTAGGCATCAGCCAAACTCCTCTGCTCTCATGCAGCTTACATTCTAGATGGTGTGGGGTAGGCATTACGAAAACAACCAAAAAAGGACTTGAAAAGTAAATATGTAGTCGTTGGTTGGTGAAAGAAAAGCTGGGGCGGGAAGGGGTATTGGGATGGTCTCACTTGTAAGAGGATCCTTGAACAGAAATTTGATAGACATGAGGGGGCAAGCCATTGGCCAGGTGAAGGAAGAGCATTCCAGGCAGAGGAAACAGAAGATGCAAAGACCCTGGATTAGGAGTGTGAACAGCAGGGAAGCTGAAGAGGGATGGGCAAGGGGGAGAGAAGTAGGAACAGTAGCAGGGGGCCAGATCTTATGGACCATCATGAGGACTATGGGTATTTCCTGGAGTGAGATGGGAAGCCGTTGGAGGACCAGAGGGCTGACATGGTCTGATTTGCAATTTTAAAGGGTCATTCTGGGTGTCGGGGTGAGAATATGACGATGCTACAAGGCAAGGACAGAAGCAGGGAGACCATATCACACCCTCAACAACATTCTCAGGGAAGGAATTATTGGAATCCTCACTTTAAAGTTGAGGAAACTGAGGTCTATGGATGATAGTACTTTAAAGCGAAGGAATAGGAGTACTGGTATTCAAATTCAGGTCTCTCTGGCCTCAAAGTCCTGGCTTTTCCTCACCGCTGAAAAAAATCACAAAATCTCAAGCTGTTTTCCTGTGTTTGCCACAAAGAAATTTACAATTGAAGAAAAGCAAAATAGATTCCTGATTCTGTCCACAAATGACTCTAACTATCCCCAGAATTACCCTCAGATCTGTCCCTCTAAACTTGCCCAACAAAACTCAGTGCAATGCACCTGATTAAGGTGACCCTTTTCTTTCTGGGGTTACACCAGTGTGGCAATTATGAAGCTACATTAGTATTACAGAAAATACATTGTGATACTCTGTCATATGTAATATTGTTTTACTGTAATTGGTTCCCATTCAGTTGGTTTACATATATACTTTAAAGAGGTTTATACTTTACAGTGTACATAAGTTATAGCTAATGGAACAGATGATTAACTGTGGTATTTGGGGTTGTTTCTATAAAAAATGGGCATCAAAAATAGGCCCTTAGGATAATATCTTCTAATAACATTGGTTCTATGATAAGATTCAATTAGCTGCATATTAGTGAGTCATAGTGCCTTTTCCATGAACGTAAACTACTTGCTATAATTGCAAAGATTACCTGAATTTTGTTATATGGTATTCCATGCTCCAGTAATATTTCAAAGGTGGCATCCCAAATTTCTCATGCCCTTCTTGCTGACCTACAGTGGTCGGCAAACTGCAGCTCACGAGCCACATGCGGTTCTTTGGTCCCTTGAGTGTGGCTCTTCCACAAAATACCACGTGCGGGCGCACAAACAGTGCGATTGAAACTTCGTGGCCCATGTGCAGAAGTCGGTCTTCGGCTCTCAAAAGAAATTTCAATCGTCGTACTGTTGATATTTGGCTCTGTTGGCTAATGAGTTTGCCGACCATTGTGCTAGGAGATGCTAACTTCTAGACATGCAGGAGAGCCATCATTCCCTGGCCACCATCTCATGAGATTAGTTGTAGCAAAGAGAATTCATGGAGTTAGTCGTTGGCACAAGTGCCATCAGAATTGGACAGAGTGCCCCCTTTAGTAGAGTGCTGCTGTAAAGCTGATGATTATGTCATTGTGCTATATTGTAAGAATTAACACAAGCATAGTAAAACTAAAAAATGTCTTTCATCACTGGTGTGCTATTTCATTTTCCCAAATATTTTAATTTTAATGCTACTCTGTGCTAGAGATGCAAATCTCAGTGCTATAGGAGCTCACAGTCTGCAGATAGGCATTCTCCAGACTGTATGGTAAGTGCAATAATAACAGTTTTTTTGGGGAAAAGTGCTTTGGAAGGACTGGGAGGGTGGAGGCAGGAATGCCCCATGCCTGAACTTTAAGAGATGATTAACACCATCATCTCTTAAACTTGTTTCAACCACACCAGTCTCTGACCCCCATCCCCTAGTCTGCCAGCTCACATAGTATGTTCTTCCAACAATTCTTCAATGCTGTAAGAACCCCCAATCCATTGGCCTGTCATTCATTTACTATGTATCACTTTCATCTTATCATCCTTTTCCTCCTTAGCTGGATTAGATTACAAGATTGTGGCAGAAATTGTTAGCTCCGGGAAAGGAGGCTGTGTCGCCTGGAACTCTAGCAGCCATCTGAGGCCAGGAGAAAGAGGCCCATACATTAGGGACAGCAGAGTACTAAGCTGGAAGGAGCTTGGTTCCTAGCAACTTCCAAACCAATGCTGAACAGCCTCTCTCTGGATTTCATACACATGAGAGGAATAAACTTCATCTGATTTAAGCAATATTCTTCCAGTTTTCAGTCACATGCAGAGAAACTTAGTCCTAAACCTTCCCATTAACACATTTGTCCATTTTTCTATGACTAGACGTATGGTGCCTTCTCCCTTGCCATAATGGAAGAAGTATCCCTTCCCGTGTTAAGGTCAGCCTCATAGGAAGGCCTTAGCTTATGTAGTTATCCTCTCTCATTTATCATGTATTTATCACCCTTCATTCTTTCTCACTTCTTTGCATAACTAGCTCAGTTTTCCACACAGGTCTCAGAATAATTATCATCTCTTTAAGAGGCTGCTCTTGACCACCATATCTAAGGTATTCTCTAAGCCATTGTCATAGTGCATTTTATTTAGAGCACTTAAGGCAATCTGGAATGGAGGAAAGGGCCAGATCATGCCACCATAACGGAAACTATTAGAGGATTTTAAAGAGGTGAGAGGAAATATATCAATTAGTGATCAGAGGTTCAGTCACTCTGGAGGTCATACAGAGGTTGGATTGGGGGCAAAGAGACCCAATTTATGAGCCATTACAGAGGTTTACATAATAATGAGGGCATAGACCAAAGTAGTGCCTGTGGGGATTAGAGAGAGTAAGGGATCTGACAGACAGGAAGTTGAATCAAGAGTGGATTCACTAACATTTCTTTATAATGTGGCACAGTATTGTGATAGAAAGAGGCTTTGGAGTCAGAGACATAAAATCAAATCCTGATTCCCTGTTTCAGTTGTGCAACCTTGAGAAGTCCCTTAACCAGTTGCCCTCATTGGTAAAGTAGTGATAATATATACTCCCTCTTGTCATTTTAAGGACTAAAATAAATCACGTGGATTATGACACTGCTCATCTATTATGGTACCTGGCACAAAATGGACTCCTATAGGAATCAGAACATAGGATGGGCACATCTGAAGAGCAGTAGTTAAGTCTTAAGGTTTTGTCAATCTAAGCAGTTGGGCAGCAGCTGGACTATTTAACAGCAGCTTGGAGTTAAGTGATGCCATGATTGTTGATCCTTCTAGCCCAACAGGGAGGTGGAAGAGGATATCATAGAGCATAAAATGTTAGAGTATAAATGATAATAAAATAATGAATAATTACATTTGAATTATACTTTAATTTCAAATGGCTGTTCAAGAAAATTTACTTTTGAATGGACAAAAAAGTAGAATGAAATACATGTAACCATCACAAGCTTTAGTGCTTACCATAATTTTACCATTCTTTTTTTTTTTTTTTACCATTCTTATTTAATCTATTCCCTCTATTCTTTTTTTAATCTTTACTGTTCAGATTATTGCAGTTTTTCCTCTCCCCCCACCCCAATGCTCCCCTCCACCCAAGAGAACTTCTGTTCTCACTCATAGTTGCACAATTTTTGTCCAGTCTCTTCCCACACCCTCCACACCCTCTTCCCCCCAAGAATTGTCGGTCCACTCCCTTTCTATGCCCCTGATTCTATTATATTCACCAGTTTATTCTGTTTCTCAGATTTTTTTAGTCACTTGATTTTTAGATTTTTAGTTGATATGTTTTTGTAGTTCATAATTTTTATCTTTACCTTTTTCTTCTTCTTCCTCTTCTTAAAGAATACCTTTCAGCATTTCATATAATACTAGTTTGGCAGTGATGAACTCCCTTAGCTTTTTCTTATCTGTGAAGCTCTTTATCTGACCTTCAATTCTGAATGATAGCTTTGCTGGGTAGAGTAATCTTAATTGTAGGTTCTTGCTACTCATCACTTTGAATATTTCTTGCCACTCCCATCTGGCCTGCATAGTTTCTGTTGAGAAATCAGCTGACAATCATATGGGTACTCCCTTGTAGGTAACTGTTTTTCTCTTGCTGCTTTTAATATTCTCTCTTTGTCTTTTGCCCTTGGCATTTTAAATATGATGTGTCTTGGTGTGGTCCTCTTTGGATTCCTTTTTTGGGGGTTCTCTGCGCTTCTTGGACTTGTAAGTCTTTTTCTTTCACCATGTGGGGGAAGTTTTCTGTCATTATTTCTTCAAATGGGTTTTCAATATCTTGCTCTCTCTCTTCTTCTGGCACCCCTATAAATAGAATGTTGGTATTCTTGAAGTTGTCCCAGAGGCTCCTTGCACTATTTTCATATTTTTGGATTCTTTTTTCTTTTCTGGTTGGGTGTTTTTTGCTTCTTCGTATTTCAAATCTTTGACTTGATTCTTGGGATCTTCTAGTCTGCTGTTGGATCTCTGTATATTATTCTTTATTTCAATCAGTGTATGCTTAATTTCTAATTGGTTCTTTCTCATATTCTTGAAGGTCTCACTCTTTCTCGGAGGTTTCTAGAAGATTCTTGAGTAACCTTATAACCGTGGTTTTGCACTCTATATCCAGTAGTTTGCTTTCCTCCATTTCTGTCATTTGTGACTTGTTTCTTTGTCTCCGCATTTTGGCTGCTTCCCTGTGTTGATAGAGTGGCTTTGTGTGCTAGGTGTCCTATATGGCCTAGTGGCTCAGCCTCCCCAGTTACCTGAGGTGGACACTCTTGGTGCACCCCTTTGTGGGCTGTGTGCACAGTCTTGCCGTAGTTAAGCCTTGATTGTTGTTGGTATCACTGGGAGGAATTGACCTCCAGGCCAATTGGCTGTGAGGATCAGTTGTGTCTACAATGGGAGAACTTCTGTACTGAAGACACCATAATGGGGCAGGACTTGCTTCAGTGAGGCTTTGGCGCTCACTGAGTCTGCCCCCTGAGTGTGTATCTTATGGATGTGAAGAGTTGTGATCTGGATGGTCTCACTCTGACCATTGGGTACACTGGCTCTTGGATATCCAAGGAGGTGCAAAGTCAGCCACTGTCTGAGGCTATCCAGCAGGAACTACAGAAAGATCTGCAGATTCCTCCTCTTAGTTTGGGGTTTGGAGGTGCCCAGATGAGGCCCAGTTCTGAAGCAATGCAAGCTGCTGTGGAGCCTTCTTTTGGAAGCTCTGGGGCTCTCTGACCCAGCTTCAGTTTGTTAGGTTTAGATTGCAAACGGCCAGGCCATTCATTGCAAAAGCCTCTGCGCACAGCTTGGGTGGGGCAGGGTCTCAGGGAATCACTAGGGTGGAGCAAACAGCAATGGCTGCCCATCAGCTCTGCCCCAAGAGGCCCCAGGTCCCTGTGTCCTGCGGCACAGTTCAGGAACAATGATTGGTGCAAGCACCTCTGAGAGAAAGCTGCCCTCACGTTCCAGCCCAATGCCAGACCGTCCAGTTTCTCTCCGTATGAGGTTGGGTCCCCAGAGTCTCACCCGGAACTGGAGTTCAGAGCAGTCAGGAGCTTGTATCTCCCTCCCAATTGAAAAAGACAACAGCATACCCAATTGCCAGCCCCTTTCATGCGCACCTTCGTACCTCCACACTTCCACACCTCCGCACCTCCTCTGAGTCTCAGTGCTCTTTTCTCTTTCCTTCTAGTTGTAGAATTTCCACTCAGCCGGCCTTCCTGTGGTCCTGGATGATATTCATTTTGTCTTTTACTTGTAGTTTTGATGTGGTTGTGCGCGGCAGCAAGTTCAGGTGTTTTCCTATGCCGCCATCTTGGTTGTCCTATTCCCTCTATTCTTTCTGTTGAAGTCTTTTAAAGCAAATCCCAGGCATCATATCATTTTACCCTTAAATACTTTAGATAAAGACTTAAAAATATTATCACACTTAATAAATTCAATAATGCATTAATATTATATAATCATGTCTAATAAATTAAACAATGCATTAATATGGTATAATTCCCAGCCCATGTTCAATTTTCCCTGTTTGTCTTTCTACTGTTGTTGGAATCAGGATGTAAACAAGGTCCACACATTGCAGTTGTATCTCATTTTATTTATAACAATTTTCCTCATTTAAAAAAGTGTCATTTATTGATTGAAGAAACCAGGGCATTTGTCATATAGGTTTTTCCCACAGTCTCAATTTGGTTGATTGCAGTCTTGTGGTGTCATTTTACCTGCTTCTCTGTCCCTAGTAATTCTTATGAACTAGTTTTATCTAGAAGCTTGATCAAATTCAGGAAACATCCTTTTGGCAGGATACCTAAGAGGTAGTGATGTGTCCTTCCTTTTACAGCATTTCTAGAGACAAATTCTTTTTTCTCTTTTCACGATGCTGAGATAGATCAGTGAGTCCAGGTATCACCATCTCCATCTGCCCTTTATAACAGGGATGGGGAACCTTTTTTCTGCCAAGGGCCATTTGGATATTTATAACATCATTCCTGGGCCATACAAAATCATCAACTTAAAAATTAGCCTGCTATATTTGGTCAAACATTTAATTAACTCATACCTAATGCCTTGGCAGGGCCAGGCCAAATGATTTCGAGGGCCTTATATGGCCCGCGGGCTGGATGTTCCCCCACTCTTGCTTTATAAAGGTTTTCTTCCACATTTCACTTTAATGGTATGAGCAACCATTGACATTTACCTAAGTACATTATTTCATTAGGGATTGCAAAGGGGTGATTTTACTATTATATCTTTCCTTCTGCATTTATTAGTTTCTATGAAGAACTTTTCGTTATAACTCTTTGGTGAATCTTAAATATAGATTTTCAGGAATGCTGGAGGCTAAGTCCAGCAGGTCATAATAAATGTGAAAAGTCCTCAAAAGGCTGATGGGCTTTGATATTCAGCAGTGCTGAATATCAGCATTATATTATCCCTGCTGCTGGCCAAACAGCTGAGGGCAATTCCCCTAACCTGATAATCCTTTATTGTTTACCAAACCTTACCTTTGATATGTGTGTTTGCTTTGCTAAAGGGCAAAATGTGTAAATAAAAAGCCGTGGGTTCCGACATTCAGGGTGCCCATTCCACTAGAGAAGGGTATCCGTCTGGCTCCCCCAATGCCTTCCAAATTTATATTTCTTGTTTAGTCTCTATCCATCTATGCGTCAGCCCCTTCTCTAGATTCCTGAACCCTTGCTGTGAAAAGACTACGGCACAGGAAAAGCAGGATAAATGTTTGATTCTTTTATTTATCAAGGTTAAGATTAACTTTTAATTTTATTAAATTTCCAGGGGAGGTGGGAAAATTTTATTAAGAACTTGTGGATTTTTATATATTTGAAGTGTTTAGATCTATTGCAGTAATTATTTGATGAGTAGAAACCCCTTGCAGGTTGACTCCTGAGCAGTACTTTATAATTTGCAAGATACCTAACATACATTAGTCATTTAAACCTCACAGACAGCTCTGTGAAGGTAGGTATTATTACCCAGTTTTACAAATAAGTCTAGAACATATGGCTTGAACCAGACTTGGCGTCCTTTGTACTTCCATTAAATATAATAATGGTTGAAAGAAGCAGAATATTAAAGGAAGCTGAATTTTTTTTCTCTTTTTTTTCCCTGATTTTGAGATTAAACAGCAAATGTCTTTAACCAGCGGGACTATGATATTAAGCAATATACACTTTAGAAGGCATTACTTGTAGCAAACACTGGTGAGAATAATGTAAGCTGATAATACTGTAACTTAGTAAATAGCCTGTCTCAACTTTGTTTGTGAAGCATTTCAATTTTGATTACTCTGTGTGGGATCTCCTGCTCAGATGTATGTCATTTTATGGTCTGGCCATGTCTGGGGAGCTGGCATTACATGCTGCCTAGTGTTTTTAATTCAGAACTTCTCCTAAAAGAAACCTTAGCCTCTTATGCTCAACCCCTAGTTTTAATAGCATAAGCTATTTCTTTCTTATATAGCTTTGTGGGCATAGTAATAAAATAAAAAACACAAAATCACTGATGAGATGAAAATTGAGCTCCCTGCTTCTGTGCAGCCATGTAGGTAAAACAGTAATTGGCTCTGATAATAACTTTTGTTCTTACAAACCAAAGTCTAAATGAGAGTCACATTTGATATATCTGCTTGTAATTACTATCAAAGGGGAGAATAAAGTATGGATTATTTAGTGACTCAAGATAGGTGAAGTAAATTGGTGTCTTTTCTTGACCAATTTAAGAAAAATTTCTGAAATTATTTCTGATACTTATTTTACTGTTGGTTAAAAAACGATCACCTTCCAGAGCATGCTTTCCTGCTTAATGGATTGATTAATTTTGTGTTTAAATCTATAATTGTTTTTCTAGGAAAATCTGGGTCTGATAAGGCAGCTTATGCTGATAAGTATTTTGCTACACATCTCTATAGATGTAACTTGTAAAATTGTAAGATAAATTCAGATTATGGATGAATGCGGTAGTAATCTTCAGTGAAACCATTTGATATGTTAATTTTATTTAAATATAGGCTCATTTGTATGTTTTTGAAGGAAAATGAAATCATGTGTGCTGCATATTATTTTGGTATACACATGCTTTAGTGCCAAAATAGTAAATATTAGAATGTTTAAAGGACATTTCCCTTGGCTTTAGAAGCCAACTAATAAAGAATTGATATTGCAACCTATCATTTCTGTTGGGTTTCTGCTTATATTTTTATTTCTTATCAGAACTACCTGTGCCAGGGCCACATAAATGTAAAATTGGGCAGAAAATAACTGATTTTAATGCCAGTTTTAATAATAATTTGGTATTTGATCATTTCTTTCTTACACCAGTCCCATAGCCACAGAAAGTTGAAGGACCATAATAAAACTAAGAAAATTACAATGGCCCACTAGCCAATGATCCCAGGATTAAAAAGTTCTAGCAAAGCTTAGTCCTGACAGATGAAGCTATTCCCATCAGTTATATCCAGAATACACATTTAAAAAACACCCTAATTGCAGAAACTACATCCAGACAATTTAACACATATTGGTAATGTCCTGATCCTTTGTAGAATGAAAATTATTCTGAAAGTTTAATTAAGAAGAAGAAACAAATTACGTTCAGGTATTAATTTAAACGAAAGAGACAGCCAGCTTCCATGCAACACCCGGAATAGTGCTGTGAGTGTGCGTTAGCCACAGAAGGAAACCCCCAAATAACTGTTAGGCATAAGATTATTTTTGTGACCACATGTACTTCAAAGAGAAGGGAATAGATAGGTCTTGTTTGCAACCTGCATCCCTGCATGGGTTAAATAAAGTGGGCAGTTAAGTACAGTTATTTGGTTTAAAAACTGCTATTAGAAAAATAAAAGGAAGGTTTGGCGCCTGTATTAAGAAGTAATTAGACAGCATACATTCTGTAGATACTTTTCCAGCCTTCCCCTTCACTTTGACCTTAGACATAGCCCATTGAACTAATCTGGTTCCTATAGCCATTTTAGTAACTGCATCAGATCCCTCAGAACAAAGACACTCAATTGAAAGGAAACCAGGTGTTTTAATCCCTTACTATGCCTCCTTTTAAACATCATACACCACACATTTACAATTCATGTGGAATGTCCAGAATGGGACACATCGAAGAGGCAGAAAATAGATTGGTAGTTGCTAGGGGCTGGGATAGGGAGGTGATGGGGAGTGTTTGATAATGGGTTTGAGGTTTCTTTTTTCGGTGATGAAAATGTTACGGGAATTAAAGAGGGGTTTTGGTTGCCATGATTGGCTGGCACAAGTTGTTTGGAGAGTCATCCTGTACACCAAAAGGTGGCAAGTTTGATTCCAGGTCAGGGCACATGACCCCGGTTGTGGGCTCAATTCCTGGTTGGATTGCATATAGGAGGCAACTGATGATGTTTCTCTCTCACATTGTTGTTTCTCTCTTTCTCTCTCCCCCTTCCTCCCTCTCTAAAATCAACAAGCATATTCTCAGGTGAGGATAAAAAATCATCTCTATATATAAAAGGCTAATATGCTAAGTGTCTGTCCGACCGGTAGCTATGACACACACTGACCACCAGCGGGCAGACGCTCAATGCAGGAGCTGCCCAGCTGCAGTGACTTGGCAGCAGCGGTTCTCAGGTGACACACCCCGAAACCAGAGAGGAGGGAGCCTGATTCCTCATGGGGCTGTGTGATTCCACCTTTGGCTGTGGGTTATGTTGT
The DNA here is from genome assembly GCA_026230045.1 of Corynorhinus townsendii. NCBI lineage: Eukaryota > Metazoa > Chordata > Mammalia > Chiroptera > Vespertilionidae > Corynorhinus > Corynorhinus townsendii. The sequence continues at coordinate 191,632,922 of JAPDVU010000001.1, forward strand.
TGCTGGGGCACTGTCGGCCCCAAATCTGGTTAACTGCACACTTGCATTTGTGTTACACACCCTGTATGACAGCAACTTTGCAGAGTGCCCTCTGGCACTCTGGTACCCCTTGGGGGATGTCAGAGAGCTGGTTTCAGCCAGATGCCCACAGGCCAGGCCACGGGACCCCACCTGCCAGAGGAACCCCGCTCACTCCGCAGATGTCCTTCTAGCCACGGCGCCACCCCAGGTGCAGCTGGCCAGTCAGGGACCAATGGGAGGTCAGGGCGTGTCTGGCCCATCTCGCCCAGTCCCACCCTACTGGCCACCTTCTAATTAATTTCCTTTCAATGTGCACAAATCCATGCACTGGGTCACTAGTTCTATCTAATAAAAGAATAATATGCAAATTGACCATCACTCCAATACACAAAATGGCTGCCCCCATGTGGTCAAAGATGACTGCCTCCATGTGGACACAAGATGGCCGCCACAAGATGGCCAGCAGGGGAGGGCAGTTGGGAGGGACCAGACATGCAAGGGAGGGCAGTTGGGGACAATCAAGCCTGCAGGGAGGGCAGTTAGGGGTGACCAGGCCTGCAGGGGAGGGCAGTTAGGGGTGACCAGGCTGGCACAGGAGCAGTTAGGCAACAATCAGGCTGGCAGGGGAGTGGTTAGGGGGTGATCAGGCTGGCAGGCAGAAGCGATTAGGGGCAATCAGGAAGGTAGGCATGTGAGCAGTTGGGAGCCAGCAGTCCTGGATTGTGAGAGGGATGTCCTACTGCCCGTTTAGGCCTGATCCCTCAAGGGGTCCCCGATTGGAGAGGGTGCAGGCTGGGCTGAGGGACACCCCCGCCCCCGTGCATGAATTTTGTGCACCAGGCCTCTAGTAATAATAAAGAGGGGTAATAGGTAATGGTTATACAACTTTGTGAATATGCTAAAAGCCACTGAATTACACACTTTTAAAGGAACTTTTATAGTATATGAATTATACCACAATAAGAAAGTCACAAGACTTCAGAAACTGTTGGTAATAACATATTTCTTAAGTGTCAACTTACCTTTTAGCATCAAGTCATAGAATGCCAAAGCAAGAGAGGGTTGTGTGTGGGGGCAGGGTGGGGGGGGGAGGGGAGGATTGAGGAGGGTGAATAGTTCTTCAAGAGACCATCAAGTCTGTCACATTTTTAAAATAAAGAAACCGGCTTCCAAAGGGGTGACACACCCAAGGTCATATGCAGGCAGTCCAAGGGAGAGCAAGACTGGAACCCACGTCTTAGGACACCTCTCCATGCCTCTGTCCACCACCACTGCACTGCCTACACTGCTGGTTACTATTTAAGCATCTTTGCTGTAACTCATTTGAATTATATAAAATGAGGAACATGTGATTCAAATGATATGCTTTTTTTTTTCCTAATGAAAGCATGCATTTTTCCTATAAATAGCAATATCTCTGTGAAGGAGTAAATAAATTTGTTGTGGTAAATGTACCAAGTCAAAACTGAGATTTACCTGTAACTGTCCCTTGAGGAAAGTGCCATATTAACAGACCAAGGGAGCCCTCTACCTGTGTGTTTGTAGTATAGATTTCATTGGCAAAATCCTTGACCTGGAAAGCTAAAAACAAATTGAGACCAGGTATTCTAGTCCTTTGTCCTACCTTGGTTGGTTTCTACCATTCTTTGTGAAAAAATGAATGCTGTCTGAAGATGTATTTGTATGAGCAATAGGATACATGGAGGGAAATATGCAGAAGGTTCCTTTTCTGTGAATAAATGAGAACAATTAACAGCAGAAATAAAAGACCCAAATATGTATTTTTTTCACAGTGAAAACTACATTAAAATAATTCTTTTCAAAGAACTTTATATTCCTTTGAGGATATAAGATATTTAGTAAGCATTTTTGTTTATCCAGCATGAAAGTTTCATTGTTTCTTTGTTTCAGCGAAAGATAGGGTTGAATGTAAAAATCATGCAGGATCCTGAAAACCTCCGCCACAGAGCTGCTGTCAATGAGAACTATGGAATCAGTTTGCCAAGTATTAATCAGAGAAAAGCATGTGTAAGTAATCAGTTGTTTTTATGAACTCTTAATCTTTTTAAGAATAAAAAGGCATACATTAGTAGTGTAAGATATAATGTAGATTTTAAGTAAAGATTTTGATCCCTTTGTTCTTAGAATTTAATGGAGCGGCTTTCATTCTGTTTATAATTAGAAATTATTAAAACATGTGAATCTGTTTTTAAAAGATTCATTGGCCGCTCATTCAAATTTCTCTTATTTTGTTCGATGGTCCTATATAATCCAGTACCATAATTTTTAACAAGGATGAGCGAATTTAACAACAAAGAGAATTAGTAGAGAAATTTTAGATATTTTATTTCTTTGAAAATAGGTTTAGTTCAGAAGGAAACAACAGTGTGGTATCAGCTTCAGTGGTATATACTGATGCAATACACACAATTTAAGAAAATCATTCTAAACCTGAAGCCAGCAGGATTTCTTCAGGTCGGCAAAATGACGAAAGGGGAAAGCAATCACATGGGGGTTGCATCAGGGTTCTCAGAGTCTGTGCCTGTGTTTGCATTGGTTTTCTGGTGAGTGTCCCCAAACAAGGATTGGGCTTTTTCTGTGTTGTGAGGTTTTCATAGGAGAATGAAGAATAATGCCTCATTTAATTGGACAATTGTTTTATTTGAGATTATTTCTGATACAAAAACAATTATAAAGGTGACATCTATACATTATTAAATACAGTTTTAACCTTTGGCTTCTCTCAAAAGCTCTTAAATGTATTTGGTCAAATCAAAACTAAAACTGATTAATTTTAGGATTTGCAATTTTAGAGTTGCAAAACCACTTCTAGCCATCATAACAGCATCTTAATCTTCAAAACATCCTGCATAGCCATTTTCAACTGCCTACTTCATTCATGTAACCGTGTAATGTATTTTTTAGTTTCTTTGTATGTGCTTTATGTTAGTCTAACAGGTTTGGTTTAAGAGCACTTTATCATATAGAAATAGTTGTATAGCCTCAGAAATAACCAGAAAGTTAGGTATTTTTATTCCTGCTGAAACTTTATTTAAAATGTCACTGTGAATAATGTGAAAGAGTTTTTATCTGCTCCCATGAGCCCAAAGCCCTTGAAATAAAAATATTATTTCTGTGGCTGTGGAGACAGAAACAGATTTCTCTTTTGTTGTTGTTGGTTTTTCCTCCTTCAATCTAAAATTAATATTGGCTTAGCTGGTGGAGCGCTGAGGCTTTGTAGCCCAAGGCAACTGCGGCATCTCATGCAAACTTTTCCTGATGAGTACTGAGGTTTAAAAAGGCATAATTCCAGATTTAGAGAGTATTATGCTTTGCTTTAATGAATCTTAGTGAAGACATAAATAGGAATTCAAAATTATATCAAAATTTGGGGTAGAATCTTAGTCCTTTATTATGTATTTTTTCTAATTCCAAACTAGGCTAAGAGCCTTGGCTACTGTGCGCATGTATGTTGAACGCAGAGGATATGGGGAAGCTCTTTACCTTGTCTGACATATAGATAATACATGCTCATTTGATGTATTAAAAATCCCCCTTTTTCATGAAACTGGAGTTTATAAAACTTACACCAGAGAGCTTTAAAATGTATATACATTAGGTACATTTTACTCAAATTGCCTATTAGTATTTCAGTCAAAACAGTTGACGCTATCTTTTTATGTTGGTATATATATATATATGATGGTGCTAACTAAAAATACTATTTTCATTTTGGATTTATAAAACAGAAGCATAGTGCAAAAGGCCCTGTGAAAGAAATATTCAGGTGTTTGGTTTTAAACAACCATGCAGAGCACTTGGGAATAAGTACAGTTGTGATTTACCACTCATAAGACTGTTTTTTGAAAGCACTTACCCAAACTGAAGCAATGCATCTAGAGTTGTGATGTATAGTTAATTAGAAAAGCAGCATCAAGGCTAATCACTTTTTAGAACTACTCCAAACACTCAAAGGGGATTATTATTTGGCTGCCGAGGGCCATGTGTTTCCTTACTGTTGAAACTTAAACAGCTTGTCAAAAGCCTGTAAATAATCTCAGGCATTTTTTTGACGGAGCAAACTTGAATATGTTGCTAATTTACATGAGCAGTTCTTAGAAACTGGTATTTTGTTCATTTTGTGAAGAGGTATATCCTTCCTGATAATAAGAGGCGGTGTAAAGATTGTAATGCATTGAAAACACATATATCCCAGACACACGCGTGCAATCCCCCTTCCCCTCACAAAACTGCCTTCAGCATGTTATATCCTATTAACTCTATTAGTACAATCAATTTACAACAAAATATTAAAAGTGAAACTTAGTGATTTTTCCAATACCTTAAATGTGCGTAATAATAATGATGATGATGGTAATCCCTCTGGCAGGTTTGTGAGAAGGGCCTTGTAGACATGGGGAGACCAGGAGAAACCTCGGAAACTATTTGTACTGACTGACATTTAGTTCCAGCTAGACATTCCAATGCAACACATTAAAAGATCTACAGAAAATTTGACTTTGATTTACTTTTTTAAATAAAAAAGGGTTTCTTAAAAGATTTGAAACATGTATCTGTTAACATGAATTTTAAAAGAACGATTATGAATGCATAACAAAATAGCCAAACAAAACATTGCTTTGAATTGCTGCACAAATAACTCTGATTATAACTGTTATGACCTAGAAAAGAATCGTAAAAACATTTTTCTTTTTGGCAAGATGTGAGTTGCTGTAGAATTATACTAGTTCTTTGGTCCCACTTTCCAAAGAAAATAAATATATAATGCAATGTAAACTTAGAATCTTTTATTTATTCATGAGGTTGAATTTAATACTATTATGATTTCTAGATTTTATGACTCATATGTTATGCAGTGTTTTTCACTAACTTAGTTGGGTAGCAACCACACTTCACAAATCATAGTTTCATTCTTTACTGTTTCACGTGGGGTGTACATTGTAATCGCTCTCACTGAAAGCACATTCATTTCTGAAATGATAAAGTAATGGAAAGTGAGGCAATTGTGTTAATGTCAGATGATTAGAAGAAGCATCAGAAGTAAGGGGTGGGGGCAAGGAGGAGGGGGGGGGGGGTGGGAAAGAAGGGCTATTTCAAAACATGATTGTGTTTTAAGCCCATGCATATGGCCACAATTACAGTCACAACATAATTTGGCAACGATAGCAGAATTAGATTTAAACAAATTGATGTTACACTGCAGTAATTCAGAACGAGCTTGTTGCATTTATAAACCATAACAAGAAGCAGAGTGAATTAATAAACCCTTCTTGTCACTAAAAATAAAAAAGGGAATAATTGCTGAGATGGAGTTAACTTAACAGATGACTATAGTCAGCATCCTTTCAGCCTAGATATGGGAAAGTGAAGGTCACCCCCATCTCAGATGACATAGAGGGAACGTTTTGTTGGTAAACAAATTAATCTTTTGAAAGGTCGCCATTTGTTTTAAGTTTTTATCCAGTTCTTGTCATCTGGAATCAGAGATTGGCTGTCATTTCACGAGGCAGGGGTGCGGTGGAAGCAGACAAAGCTGCTTCTGTACATATCAGCACTCCTTGACAAAACTCGCCGCCTGATTGGGATGCTATGGGCTGCTGGTTTACAGCTGTCTCCGGACAAGAACCGAGGCCCACCCCTGAATTCCAATAAGATGGGCCTGCATATTCCGCCTGCTGTAAGCTGGCCCTCTGCCCACAAGTAAAATGTATTGCAGTTCAAGCCAGCAATTATCTCTTTTACTTCCTTCTGTGCTGCTTCTGTTCCCTTTTTCCAAAAACAGATGTGGGTATTCGCTCAAGTTCGGCTTCTATTCTTTCTCACACCTGCCGGGGCAGAATTTTGACAGAGGCAGGGTTTAAGGGAACCAGCAGACAACGATCAGATGTAATCTCATTGAGAGCAGTTTAAAAAGAAAATGTTGGTTTTTCAGGAAATGTGGAGTCAGCATTTTGGTCCCCCTCCCTTTTCGCAGAAGCATTTGGTAAATTAAATTAGTTGAACAAAAGGAAATAGCTTTTAAAGACATTCCAAAATGCCATATCCTATTTATGACACAGTCACTACTCAGACTGCAATGGCCACTTCTGTCACTGAAAGAGAGCTTTCCTTCAGGTTGCTTAGAGAGATTCTTGAAGAAACAATGACTTCTGCACTTGGCCCGCAGCCTCTGAAATGTATTCCACACCTGCGGTAGCAGTGGTGCTGGCGGCAGTGGTGGTGCATTGCCTTTGCAAGTTGTTGCATTTTAGAATTTTAATTCTGCATTGGTTTGGAGTTCTGGGAAAGCTGAAGACAGTGATAGGACAGTTGCCATTGACTGGTGTCAGGCTTTCTCACTCAAGCCCATGCTCTGAGAGTAAAGAGAGGCAATTAGAGGCTGTCCCCTCATTAGATAATGTTCATAGGAAATCTGGTTGTAGTGACTTCTCTGACTTCTCGAGAATGCTGTGTATCTTGAATTTCTGTGCTGAGATCCTGCATCCACACCAGCTCTGGGAATAGTGATTCTGGGTCAGAATGCCTGGTGTGAATTCTTACTAGACTGGGATCTCCCAGAAACAACCTCCATTTCCTCATGTGTAAAATGTTCATAATTAGGCAATCTCATAGGATTGTATTGAGATTTATATAAGATGAATCCAAGGTTCTGGCACCAAGAAGTGCCATAAATATTAGTTATGACTCTTGGCAATTTTCACATGTCATATTGTGCCATGTTTTAGACTGTCACCTAAAACTTACATTATTATAGAGGTTGGGAGAGAGGAGTAGATACTGAGGTGCCTTCCAGCCTAGAAGTGAAGTAACGATTTTCTGGCCCCCAGGAGCTATGGTTGCACAGAGCATCCTCCCACTGGGCCATCTGATGGAGCTTACCTAATGAAACCCAGTGCTCCTGAATTCCAGTACAGCCTTGCCACTAACTAGCTGTTTCTAGAAGCAAGCTACCTACCTGGTTCATTCTTCTTGTCCTCATTTATAAAATGGGTAGGCTAGATAGGAGGCAGTCTGGTGTGGTGGGAAGGATTTGGAGTCGAATAGATCAGAGTGTGGGACCTATCTGCCATTTTCCAGGTGTGTGCCCTAGGTAAACAAATTAATATCTCGGGTCCTCAGTTTCCTCTTCTATAAAGTCAGGATGATGGTGGCTACTAGGCAAGGGTGTTATGGGGGTTATAGATAATATAAGAACACTGCAGGCACATAATAGTTGCCTAATAAGGTTTCTGCCTTTATGAAAAATGAATTAAAATTAAAAAGCTCATACTTCCTTCTCCTTTGTTCTAAACCTGTGTGTTGAGAAAAGGATCTGACTTGGCTCTATCACACTCCAGTGTAAATGAGTGATGGGTTTAATGCTCTGGTTTTCAAATTGTTACAGAGAACTCCAATGCACTTCAGGAAGGCTATAGGCATTTAATTCATATTTCATTTTTTGATAAATACTTTAAAGTATGCTTGACTGGTGTGGCTCGGTGGATGAGTATCCACCCATGCACCAAGAGGTTTCTGGTTTGATTCTCCATCAGGGTAACATGCCCAGGTTTCAGGTGCAATCCCCAGTAGGGTATATACAGGAGGCAGATTATTAATGTTTCTCATCAATGTTTCTCTCTCTCCCTCTCCCTTCCTCTCTCTCTAAAGTCAATAAAAACATATTTTAAATAAAGTGTAATAAAGAACAATACATACATACTTAAGTTAGATACCATCTTAATTGGTGCTATCAAGTTCACTCCGTGAGCACATGGACACATGCATGTGCGTGGGTGCATTTGTGTTCTTGCACATGTACATTTGAACTCTTGTAAAGGTATTTTTATGAGATAGGGTACATCTCTGTATTAGTCATATTTTGAAAATCAATTATCTTCTCATATAAACTACAATAATCATTCAAATGATTAAGTGAAGATTAAATGAGCTAATACATGTCAAGGTCTTAAAGCATTGCCTAGCCCCTAGTAAGCATTCAATGAATGTTAACTAGTATTAATGTTACAACACATGTGCTGGTATTCATTAAAAGATAGGCAAGTTCTCTGGTGCACACATTTGGGACAGCATATCAGTCAGTTGTACAATTACATTACTGCATGTTGCATCATGATAATACAGCATTATAGATCATTTCATTGCTCACTTTAGGTTTGGGTTGGCTCTTACCTCGTTAGAAATGTGTCGTACAATCTTCACTTGGCATCACAAGGTTGCAATGTTATTTTACGACTGCAGATAAAAGACCAGGAATAAAGTATCGTCTTAAAATATGGACTCACTATACGAAATAAAATAGGTTGTTTTGAAACTGAATATCTGAAAGAGAAAAGTGCTGAGCTATCCGAAAAGAATTTAAATGGGACATGATGGAGCATATTAAAATGTTACAAGACACATTTGAAAAGTACTTTTGATCATTCAGATCTTCAATAAGATTTAATTTATTTTTGAAAATATGTTTTTATAGATTTTTAGAGAAAGTAAGGCAGAGGGGGAGAGAGAGAGAAACATTGATGTGAGAGAAACATTGATTGGTTCCCTCCTGTATGCTCCCTGACAAGGGATCAAACCCACAACCTGGACATGTTCCCTGACCGGGAACAGAACTGGCAACCTTTTGGTGCATGGGATGATGCCCAACCAACTGAACCACATCAGCCAGGGCAATAATAGCATTTATTAAGTGGGCCAGACACTATGCTAGGCACTTTATGTACACTATCTTATTACCCCTACACCTATAAAATAGATGCAGTTTTCATAACCACTTGACACTTGAGGAAAGTAAGACTAAGATTTAGCTATCTGCCTAAGGCAGTGGTCGGCAAATTCATTAGTCAACAGAGCGGCAAACCGCGTCTCGCAAGCCGCAGTTTGCCAACCACTGGCCTAAGGTTATGAAGTAAGTAAGGGAGTCAGGATTCAAATTATTTACGAAGTCTATTTGTCAAATCTCCCGAAATTGAATACTTAACAATTAATCCTTAATTATTAAGGAACATGAGTAGTTGTTAGATATTGTTAGTGATTCTATTTTAAAACAAAAATTTCTGCTCTTCCTTAAAACTTCTGACTTATTTTAATTGAAGAAAATCATGAGATTGTAAGTACCATAACAAATTGTTAGCTATTTGAAATTACTTATCTGTTTACATGAGGATTTTTTGCACCTTGTGCAGGCAAAATAAAACACAGACACAAATTGTCTGCTGTGATGGATGTAAGATTACAGTTATTACCTATAACTCTTGATTTCATAATTTGCTTTCATCAAAATAGCCTCATTGTTGCCAGTGCTGGTTCATATATACATATAAATATATATAACTAACATAAAGGGTGGGGCAAAAAAGGTTTACACTTGTGAGTATGTGAAACACAGAGTTCACTCTTGCATTATTATTTATTACTGTATTATTTCCCATGCAAACAATTGCAAATCTACTTTTGCCCTACTTGTTTATATACATATTTATAAAATTATACTAAATTCTCATAAAACTTGCATTTATTTACATATCAGCATTCTACTTAAGGTTGCATTTGAAAAATAGATTCTTTTGCTGAAAATAAATTTCAAAATCTTTGGCACTAGAGTATTACCTCTCCCATGGGCTTTTGCTTTTTAACAAGAGTAAATCCTCTATTTAATTAAACCCGAGGAGTTAGACTCTATTAAGGGATTTCAAGCATGAGTGGGCAGGGAGAAGAGGGACTTGGGAGATGCAGGGAGCAAGCCTTTGCACTGCCCTGGAATCATCCCAGGTCAGGAGCCACCTGCTAACTAGGATTCCTGGTGGGATCCGGTGCCTTTGCACTCTGTGACTTGAGATTTGGACTTGAATTTTGTATTTGTGTGATTTTGTACTAACAGGTTATGTTTCTAATCTCACAGTTCCACGTTGATGAGCCAAAAATTAGGTCGGGAGAGGAGCCTGAGTCAGCTCTATGATAGATTTAAGGCACAAGGGGCCCATGGACAGAACTATGTTATAATTGGTTTCCAATGTTTTATTATTTTATGCTTTTATAAAAACACTATTCTGAAAAGGGTTCTTAGGCTTCACCAAACTGCCTAAGGGGTCCATGAACTCCCAAATTAGAACTCTCTGTGATAGGCCTCCTTTTCATTCACACAAATATCCAGTGTGGGGCCAAGCAGGTGTCAGAAAAGAGAAGTAACTTGAACACTTTATTCCTGTGGATGAAAGATCCACTCCTCTCAGTTGATGGTCCATGAAACCTGCAAAAAAAAAAAAGGGTGTATCTAGACTGCCACTCCAGATTTTCATAAGAATTGCATCTTTGTGAGTGAAAATATAAAACTTCATGCTTTCATCTAACTACCGTTGCTTTCCTATTGCAAGCAGGAAAATGGAAAAGCTACAAATGTGATAATACTTGCAGTATTAGAGTAAGTGTTCTGTTTAAAATGAGGCAAAGGAGAAGTACTGCAGCAAGTAGCACAATAGCATTAGCCGTAAGAGAAATGGGCCTAATAGAACTGTTTTTATCATGACACAGGTTAATTATCTACTGAGAGGTACTTGAGATGAATAAATACTATTGCTGTGTTCTCCAATATTCTAACCCATTGTAACTTAAACTGTACTTGGAATCAAGTATACATTCCTCGCCTTTTAAAACCTTTTTGGTAAAATAGAAGTCAGTATCCACAGATGAGAGTGACTCACCCTATACTTTCTTTAAAAGCATAGCCTCTGAATCGGAACGTGTAATGTAAGCCCAGGAGAGGCCTATTAGGTGGAGATCCTTCTCACTGGGCCTACTACAAAGACCACTCACCTACAGCCCACATCTTGTTTCTTTGCTAATAACACTAATTAGACTACATTCCTATTTGGGGCTTTGGTCTTTTAAATCAACTTCAACATGTTGTTGACCACATGATCATGTACTTCTTTATCTTGTTTAACACTCAGAGTTGGGAACAGGGGTCGTCGGGTGGGGGGGGAGGGGAACATCTCCCTGTCACCACTCTATACTTCCTACCTAAATAATTGTATTACCCAGAGAAGGAAAGAACCCCTGGCTGGAAGAAACAGGATATATCAGGAGGACGAAGAGAAAGATAGGAAAAGATGTGGGAAGGAACCAGTCCATAATGAAAAGTATTCTTGGGGGATTTCTTGGAGAGATACCCTGCTTCCCTTATCTCCCCATGCTTCCCAAGCCACTTAGAGCAAAAGAATTAATTCCCCATGCCTGGCTGGTGAGAGGCCCAGATAGGGCTGATGGTTAGGTTTAACTTTACAGTAAGTCCTCACTTAACATCATTGATAGCTTCTGTGACTTTAAGGGAAACAACACATACAAAACCAATTTTACTGTAGTCTCATGGATATAAACCAAAGTTCTTATGGCATCTCATCCATGTTTTAACAAAACAATGTGGAGTGAAATGCCAATCAAGAATCTGCTATACATATCTCACATAAGCCTGCCTGAGGACCTAACTTCTTGTTTAAGAGGTTCCTAAGAAAACTCTTTTATGAGTTTCAAAATATCCTTTTCTATTTCTAACTTAAAAGGGGGAAATCTTTGTAGAAGGCTATCAGGAGAAGTTGTAGAGTGAAAGCAGGCACTCACCCAAGAGAAGTAGCTGACCACCAAGAAAATGTTATCTCAGCTTCCTTCTTTCCACACACTTAAAGATGTAACTGATATCTAATATTGGATTGTTTTATGTAATGGTAATTTAGGGGGAAAGAGGATTGACTCTTTCAGCAGAGGATTTTCAAAAACTGTAACCCTCTCATTATGAATTATTATTTAATCTAAAACATTAAAATCCCAGGGGAAGTACCTGTCCCCATCTCCCCACAGCTTTGGGTTTATTCCCTTTACCTGTAGTTTCAAGTGAAATACCTATATTTTAATGGAAGGGAAAGTAATTCCCCCACAACTTCCATTTTCTAATCTCGAACACCTGCAGGACACCTAGTGGTGCCTCCAGGGCTCCAGGCTGCATTGTAAACTGCCATGCATCACCTGCTAGGGAAACTGCATGTGGTGTAAAAGCCAGTACTTCCAAGTACTTCTCCGTGTTGAGTGTGGTGTTAAGTACAACATACACAGATTATCTCATGTAATCCTCACCATAACCCTGCAAGTTAAGTACTATTACTACTTTCATTTTATAATCGGGGAAACTGAGGTGAAAGTGGTTAAATAATTTGCCCCAAATCACAGAGCTATAGGTCAAAGGGTCATCATTCAAATTCAGCCAGTCTGACTTCCAAGTTGGCATTCTTAGTCCTTATTCTGTACCACCTGTATGGATCTTTGAGGAAGGTGATTTGACCTGCATCCCAGGGATAGATCTGGGACCCAGTCAAGAACTGTTTTCGCAATGACCAAGGAATTGGTGGGCAAATTTCTCTGCCTTGGTCTGGGAAGAGAAGTAAAAGATCAAACTACTTAGTAAGAGGTAACATTAACTCAAGGATTAGAACAAGAAGAGGAGCTGATACTCCATGCTCCTCCAGCTTTATTGAGGTACAATTGACATGGAATATTGTGTAAAGTTTAGGTGTACAATGTGATGATTAGATGCACATACATATCATGAAATTATTAGCACAATAAGGTTAGTTAACACCTCCGTCATCTCACATAATTACCGTGTGTGTGTGTGTGTGTGTGTGTGTGTATGCATGCATGCGCACATGCGCGCACGCACGTGTGGTAAAACATTTAAGATATACTCTCTAGAGCTGGTATTTTTAAGATGGAAACTTCCCCCAAATAGATTGTAAACCCCTTGAAGGCAGGGGCCATATCTCTAACATAAGGCATAGTGTCCAGTCTGGTCAGAATCCAGTCTGTGTGTATGTGGTTAATGACTTTGAACAACTTGTTAAGCGCCTGTGTAATTGAGTTAGGCTGTGTCAAGTTAATTTAAGTAATGAAATTTCATGTACCTCATTTGACTACATTTGTAGAGAACTCCTCTTTTGGGCCATAAAAATGTCTTCCCAGATCTCTTTAGGTAGAATTAATTTTCTCTTCCCTAGGTCATCATTGTATGCATTTAAAGCTTTTACATGCCAAGCCTTGAATTTACTGAGCAACGTTAAAGAACATTCATTATCCCTGGCCGGGTGTCTCACTTGGTTACAGCATCATCCCGATATGCCAAGATTGCAGGTTCAATCCCAGGTCAGGGCACATACAAGAAGCAACCAATGAATGCATAAATAAATGGAACAACAAATTAGTGTTTCTCTCAAAACCAATTTTAAAAAATAATGGTTGAATAAATAAAAATGTGTAGCATATTCCTAAAAAGGAAAAATAATTCTAATAAGAAGGCCAGTTCTTTACAAATCAATCTTTATATCTAATGTAATTCCAATTAAAATTCTTATGGGTTTTATTTGATTTGTGTGGAATATTAATTCTTTTCAATTTGCCAGTGTTCATCATCTTGAAAAACAGGGGCAAAGCCTTCATTTTCCCCCTAAAGATTAATAAAGGTGAACTTTTCCTGCTACCTACTAAAATATATGATATAATTACAGTAATTATAATAGCATCCAATGGATAGAAAAATAAACAGGTCACTGAAATAAAAAAAGTGAGATATTGATCTTTGAATAAAAGACAACTTTTAAGAATGTCATAAAGGTGACACTGTAAGTCAGTAGTAAAGGGAGGACTTGTTAGATAAATGATGCTGAGTCTTTTGGCTAATGATTTGGAAAAAGGATTAAGTTAAATCTTACATCCTATACCAAAGAAAATTCCAGAAGGATTAAAGTAAAATGTTTTCTAAAAGAAAAGAAATAAGCAAACCACAAAAACAGAACCATTTTTCAAGTTAGTCAAAGGAAGGTTTTTTTCTAACGCTATAACCTCATACGATATTAACAGTCCTCGTTACAAGAAAAGTCTATGTTTATATTGGACTCTAAGCCTGGATCTGTCACCAACTTCTATATGATTTTTGGGGCGATCACTTACACTCCCTGGGCCTTATTTTGTTCATTTGTGAACTTAGGGCATTTAATCAAATCATTTCGAAGGTCTCTTCCAGTTCTGAAAACCCACAATTCTGACTCCGATCAAAATGTATTCCTTTTGTTCCCTTCCTTTCCCATCATCTACGATCTCCGACATATGAATGTAAAACAGAAAAGCAGACCAGATGAAACTGTTTTCTCCTGATTGTGGAAATAAAATTTGCAGAAGGTGTTCATGTTTTTCATTTTCCATGCATTATTTTAACAAAGCATTTGTTGAGCACCTGCTATGTGCTTGACCCTGTCCTAGGGATGTTAATGCATTATCAGTTTTAATACTTAGGACATGTCAGGTTATTACCCCTTTTTACATATAAAGAACTGTAGAGGTTAAGATGTATAATTAAGTCATATCAATATGTGGCTCACAAAGAATTTGCACTTATGTTTTTTTCTGAGTCTGATTCAGCACTTAGGAAAATTATTCCAAGAGACGTTATGCAAAAAGGACACACTTTTACACACACACACACACACACGCATTATTAAGACGATCTATTCCTCACAAATCAGTTTCCTTACTAAATTAATAATGTATTTTAAAAATGGATTTAATTTGTATGGAGGGGGAGGTTAATTCCTTCATTGACTTAAGCAAAAATACCTGAACTAGATCTGCTCCTAGCCTCCTTTCGGGCTTGCCTAGGCATCTCTTCTGCAGACTTTACTGATACAGCACAGAAATGATGGCAAAGCCCAGTGGAGTCATTGAAGTAAAAGTCTCAATACTGCTCAGGAAGGGATGCCAAATTAAATAAAAAGAGCCCCAGCAGTTCTGCAGCTGTGTGCCAACCCAACTGCTGGTATGAGGTAAATGAGGACCAAACTTCATTTCACTTGTGACCCTAGCCGGTATTTAAACAAAAATGCCTGGAGACCGGCACACTGTTCTTTAATAGGGGAATAAGTAGCAATAGCAAAAATAATTATAATAAATGATAAACCCATTCACAAAGCCTTTCTTAGACCTTAACTGAAAAGATTACCATTTAAACTCATTTCCTCTCATGTAGTCCCTAGTGAAGGTTGAGACAGTAGATTCTGTCTGAGCATCCATTTTTAATTTACAGCCCTAAGTTTCCATAAGGAAAGTTATATAAAAGGCAGAGGTAACCCAGTTGCTTTCCTTTCCATTTCTTGTGACAATATTTGAGTAGTGGTGTGGTATAATATCCACCAATAGGCAAAGATTACAAAGCACTCTCTTTTTTCTTTTATGAGATGTAATCGACATTCAGGTGAAATGCCAGTACTTTATTGTTCTCTAGTGATTATTTTTTTAGAATTTTAAAATTTAAATAATTGGAATGTACAAATAAATGCTATCAAACATATAGAGAAAAATAGCAACTAGAAATAATTATATTTTTACTTGTCAGTCTGAATCTATCAAAAAATCCTGAGTCCATTGTGTTTCAAGTTCTGAAGAAAAGTTTTATCTAAAATCAAGTGATCACCTATCTTTTAACTTGGCAGCATGGTATAATATTAACACATTATACAATTATAATTGTTAGCTATATATTAATCCTTTGATCAGTTTTTTTCCAAAATGTATTCCAAAGAGTACTGGTTCCTTGGAATGTTAATAGGTATTCCATAAAAGGAAAGTTTGGGGTCCCATAAAACTGGGAAACATCAAGTTAAAGAGGCAGACTCTATATCACCGGGCCACCTGGAGTCACTAACACACTGAGGTACATTTTGAATCTTTAGGATGTTGCTGAAGTGTTGGATTTTATTGAACTATTTTTAATGGGACATTTCTAGAAGATATTATATATTTTCTTCCTTAGTACCATTTTATTGGAATTTAATATTTTCTTGAATGGGCTTTGGGGCATCATAACAAACCATTTCTTGTTTTTAAAAAAAATGTATTTTATTGATTTTTTACAGAGAGGAAGGGAGAGGGATAGAGAGTTAGAAACATCTTGCACACTCCCCACTGGGTATGTGCCCGCAACCAAAGTACATGCCCTTGACCAGAATCGAACCTGGGACCCTTGAGTCTGCAGGCCAACGCTCCAGCCACTGAGCTAAACCAGTCAGGGCACAAACCATTTCTTAAATGTGATATACAAGGCCTGTAAGGTGTGCAGACACTCAGAACTCTGTAATATTTTTTGTGGAATCTCCTCCCTGGTCATCTCTACTCACCACATTCTTTGAGTCTGTTCACAATCCCATGGTCACTTCTTCCCTTTTTATCACTCTAAGACCACTTCAGTTCTGAGAACTGTGACCCTGTGTGTGTGTGTGTGCCTTTTCTCTCCATCCCTCCCTCCCTCTCTCCCTTCTCCTCCTTCTTTCCCTCCTCCTCCTTTTCCTTCTTCCATCTCTCTCTCTCCTTCCCTCCCTCCTTTATTTCTGATATAGGTTATTTCTCTTTTTCTTGATTAGTCTTACTGAAGTTAATCAATTTTATTAATCTCTTCTAAGAATCACTTTTGGCTTTGTTAATATTCTTTATTATTTGTTTTCTATTCCATTGATTTATCCTCTTCACTCTTGTATTCTCTTCCTTCTACTTATTTTGAGTTTATTTTACTCTTCTTGTTTTAAAGCTTTTAGAATTTTAGATCATTGGCTTTAGACCTTGCTTCTTTTCTAATATAAACATTTAGACTAGTAAATGTCTCTCTAAGCAGTGTTTCAGTGCAACATACAAATTTTGATACATTGCATTTTCATTATCATTCAATTCAAAATTCCCCTAGTGGTTTATTTCTTTTACTAGTGATTTATTTAGAAGTGTATTGTTTAATTTCCGAATATTTGGGGATAGTTTTACGTTCCTCAATCTTATTGAATTCTAATTTAATTTCATATGGTCAGAGAACATACTTTGTAAGATTGAAATCATTTGAAGTTGATTGAGACTTGTTTTATGGTCCAGAATACAATTTATTTTGGTGAATGTTTCATGTACAATTGAAAATAATGTATGCCCTACAGTTGTTGGTTGTAGTGTTCTATAAATACCAATTAGGTCAAGGTGGCTGATGGTGATGTGCAGATCTTCTATATCCTTACTGATTTTAAAAATTCATCTGTTATGCAAATCACTGAGGGGGAAATGTTAAAATCTTCAACTCTGATTAAAACTTGTCTATTTCTTTCTTTAGTTTTGATAATTTTTGTTTCATGCATTTTGTGTTAATATTAAAGGCATACGTGTTTATGATTTTTATGTTTTCTTGGCTAATTGACCTTTTTATCTCTCTCTTTAATAATACACCATGTCTTAAAGCCTACTTTGTTTGATATTAATATAGCCATTCCTTTTTTGGCTGACATGGTATATCAATCTTTTTTTGTTGTTCCTCCCATCTGTACCTTTAAAATTAAAATTCATCTCTTATAGAAAACATGTGGTTTTATCTTGCTTTTAAAATACAGTCTGGTAATCCATCCTTTTTAGAGTGTTTAATCCATTTCCATTTAATGTAATTATTGAACAGCTTTTTATTTAGAACAACCATTTTCCCCACTTATTTTCTATTTTCCATTATTCCTTTATTTTCTGCCTGACTTAGGGTTATGTGATTTAAAAGGATTTTTTAAACACTCTGTTATACTAGCTTTAAAGTATATATTTTTTGCATTATTTTTAGTGGTTGTTCTAGGGATTACAATATGCATCCCTAACTTAGAGTTTCCTTGGTGTTAATATTGCACCAGTTTATATACAATGTAAGGAACTTGCAATGAATTCTATTTACCTCCCAATCCTTTGGCTATTATTGTCATGTAATTTACATATATTGTAAACTAAACAATATGTAATATTTTTTTTGCTATAAACAATAAATTGTCTTTGAAAGAAATTAAGAGAAGAAAAATATAGTCTTTATATTTACCAGAAGGATATGTGTCTTTTATATTTACAAGAAAGAGACAACTTGAGTCATTTTCCTTCAGCCTAAAGAACTTCCTTGAAGCATTTCTTGTAATACATGCTTGCTGCTGACATTACCTTCTTTTGTTAAAAAAAAAAAAAAAGTCCAGAGTTTATAATTATCTTCAGGAGAATGAGTCTGTTATAAGTTACTCCACCATCCCCACAAGGATAACTAGACAGTTATTTAGTCTTGCCACTGTAATACCTTTATCAAAAAAGAAAATATCTGCTAATATATCTATGTTAATTGCTCCTTTCCAATAAACTTTGTGGTTATATTTCTTAAAACACTTTTTTGCTCTATTCCTTCTTCAAATGAGATAATAAGATAGAATTAGATGGGTTCTGAATTTTGTAATGCCTTGCTATACAAATACTTAACAACCTATGTCATAAATGTAATAAGAGAAATATACAAAAGAAAACTATAGGAGGGCAGAGGAGGAATAGATCAGAGGTGATTTTCTAGAGCAGGTTATCCTTACGCTAGGTGTAAAAAAGGGGACAGAAATTTAGTAGCCAAAGCTGAGAGGGACAGAGAACTTTCTGGAAAGAACATTATAAGCAATACAAAAAAGTGAAAGTTTGGAGGCTTAAGTCTTACTGGTTACAGCTATAAATATAATTTCTAACTCAAAATTAGTACTTAAAAGTTCATGATGTGAACATATTACTATACATGAAAATATGGCTAATCTCACACCAATTTTAAAAGTCAAATACAAAAAAAAATACATACTGTAATAATCCATTTATGTAAAGTTCAAAAACAGGAAAATAATAGCTGGTACCAGAATAGAGAACAGTAGTTACTTTTGGCTTATAGTGGTGATGAGAAGAGCATGAGAGGGGCCCCCAGGGTGTTTGCCATGCTCTGCTTGTTCTGGATGTCAGTTACCCACAGCGTGTACTTTTTGGAAGTGGATCAACTGAGAACCTTATGATTGGTACCTTTAAAAAAAAAAAAAAAAAGGAAGTTAAACTTCAATAGAATGTACACTAATAGAAGAAAAATATGCAAATTGACTGTACCTCCATGACAATCACCAGCCAATCAGGAACGAATATGCAAATTAACCCAACAAAGATGGCGCGTTAATTTGCATACACAGGCGCAGAGTGACCGGACGGGGCGGGATGCCTGCTATGAATGGGAAGGCAGGGGGCAGAGGGAGCTACAGGAGTGGCACTCCGGCTGGAACAGAGAAGACTGAAGGCTCCGGCTGGAGCGAAGGCCTGGGTCCCGGGTGCTAGAGGAAAACCAGTGCTGGCAGCCAGGGGAAGGAAGGCCTATTGCACAAATCTTCATGCAATGGGCCTCTAGTATTTATATAAAAAATAAAACCTAATATGATGTGAACAAAAGTTTATGTTGCGTGTCTCTATATATTAATGTATTAATTTCTCACAACCGCCATATGGAAGACCAGAGATTCTGATTCATATGTGAAATTGGATTATATAAATCTGAAATATCATGATGCAAAATAATAATAAAGTATTGCTTTATACACAAAGTTTGACATCATGCAAATCTCCCAACTTTAAAAAATAAAACAAAATTTCATTTTTATTCATAGCTGGTACAGTCTAAGTGAACTTAAGCTATATTTATGCTGACTTTTCCATGGAGAGGCACCACTTGAGTAAATAAAGCTACCTTGTATTATTTAGGATATGAGTTCAGCAACTATAACAAGTAACAGTAGGTTGAACATGACAGTAATGTTCTCTCATGTCACAATTTGAGCACATATCATTTGTGGCTGACATGGCAGCTCTGTAGCATCAGGTACTCGTGCACTTTCCATTGGATCACTCTGTCCTAAACAGGAAGTTTTCCATCTAAGAGACCGTGATGCTCCCACCATCATGTCTGTATTCCAACCAGTAGAATCACAACAATTCCTATATTGCTGGCCAGAGTCTCATCACAAAGACACATGAAGCTGCAAGGGAGGCTGGGAACTGTAGTTTCTGGCTAGGCAGCACATTAAAAGTCAGCCAACAGTCTTTGCCATACCTGCCATTTTTTGTCTGGCTATATTGAATTATATGAGTTGAGAATTATGAAATGCCTCCAGGAACAGATCCTTTACATAAAATTCAGCTGCCCTGTTGATAAGAATATCCCTATTTTATTGAAGATAAAACAAACTCAGAAAAGTTAAAATACTTCCCCCCTGTACCTGGGTAATTAAGTGACAGAGCTAGGACTCAAATCTGGTGCACTGAGCCCAGTATTCTTGCTTTGATAATACAAATGCCTTTCCAGGGAGTTTTCCTGTAGCCCAAGAATGCTAGTAAACCTTAGTCTAAGAGAACGTGAGACTCCTATATTAAGTTACATGGCCCTGGGAAAGGAGTGAGGTAGGGCTTTGCCCTGAGAATAGAGGGGCAGAGCTGGTGACCTGAGCCATGAAGCAATGGCATGCATCTTAGTTCTGCCTCTGAGTTAAAAGGCATATTGAATGTGTGCCCCAGCTATTTTCCCTTCCCAACCTTTAGTTTCCCCATCCATAATAAGGGGAGGAGGGTTGGGCACCATTGCCAAATATGGTCATGCAGGTTGTACACGATTTTTAAAATTCACCAAGTAGAAGATTATGGAGCAGAGAGGTACAGCATAGCTTTAATCTTAACCCCTTCCTACCTCTCAGAAATACTACGGGTAAGTTATCAAAATATTGGGATTTTCAGGAACACTACAAAATCTGGAGGGAAGACATTCAAGCATGCATCCTTATTTTTATTCTCTTCTGACAAGGGAACTTGGAATAAACAGGTGAAATTGGAAAGTAAATAATGTGTTTGCTTCTTCTCGAGAGTGCTGAAGTCCTCAGAATTCCACCAAAATGTCCCAAAGCCCCTGGGGATGGGGTAGGGAGGGATGGCCTCATCCTCATCTAGGTAGAGCAAACCCTGGTAGAGGAAGTTCATCAAAATCTCAGGAGAGGGAGGAGAGTGTACAGACTTTAACAAAGACTGTGGACATCCCGAAACAGAGGCTTTTCCCACCCAAGTCCTCAGGTAACAAAACGGTAGAGAAAACCCAGATAACCAGTTCTCATGTGTTGTGAGAGAAGACACACTGGCACAAGACAGTGGGGGAGGAGATACCACGTCAGAGCAAGCAGCATGTCTGCGCAGTTGCCTGGGTATGTGCAAGGGGAATAGGATGATATGGTCACTACACTGATCTATTACATACATTTGGTATTTTACCCACAGCTAGAAGAAGAGAGAGAAGGGAGGAGGGTGGGAGGACCATGGGCTACAAAAGACAAAGCCTAACCTAGAAAAAGACATAACCCAAGGAACAGAAGGTATTTTCTCACAATTTCTTCACATTATAGCACAGCTTGATTGGACCATAAATTAAGTAAAAATAGAGCTCAACTATGAGATGTTAAATAGCAGAATGAGACAAAAAGGGAATTTAAAGATATAAGGAAACAAACTGAATACCAAAATGCTTTATGGAACTAATAAACTATAAATAGAAAAAAACTAACACTGCTGAATACTGACATGAAGAAAAGACTGTAGAGCACAGTAAATGCAGAGGGAAAATGAAATTATTTAGAAGCTAATACACATGTATATTAGTTTGTTAACAGGCTAAGCTGTTGTAACAAAGAAGTGGAAAAATATAATACCTTATATAAGTTAGTTTAGTTCTCATTCACAAAATAGTGCACAGGTGAGAAATTCAAGGTTGGCAGAACAGCTCTGCTCCGTGAAGTTATCCAAGAAGTTCCTGCTGTCTTGATACTCCCTCATCTCCTCATTTCTGTGTTTACAGACACTTTCATTTCGATGATTGAAACTGGCTTCTCTCTATGCCCAAAGAAAGGATAAAGATGGGGCAAGAACTTTTAGATGTCCCAAAGGTTACACTTATCTCTTCTACTCACATCTTATTGGTCTGAATTGGGTCACATGTCCACATTTAGCCACAGGGGACAGTGGGAAATGTAGTCTGGAACTGCATAGCCATGTGCTCAGCTAAAACGTAGGGTGTTCTAGTCTAAAAGGAACCAGGAGAGAATGAGTAGTTAGGAATTGCAATATGAAAGATAAAGATGAGCCAACATTTAGAGGCACCTGGTGTCCCTAAAACAGAACCCAGCAAATGAAAGAGATGTACCAAAGATAAAATGTAAGAAAAATTTTCCAGAAGTGAAGACCTAAATCTGTAGGTGGAAAAAACAACATTGAATCCCAGGAAATTTTTATTTAGAATATTTAACATCAAGGTGTTTCCTAAGTTAAATACCTGAACTTCAAATAAATAAAAAATGCTTCAAACATTCAAGCAGAAAGAAAAATCGCCTACCAAGGGGTAAAAAATAAAGCTGGCATCAGATTTCATAACAGTGGTACAGTATCTACCACGTTTTGAGAAAAGAAAGGATGTCCCCAGATGTAATTGAAATATAAGGGATCAGAGAAGTAAAATACCCTTGAACACTTGGGAAAAACTGCTTGATAACCAAAGCCAGACAATTAAGAAATCAATCAAAATAAAGAAGTCAATTGTAGAGAAACCAGGACAACAAAAACACCAAACTGTTGGTGAGCACTGGATCCATTTGCAGGTAGAATTAATACTAAATAATCATAGCAATTATGGTTTCAAAACAATGTGAATCCTATAAACTGGACAGTGTAAAATTAATAATATAATAAAAATGGGAGGTCAGGGAGGGGAGATGGGAGCAGCAAGAGAGTTCTAATACTTTCATTTTTTGAAGCTGGGGTTATCCAAAATAAAACGATGTGGTTTTCAAAAATCGAAATGTTTTTCATAATCACCTGTGTGTAACGAAGGGGCAGGGGTCCACAAAGTGCTGCCTGAGGGCTGACCACCTGTTTTTGTAAGTAAAGTTTTATTGGAACATAGATTCACCTTTTTGCTTACACAATGGACCTAGACAGCCAAAATACTTACTTTTGGCCCTTAAATAAAAAACTGGCCAATGCTTGCAGAGAAGTCTTTTTTGACTCACAGGAATCTATGTTAAGAAATATTGGAAGTTTAATAATTTGTTGGGTTTAATTCAGTCATTTCCCCTCCTATTAAATTCATGTCAAATTAAGTTTAAAGTATAATATAAATCTATTTTTTTAATAAAACAATATATCAGTTATTCCGGAGATGTCAGGAATACTGGGTCACCTATTGCGGTTCTTAAACTTGTATCTTAGTGTGTTTCTGTATTATTTGGAATCTTTATAATGAACATATATCATTTTTACTAGGATAATAAAATAAAGTGGTTTTTCTACTTGAGAACACTGGAAGCAAATACACCAAGATATTAACAATGATTAATTCTGGCTGACAGGAAAGTAATTGCTGTTTTCTTCTTTAAGCTTTTGTGTGTTTTTTAAATATTGAAAAAATGTGAAGTTATTGTAGACGGTTTAAGCATAAAGTGATAGAGTTATGAATTATAGTTTTGGAAATAGTAATAAACTACCAGATATAAGGGACAGTGTTTTATTTAAAATATGATTCATTTATAATACGATATCCCATATTATACAAACTCCAAAGCATGATTCCGGCATAAAATGGAAAGCATGACATAAAGGAACAGCCAGAAGGAGATGATATTCGACTTCTGATAGGCAATCATCACATTAATAAAGCTGGTATTTTTAACTTACATGAATGGCTACCTAGCTCTCCAGCCTCATCACCCCACCTGCCCTCCTGATACACACACGGTACTCCAGGCCCTCGAGCTCCTCACCTTCAACAAGAACTTCATGCATGTGTGTGCTATTTCACTTTGTCTCCACCATTCTTCCTACCTATGTAATTGCACCCTCTTTTCCGTGTGATACAATTCAATGCTTAGGTTCAGGTGCAATTTAAGTATCACTTACTGCAGTACATCTCAATTTTGGCTGCACATCAGAATCACCTGGGAGCTTTATAAAACTATCAAGGTCCAGGCTCCAGCCCAACTATTCGGATTTAAAGGCCCAGGGTTGGGGCCCAGACAGCAGTATTTTTAAAAAGCTCCCTGAGTGACTCTAACATATAGTCAGGGTTGAGAGTCACTGCAAAGCCTTCTGCCATACCAGCAGGCAGAGTTAATGACGCCCTCTTCTGCACTCCCACAGCCCTAAGCTTTTCCAGTGCTTATGAAATTTAAGGCTCATTGTATTAAAGTTAGTGTGATCTAGTAAGTGCTCAATAAATGAGGTTGTTACAGTCCTTCTCCCTCCAACCAAGCATATGCGGAAGTGGTTATCTTTACCATGGGAACAGGACGGGAGAGTGGGCTCAGGTTTCACATCCATTGACACTGTCTGCGGAATTAATTTCTATAAACTCGCCAGCGTATCAGCTCCCTTCCATGTCCCTAAACACACACACACCCCCGCTGCCTTTTCTGCGTGGCCTTTGCGTCTGGCTTTTACATTGCTGAGACTGATGTAATTGGAAGGATGAAAGAAGCAGCGTTATGAACATGCTGACTGCCTGACAGAATCCGAATGTCACCTGCCTTCTGCCCTGTCCTGTGTGTCATACTTTACATGGTGTTTTATGTCGGATCCTGCCACTTTGGCTTTCCAGAGCAGGCTGTCAGGTGTACTTTGTCAAAGGCTTTCGGAAAATCCAGATAAATGGTGCTGTGTGCCCTGAAACCGTCAAACCCATATTTTACATCTTCACAGTGCTTGACAATTTTATTTAAGTTGAATCTTTCTTCCTTCCTCCTCCGATTTACCTTTGCCTCCCTGACCCTCATATCCATCTGAAGAGTGGAGACCCTGCCATTTTTGGTGTTGAATATCCTCAGCTCTGAATGTGCCCTGTCTGGAGTACAGCACGCTGGGTGGTTTGCTCAGCCTCACTGATGAGGAGAAGATCTTGGGCGCTGTTTATATCTGGAGGAGGGCTGTGACGAGGAGAGCTGGAGATGAGGGAGAGACCAAGGCAGGTCAAAAGGACCCCGGGTCCATGACAACACCATGTGCTTAAGGGCTCCTCACTCTCCTGAAAGTGAGGCCTGTAGCACTTCCCTTTCCTCCTCCAACTCACCTGAAAGGAAACAGATTGCACTTACAGTCTTCTGTGTACTGTAAAAAATCCTATTTGTAGTCATTTTAAACTGTCCTCACCAAACAGCATGAGAAGGTTCGGTGTTCATGGGATGGCAGCTTCTTATAGTTTCCCTTAAGTACCACATCCTGGCAGTGGGGCCTTACCAACATTGTTCACAGAGACATTTCTCAGCCAACAGGTATTTGTTTTGTAACGTGATTTTCTCCCATGAGTCTTGGGGAAATTTTCCCTTTCTTTTTCCTTAAGGTCACCATGACCTTGATGAGCAATAAGGTGCAGTACATCCGAGACCAATGGCAAATTTCACTAATGTAAAATCAGATTCATCTTAAAATTGTATAATTATAAGTTTGTATTTCCAGTGTGTACATAGTATATTTTTAGTGTGTATATCTGTGTATATCTAATATACAGTGTGACCGGGAACAAATCTACTAACCATTCTGTCCTGGTTCTTTCCTGGTTAAATAGCAAATCGCTACCTGGTTCCCTTAGAAGCTATGCAAATTAATTTATGTTTGGAAAATGGCTTGAGAATTTAAATCAGTCTAGAAATATCAAACAGTTGCATCTTCCTAGCTGAGAGGGCCCAGGTAATTCATAACCTCTCACAATAAAGGTAAAAATATTGATAGTGAGCTATGCAATTAAATGTGATTTACTAGTAATGCAATACATATAATCTTTTAAGTCTAGACATCATTTAATAGGAACAATTCATATTTCATAATTATAATAAAATATTTTATGACTTTAGGAAAAGTAATCATCTTCTGTAACTGATCTATGTCCTCACCATTTGTGAGATCTGCAAGAGTCTACTCAGAGTTCATCTGAGTGTATTTATCTTTAAATTCTCCCAGGTTATTATTTTTTTTAATCCTCAAAACTGTAATATGTATTTCCTGGGAAATTTGCTAGTACAAAATTTTGTTGTATTCAAAACTCTTCTGCCAAGATTTAGCACTTTTATATTGTAGTCATTAAAATTGAACAAAATCTTAATGTTCCTTTATTAACTACTATACTGACTTTGCATAGTGGAAATCACAACATGTTAATTGGATTTAATTAACTATTTTAAATTACACAAACTCCTCACAGTAGACAATAGCACAGAGTACTCAGGAGCAATAAAATTGGAGCTGATATTGCTACCTTATTAAAACGTAATGAAACTATTCATAATCTTATTTATTGTTTACAAGAAGAAAACTTCATGTTGAAAGCAAAAATGTCTGCTGAAAACAGATTTTTGACCATCTAGGCGAGTGTTCAGAAGTTAATGAAAGGGACCACTGTCACCAGCCTCACAGTTCTGCCAGCAGCTCATCGCACGAATCCCTATTTCACCCCGGTGCCAGTCTTACAAAAAGATGCCAGTAAAGGTTAGTGATTTAATAACCATATTATGTGTCTAAGAATCTAAAGGAAAGAGAACTGAAGTGGGGTTGGAGGCCTGAGTTTGAATTCTGGCTCAGCAACTAATTCTCCTAGGTGACCTTAAAGAAGTCAAGTCCTCACTCTGGCCTGCAAGGATGGACTGATGATCATTAGAGCCCCTTCCACCTCTAAAATCCATCATTCTATAGATTTAATATGATTTAAGTGTTGAGTTATTACATATTAAAAGTATTGTGTTTAAGTGATATTTCTAGAAATGTTCAAGCTTCTGAGTAGATAGTTTCTACTAGTAACATTTTAAAGTCTTATTTCATATCTCTAGTATAACCAGGTGAGGCAGTTGGTCTTTAATTATTTCTATCTCACTTTCTATCTGTTGTCTGGAGGTATTTTGGACCTAATGTTGGTTCCCAGGGGTTTTTCTGGCACCTGGAGATTTAAAGTCTTATAGCTCCTATACTCTCTGTTTGTTGACCTGCTGGTGGATGGCTAGCAAAGCTCAAGAGAACACAGAATCATTATAAGTCTCTCAACTTGTTAAGCTTCCCACAACTGTAACTATTACTTTCCTAGTTATGAGCCATCACTGTTCATAAATCTTTGTGACATATGCTTTTTGTTAGTTTGCATAATATTCACTCCCTGGGAGTACTGAATAACATCAGCAGAGTTTCTATTTCTTGCTTTAGTGCCATTTTATATTCTTCCTAGATCAGTTAGAATGAATGAAATAGTGAACAAATCGATCAATCAATTAATGCTTGCTTTAGCAATAGACACAATTTTAAAAAATGCTGCAAAACAAAGGTAAATCTAGAAACATGGTAGCTTGGTCCAGAAAAAAATGACATTTTAATCTCTTAATTATCTACCAGAAAACACATGGCCTATTGTAACATTTGTGATTAATCAACCCATTTATGGACATGTACTTATTGAATACTTGCCATATGTTTGGCATTGTGCAAGGTAATCTGAGAGTCAGGAAAGCACAAGCCACAGAAAGGGAGATTTTTTACATATTTCTGTTGCTCTTAAATGTCACTTAAGCCTCACCCTAGGTCTACAAAAGTCCAGCATGAGGTGAAAGATGAACCACATCCAGAAGAAAAAATCATTTTGGAAAATGCAGGGCAAATTTCCCTGCTTTTTCTTGAATTATCTTGCAAAATTCAAAAAAGGGAGGTTCTTTTTTAATGGTTAAGAATGATGTCTCACAGTAGTACACAAACCATATTTTCAACTCAGGCTCTTTGTGACCTCAGGCAAGTTGCTCTCTGATCTAGAATAAACTCTAAACTCTATAAACAAGGCACACCTGACCTGGCCCTCACCACCATTCTCATCTCCCTGCTTTCTCTACACTCCAGCCACAGGGGCCTTCTCTCTGTTCCTTATCAGGCAAACTCATTTTCACATCAGGCCCCCACCAGTACCTTTACCTCTGCCTGTACAAGTCACTTCCTTAAGCATCTGTTGTTGTTTTTTCTTCAAATATTATCACAGTTTGTAATTATATATTTACTAGAGGCCCGGTACACATTTTTGTGCACTGGTGGGGTCCCTCAGCCTTGCCTGTGCCTTCTCACAACCTGGGACCCCTCAGGGGATGTTGGACTGCTGGTTTCGGCTTGATCCCCATGATGGGGCTGAAACTGGCAGTCCGACATCCCCCGAGGGATGTAGTTGTGTGTGAAGCCGCAGGTGGCCAGGGAGAAGCCCGAGCTGCACCACTCCTGTTCATCCTGGCCCCTCTGTGCCTGCTGCTGCTCGGATGCACTGCCATGGAGGCAAGAGAGGCTCCCTCCAGTGCAGCTGTGCTCACTAGCCATGAGCCCCACATCTGGTGTCCTTTGGTCCTGCATTGAGTGTCTGCCCCCTGGTGATCAGTGTGCATCATAGCAACCAGTCAACCAGTTGTTTGGTCATTTGGTCATTGGGTCACTTAAGCTTTTATATATATAGATTTGTGGGTTTATTTAAGGTTGTCTTCACTATTAGAACCTCCATGAGGTCTCTCTGCTTCACCACTGCATCCTTAACCCCCAGAGTAGTTCCTGATACATCCTAGGCACTTAACAAATATTGGTTGGATGAATGACATAATGAATGAACTTTCAATTCCTAATCTATTCAACAGGAAAGTAGGAGTGTTATGAAAATTTAATGAGACAATGGTATTAAAAGATAATTTTTAAAAACATGTAAAATCATGACTCAAATATATTTTATACAAATATAAAATGAACACATGTCAAAGATTTTATTTGCCTCATCAATTAAAAGAGGGCATCTGTAAGATGTCACAACTGGTTTAAAGGAGAATCCAGAGAACACACATTTGTAGGACTGGAATATTGAAATAAATTCACAAATGGATGCAAAACTGGCTTTTCCATGGGAAGGAGGGGTTTTCCTACACTAGACAGAATTTCCATTTATGCCTATGGATAGAATTATTTGCATTATTATCAGATTTTTTTGCAAGTCAACCTTAATCTCTACAGTTGTAAAATAGTATCCTCCAAGACTAGGCTCAGATAATCCCTGGCGGCTGCAGCATTCCATTGAAAAGGCATTCAACCATCTCTTTTGCTTATTCTAAAACTTAAAAAAAAAAATACTTTTCTTACAGTCTTCTCCCATTATGATCAAAGTGATCTCCAAAAAATATATACATATTCGCAGACTAAGGTTAGTCTCATTAGGTTTGGCCTGGTTGTTTACATAAGGCTAGCGAGAATGTTAATTCACCATGTAGGGCATTTCACATTTCCTCTCCTGAAAGTCTTCCTAAGGAATTCAGATAGAACTTTAAAAGCCTCTATTATTTACTTTACAGGGGCTAGAAATCAAACCCAAGGAACTCTGTCCACTCTATTTCAACTGCAGGATCTATGCATTTGGGTAAATTCCTCTCTCCCAGAGGTACTTTAAATAATCTAAGGGTCTCAGGCCTGCCAAGAAGTGTTCCTTACCTGTAAACTTTGTAACTGCCAGTTTGGGAGGCTTTGTAAGCATTGGCATCATAAAGTCAACCTTAGTTCTTTAAAAGTGATTTATTATACCTGGTTAATAAGCACCATTCTTAAATATTAAATTCCAATTTTTCTAATTATATCTTAGTAAAAGGAAAACAGATTCGAATTGACACTATGCAAACAACTACATTGCCATTAAAAGTAAGGAGGCACTGCATGACTGGAGTGGCTCAGTTGGCTGAGCATCATCCTGTGCACTGAAAGGTTGCCGGTTCAATTCCCAGTCAGGGCATTATCTGGGTTTTGGGTTCAATCTCTGGTTGGGACATTTATGGATTTATGTTTCTCTCTCCTTCCCTCCCTTCCTCTCTCTCGCTAAGCATGTTCTCAGGTGAGGACTTTTTAAAAATGTAAGGAGATTCAATAAGAGTGAATTTGTGAAGTGAGGGGGGGTCACATCTAAAGTATTAGAAGTTTATTTTGGGGGAATTCTAAGAATATTTATTACATAAGCATTATTTCTCTCTATAAGTCAGTCAGAACAGACCTCCTTTAATTTAAGAGACTTTACAATCTAATTGATTAGTACCATTTGGAGACAGGAAAACATTACATTTGCAGTGAGAGACAAAGCCTTTCTGAATTTTAGATACATAAACATACTGTATAGATACAGAGAAAGCCTATCTCTTCCATTCTACAATTTCATACACAGATAAAAATAAACAAAGAAACACAAAAACTTAATGGTCCAGATATCAGTTGTTCTCCTTTCTTGTGCGCATGAAAGTCCTAATTTATTTGTGCTCAAAATAACACAAATAGACAAACAAAAAACTACCAAACTATATTCTCCATTGTTTCTCATTCAACTGGGAGCAGAAGACATTAATCCATATACAGAGATCACCAAATTTCCAGTCATTTTAGCTAACAACAGGCCGTAAATGAACCAAAAACACAGGATTAATAGGGAGTAGTATTAAAATGAGAAAAACAGAGTCAACGAAATTCTGTTTCCACTTTGAATTCACCTGTGGAAGCCAAGAAAAATGTGTGCCCGGGCTTCATTCTGTATGAGCTACATGATTTCTGGAAATTTCAGGTGAATCTTTTGCTTATCTTAGTTTGGTCTCCAATATTGTTAAAGGATATTTTATTTATATATTTGTAAATAAAATCATGACTCATACAAGTAGAAAATGAAGTTAAGAGTGTTATTTAACTCATTAATTAAATGAGGAAATTAATAAAATGTTCCAATTGATTCAAAGGATAATTCAAACAACAGACACATTTATAAAAGTATGGAAATAAATTTGCAAATAGGTACAAAACTGGCTTTTTGGGGTTGGGGGAGAGAATTGTCCCTCCATGTGACAGGATTTATTGGCATGTGTATAAACAAGAATTATTTGCATTGCTCTCAGTTTTCTATAAATTAGCCTTAATCTCTACAGAATTATAAAGCAGACTAACTACTGGTAAAACCAAAGGTGATTGATTATACAGTCAGATCATTTCTAGAGGTGCCCAGCATTTTAAGGAAAAGCTATTTACTAGGCTGTCTTTCTTATTCCATAGTCTTAATGTTTTCTTTTCAATGGTAAATGCAACACACGTGTGTTTGTCTAAAATTAAGTGAATTGTTTCAACCTGCACCAAAGCAAGGGTTAAAATCATGCTTCTGTTCTTTGGGATTTTCAGAGAATGACCCTCACTCTCATAATAAAAATATACTGAGAAGGAGCTCTGCTTTTCACATCTGCAAAATAGGCTTAGTTCTGGGAAGTGAGATTTGATATTTATAGGTGGAAAATATTTGTGAGGACAACGAATTAGTCTAAATATTTAAAGCATTAGCATTCATTTCAAAAAGGGCTTGAGGAATTGTACTCTGGATCAGCAAGTAGTTCTTAAGTTTTCAAGAGTATAAAAGAAGGACCTGGAGTGCTTATTTATAATGTAGGTTACTGGGCCTCAATTCTAGTGGTTCTCAAACTTCAGGGTACATAGTCAATAATGCATATTCCAAGGCACTGACTGCAGAAAATTGGGCAGGCCTTGGAGGGCCCAGGAATCTGCATTTGTGATAAGAAATTCTCCCCAGATGATTCTGTGGTAAGTAAACTGAATATTTCTTTGTAATCAAGTGAAGTCTCCTTTAGCCCACCAATCCCTCAGTAGTCATTTTTCTGGGTTCCTATAACACTAGACTTTAACACCTTAAAATTTTTTAAAAATATATTTGTATTGATTTGAGAGAGAGAGAGGAAGAGAAAGTGAGAGAGAAAAATATTAATCAGCTGCCTCCTGCACTCCCTTTACTGGGGATCAAGCCCACAATCCTGGCATGTGCCTTGACCGAGAATCAAACTGGCCACCTCTCAGCGCCTGGAATGATGCTCAACCAACTGAGGCATACTGGCCAGGGCAAACACTTTTAATAATAACATAATATAGTCATTAGAGGTCATAAGGCAAATGGAAGAAATAGTTGTCCATCTTAGAATGTGTGTCAACTTCTTCAACTTAGTCCACCTTGTTACAGAGTTTGTACTGTATACTAGGATTTTACTGAGACCCAACGTTCTTTACTTTTCTTATTATATGAGATCAACAAGAAGCTAAAGCCCTATCACAAGTTCCTGTCAAGTACTCCCAGAGTTTCTGGGTTTCTGGCTTCAATACAATAGATCCACCTTAATGAAAGTTTTGCCCCTGACAACAAGCTTTGTTCAATTATTCATTTATTTGTCGATTTATTCATTTGTTTATTTATTTAACAATGTCTTGTCCTTAAAAAGCCTTGGCACCAGCCATGCCTACACAGTATGAGTTCCAGGAATTGTAAATTAGTTGCATTAATACTAATGTGTTGCCCAGTTACACTAAAATAACCTCTTTAGGCATTCACATATTCTGGTGACATGAAAAATGTCCAAAAATAACTCTTCTAAAATATGACTCATTATAACAAGAAGGGCATGGTTTTAAGCACACAGAGTTTCCTTCTTTCAGAACCAAAGATCTCTTTAGTTATTAAGACTATGTGTCCAATTTCTCTGAAATTTATCTTATTTTATTTTTTTAAATATTATTTTATTGACTTCAGAGAGGGTAAGAGAGGGAGAGAGAGATAGAAACATCAGTGATGAAAAAGAATCATTGATTGGCTGCCTCCTGCATGCCCACACTGGGGATTGAGCCTGAAACCCAGGCATGTGTCCTGACTGGCAATCGAACTGTGCCCTCCTGGTTCATACTGGTAGGTCAACGCTCAACCACTGAGCCAGGCTGGCCAGGATGATTTCTCTGAATTTTAAAGGAAATAACAATCCTATATAATAAAGAGGTAATATTCAAATTGATCATCACTCCAACATACAAGATGGCCGCCCCCATGTGGTCAAAGATGGCCGCTGCCATGTGGACACAAGATGGCTGCCACAAGATGGCTAGCAGGGGAGGGCATTTGGGGGGGGGAGGGGACCAGGCCTGCAGGAGAGGGCAGTTGGGAGGGACAAGGCCTGCAGGGGAGGGCAGTTAGGGGTGACCAGGCCTGCAGGGGAGGGGAGTTGGGGGTGACCAGGCCTGCAGGGGAGGGCAGTTGGGGGGAACCAGGCCAGCAGGGGAGGGCAATTGGGGGTGACAAGGCTTGCAGGGGAGGACAGTTAGGGGCGACCAGGCCTGCAGGGGAGGGCAGTTGGGGGGAACCAGGCTGGCAAGGGAGGGAAGTTAGGGGTGACTGGGCCAGCAGGGGAGGGCAGTTAGGGGTGACCAGGCCTGCAGGGGAGGGCAGTTAGGGGCAATTGGCTGGCAGGGGAGTAGTTAGGCATCAATCAGGCTGGCAGGAGAGTGGTTAGGGGTTGATCAGACTGGCAGGCAGAAGCAGTTAGGGGCAATCAGGCAGGCAGGCAGGCAGGCAAGCGGTTGGGAGCCAGCAGTCCTGGATTGTGAGAGGGATGTCCGACGGGCAGTTGGACATCGCTCGAGGGGTCTCAGATTGGAGAGGGTGCAGGCTGGGCTGAGGGACACCCCCCCACCGTGCACGAATTTTGTGCACCAGGCCTCTAGTATTATCAATAATTGAAAATGTCGTAAGTATGAGAAGTTGAAGTTTGCCTTGAAATTATATTTCTACCTTAAAATGAAATGATCTTAGTACAAGTTTATTTCATTTTGTCATTATTGGAAAGGCCATTTTTTTCCCCTTGGATTAGAACTTTAGGCTTAAATAAACAGGTATTGTAGCTATTTTTTCATGCAAAGGATTAGGATGATGAATTGAGTAAGTTACACTTGTGAAATGTATAGAGTTCAGACTTTGGGGAAATGCTTAAACTCATATTCTTCTAACCTTCCTTTTTAGGGATTTTAAGTATGATAGAACGAGGATTGATTCCAACAACAGCAAAGATTACCTTTCAGAATCCACCCATTGCACCCAGAGCAGCTCCTCTGCATAAATTTGGTGAATCACATAAGAGTCCAACTGCTGGTAAGACAGCCTGGCTGGTATGCTTAGCTGGGGACACACAGAAAATTACCTCCCACCCAAATCTAGTCGTCAGTATCCAACTCTTACCTTCAATAATAGGACAAGAGGAAAATTGTAACGATTCTGAGTTGCACTTTACTAAGTAAAGTGACTTTAGTCTCATTGAAGAATACCTACTCGGGGCCTATATTCTCTCTGTGTTAGAAGGTTGGGATTTTCAAGGGGCTTGCAGGGTGGTTGGGAAAAAAAGACAGATAAAGATAAATACCAATACAAAGTAGCAGAGGATAAAAACCAAATGGATGTTAAAGTCTAATGCTGTATGAGCTAAGAGCAATGACTACTGAGGGCTTGAGGTGCTAGAAGAAGACTTCGAAGAGGAGGCTGCATGGAATTGGGTACACTGACCTGAATCTACTACTTAGTTGCAGAACCTCAGGCAAGTCATTTGCTTTCTTTTTATTTTTTATCACATTTATTGGGTTGACATTGCTTAATAAAATTATATAAATTTCTATGATATATATTGCATTCTGTGATTTACTTTCTTTGGACCTCAGCTTTCCCAGTTTTGAAATGAGGGGTTTTGGCTAAATCAGTTAATCTGTTCAACAAATACTAATAGTTATTGAATACTTGCTTTATCTGAGGTAGCATTTAGGTGCTGGGGACCCAACAGAGAAAAAGTCAGACAACATTTCTGCTCTTGTGGTACTTAACATTCTAGTGGGAGGTATAGATAATAACCAGGTAAGTAAATGAGAATTTAAGAACAAGCAATAAAGTAATAATAAGTAAATGATAAGCATTAGAAATAAAATAACATGGGTTAGAGAGTCTTAAGAGATGGTTACTTTGCTTGTGAGGGAAGGGTCAGTGAATGCCTCTCAGAAGATTTTCTGAGGTTTGAGTTTAGATTCAAATAATAAGAAGGACCCAATCATGTAAAGATTTAGAAAAGAGGATTCCAGATATAGGATAGCACAGGTACAAAAGCCTTGAGGACAAGGAGAGAATGAGCAAGAAGTCTAGTATGGCTGAAGGGCAAGAGCAAGGGTGATAGAGGGAGGAGATGAGGCTGGAGAGGTAGAAAGGGATGACATGATATAGGTTAGAGCAGAGACTATGAGTGGTCCTCAATATTCATTCTTCTCTATTTCCACA
The DNA here is from genome assembly GCA_026230045.1 of Corynorhinus townsendii. Lineage (NCBI taxonomy): Eukaryota > Metazoa > Chordata > Mammalia > Chiroptera > Vespertilionidae > Corynorhinus > Corynorhinus townsendii. The sequence continues at coordinate 191,668,053 of JAPDVU010000001.1, forward strand.
GTAATAGAATTGTGGGTGGACACAAGTCTGCTTGACTAAAGACTACATTTCCCAGGCTTCCTTTCAGCTAGGTATACCATGTGACCAGGTTCTGGACAGTGAGAATGTAAGCACACATGGAAAGGGAAATTTCTGGGCTGTGCCCTTAAGAAAGAAGGAACACTGTCTCCCCTTTTCCTTTCCTCTTTCTGGCTAGCTGGGATGCAGAAGTGATGGGCAAGCACTTTGGAGCCATAGAGGGAACTCCATGCTGAGTTTGGCAGAGTTGACCTGACAACCTCAGACTATCTTCCTTTTGACTCTTGTATGAGAGAAAAATAAACTTGTAACTTGTTTACACCACTCAGTATATTTTTGGATCTTTTTTTTAAACATCTTAGACTATACCAGAACCAGCATGGCAGCCTTTCAAACCATGATGAGGAGTTGAATCTAATCCTAATTACAATGAGAACCCACTGAAAGCTCTAGATGAGATATATCTTTGTCAGCACTTGATATTTTAGGTTTGTTTTTTTAGTGTTAGCTATAAGATGAATAATGTCTGAGGATTTCATGTTAAACATGATTAAAAACTAAGAAAGCTCAGAGTGAAAATAAATGAAACAGAGACTAGGAGGACAAGTGAAAAAAATAAATGAAACTAAACGCTGTTTTTAAACAGCATGGTGTGATCTGATTTATGTTTTGGTAAGATTATTCTGGCTGCTTGACAGATAATGAACCATAGGGGAGAATTAGTGGAAGCAAGAAGACTAGTAAAAAGACTATTATGGTAAATCCGATGAGGAGTTATGGTGGGTTTGAGGAGGATGGAATCGGTAGATATGAAGGGAAGTGAACAAATTCAGGTTACATTTTGGAGGTGGAGCCCTGAGGACTGACTGATGGGCAGGAGTGAGGGAAAGAGAGGCATCAAGGATAAATATGTATGACTGTATGAATGAATGAATATGTATGGATGTGCCCCAATTTTGTATACATTCTATTAATGACGGTAATGTCAGTGGTTTATACCATAGAACTATTAGGAACAATACTACTATGAACATTCTCGTACATGCCTTTGAATGTACATATGTATGTACTGCTGTTGGATCCATATGAAAAGTAGAATTGCTGAGTCATAGGGTAACATAAGCCAGATTTAGTAGATATTGCCAAAGTGTTGTCTAAGATGGTAATACTGATTTATTTTCCTGCTAGCAGTATATGAGAATTCAAGATAATATATATCTTTGTCATCACTTGACATGTGGGGTTCATTTATTTTTAAATCTTAGCATTCTGACAAGTCTGTTGTGGTATCTCTTTGTGGGTTTAATTTTTCTTTCCCTAATGACAAATAACATTCAGCAGTTTTCTGATGTATACTGGTCATTTGAGTATATTCTTTTTAAAGGTGAATTAAAACTTTAACCTCTTTTTTAAAAAAAATTAGTTGTAGCCCTGGCCGGTGTGACTAAGTGGTTAAGGCTTTGGCCTGTGCACATGAGCTGAAGGTCCCATCCCCAGTCAGAGTGCATACAGGAGAGGCAACCAACTGATGTCTCTCTCTCTCTCTCTCCCCCCTTCACTCCCTCCCTCCCTTGTACTCTCTCTAAAAATCAATGGAAAAAAAATACCCTTGGGTGAGGATTAAGCAAGAAAAAAAATGAGTTGTATTTATTTTTCTTAGTTATTTATAGGAATTAAGTATAAATTCTGGATACTAATCTTTTATCAGTTATATGAATTGCAAACAATTATTCCTACTCTGTGGCTTGGCATTTCATATTCCTATTGGTGTCTTTTTTTTAATTAAACGAATTTGAGATAATTGTAGATTCACATGGAGAGAGAAAAGAATAAAGCTTGATCCCTGTCTTATACCATATACATAAATCAACTCAAAATTTATTAAAGACTTAAACATAAGACCTAAAGCTATAAAACTGCTAGAAAAAAGTATAGGGGAGTAAGGTCTTGGTAATAATTTTTGGATTTGACACCAAAAACAAAGGCAACAATAACAAAAATAAATAAGTAGGCCTATAGCAAACTAAAACTCTTCAGGCACAGCAAAGGCAAACACCAAGGCACCCTAAGGAATGAGATAAAATATGTACAAACCACATATCTGATAAAGGGATAATATACAAAATATATAAAAAATTCATACAACCCAATAGCAAAAAAATAAATATCCCAATTAAAAAATGGGCAAAGGACCTGAATAGACATTTTTTCAAAGACTACAAACTTATGGCCAACAGGGACATGAAAAGGTGCTCAACATCACTGATTATCAGGGAAACGCAAATCAAAACCACCATGAGCCATTACCTCACACCTGTTAGGATGGCTATCATCAAAAAGACAAGAAATAACAAATGCCAGCAAGGATGTGGTGAAAAGAGAATCAGTGTACACTGTTGGTGGAATGTAAACTGGTACAGCCACTATGGAAAACAATAAGGAGGTTCCTCAAGAAATTAAAAATAGAATGACCATATGATCCAGCAATCCCATTTCTGAGTACTTATCCAAAGAAAACAAAGTCATTATCTTGAGAGAGGTCTGTACCCAATGTTCATTGCAGCATTATGAATAATAGCCAAGGTGTGGATATAAAATGAGTGTCTGTTGATAGATATAGATAGATAGATAGATAGATAGATAGATAGATAGATAGATAGATATCGATCTATCTATCTATCTATCTATCTATCTATCTATCTATCTATCTATCTATCTATATGCCTAATATGCAAAGTGTCCCCTCGGGAGTTTGATTGACCAGGAGTTTGATTGCTCACTATGACGTGCGCTGATCACCAGGGGGTGGCGCAGAATGAAGGAAGGCCCTGGCTGGCAGCTGGCAGCTGGCAGCCGCTAGGGACCCCACCCATGCACAAATTTTGTGCACTGGGCCTCTAGTGTATATATAATGGCATATTATTTGCACTTAATGAAGAGCCTGCCATTTGTGACAACATGGCTGAACCTGGAGGGCATTATGCTACGTGAAATAAGTAAGACAGAGAAACAAATACTGCATGATACCACTTATATGTGGAATCTTAAAAAAGAAATCAAACTCATAGAAACAGAGTAGAAAAGTGGTTGCTCAGGATATAAAGGGGTGGGGAAAATAGGTAAAAAGTTGGTAAAAGAATGCAAACCTTCAGCAATAAGATGAATAATGTCTGAGGATCACATGTGAAACATGGCAACTATAGTTTATAGTTGATGCACTGTATTGTATAATTGAAATCTGCTAAGAGAGTAGAACTTAAATGTTCTCACTGAAAAAGGAAAAGTTAAATGTGAGGTGATGGACATGTTAACTAATTAGATGGAGGACATCCTTTCACACTGGATACACATATCAAAACACCACAATGTACACTTAAAATATCTTACAATTTTGTCAATTAAGCTCTCAAAAAGCTTACTTTTTTTAAAGGCACAAATAAATAATATTTAAATGAAAAAAGATAGATACTACAGATGCATATAATATTTTTAAGTCATAGTATAGTAACTTTATATCAATATTTTTTAATGAAATGAAAATTTTCCTAGAAATATATAAGTTACAAAAATTAACTCATGAAAAAAAGGAAAATTAGATAAAACAATTCCATTAGATAATTTTAATTGGCAGTCAAAAATATCTCCAAATTAAACACACACATGGACAGGTGCACACATGCATGCACATATAAATAAATAAACCAGAGGAAAAAATGCTGCAGGCCTCAGATAGGCAAGATTTACTGACTTTAAAGGATAAGGTAATTCTTATTTTATGCTAGTCCATAGAAAGAGAAAAGAAGGAAATCTTACCAACTGATTTTATGAAGCTAGTATAATTTTGACACCAAAACTGGATGAGGACTGTGCAAAAAAAAATATAGAGAGATCTGCCTGGCCAATGTGGCTCAGTGGTTGACCTATGAACCAGGAGGTCATGGTTCAATTCCTGTTCAGGGCACATGCCAGGGTTTTGGGCTCGATCCCCAGTGTGGGGCATGCAGGAAGCAGCCGATCAATGATTCTCTTTCATCATTGATGATTCTATCTCTCCCTTGCTCTCCGAAATCAATAAAAATATATTTTAAAAAATAGAGATCAATCTCAGGAACATAGAGGCAAACATTTTAAATAAAAGTTAGCAGTATTTTAAAAATTCACCATGCTCAAGGAAGAATATTAGAAAAATCTAGTAATATAATTCATCATAGTAACAGATTTAAAAAGATAAACCCAGTGATGATCTAAATATATACCAAATTGAAGGGGAAAAAAGTCATTCAATGTAATTCAACATTAATGACAAGGGGCGGGGTGTGGGGGGAATTCTGGGCAGAGTAGAAGGGAATATTCTGAACCTGATTATTGTTTTCAACCAAAACCCCAGAGCAAACAATATTCTCAGTAGAGAAACTTTAGAAGCATTCTATTTCTCCACTAAAAGTAGTTCAAGGATGACCACGACTGCCACCACTATTGAACACTGTCCTTGGGGCCCCAGCACATGCAATAAGACAAAGAATGGCTGGAGGGAGGGGTGCCAGTCAGGTATGCATGTGTCTACAAATATCAGCAACCCTAACTACTGGTGCTTAAAATAATCAGGTTCATTTGTCTCCCACGGAAGGAGTCAGGAAGGAGGCCGTCGAGGGCTGGTCGTGCTTGATCAACGGAGTTGTAAGGGCTCTCTTTCTGCTTTGAGGTCTTGAGCCTGTTAGCGTTCATCTTCATGTTTGTTGCCTCTTGGCTCTAAGGGGTCTCCTGCAGATCTGGGCCTTAATGTACACATTGCAGGCAGAAAGGGGGAAATAGTGGATACCCCTGGATGGACCTCCCTGACAATTCACTGGTCACATGGCCACTGTTAGCTACCAGAAAGGCTAGAAATGTGAATGTCCAGGACAGGATTAGGGTTAGGATTTGGGGCCTACTTACACTATATACTAAGTATGATAAGTTATACTTGGTCTAAGCCATTCATGAAAATTCTGTTCCTTGTTAGATATTAACCGTATTTCATATCAGGACATACTTATAGTAAGATGTTATTTGTTTGTTGATCTAAAATTAATATTTAACTACGTGTCCTTTAAAGTTTTTTGCTTTTTTTTTTTTTTTGCTCAACAGCGAACCCTAGGTGCTGGGCATATTGTTACCCTGAAAAAATTGGCGTTCTAAAATCTGCAAGGAAGAAAGGGATGGCTACTTGACAGACATGTATCTCTAACAGCTACAGAAACATACAAGTTTGACCAAAGACTGTTTTTTTCCTCCTGACATTAACACTGGCAAAATTTATCATAGACTTTTCCAGAAGGGAAATTGAGTAGCAGAATTGGAAATACCTTAGGGTACTGTTTTGCTGAAGATGCAGACACATTCTTCAATTGCATGTGTCCCATAAAACCCACAGGTAGCCTTGTTATAAATTATAACTTATAAATTATAACTACTGGTGCTTAAAATAAACTATAAGTTATAATTTAGTGACAGGATTTCTTCAGGTGACTAAGAAAACCTTTAAGAATTTTGTAGAGATATTATTAACTGGATTACCCGTGTGTAATTACAAATATTTTTAGATCTTTATCCTACCAAATTTTGTTAACATCTTGCTTTTTAACTTATGCCCACTTGAAAATTTGTTAGCTGCTACTTAGTCTCAATAGGGGAACTTAAATTTCACTTGGCTGCAAAGAACCTAAAAATTAAAAAGTGAACTGAGCCCTAGCAGGTTTTGCTCAGTGAATAAGAGCATCGGCCCACAAATTGAAGTGTCTCGGGTTCAATTCCTGGCCCCGATCACGGCAGCGTGGGAGACAACTAATCAATGTGTCTCTCTCACATCGTAATTTCTTTCTCTGTCTCTCACCCTCCCTTCCACTCTCTTTTAAAAATCAAAGGAAAAATCCTTGAGTGAAGAGAAACAACAAAAAAACGTGAACTGAGACTGCAGATATGGGAATAACAAGCCTTATAAAAGGGTAACTCTCTGTATTCAAAGCAGTCTGGGTGTAGACTGGCTTTCAGAGGTGGGAAGGCCTAGTCCAAGTGGACCACAGGGCAGAAGAGCACAGAGGTGCAGGCTGAAACTTGTAGGCTTAAGATGGAGTCTTCACACACTACAGCCAAGTGCCCAGACTCGGAGAAGGTGGTGGGCAGTCTCACAGTCAGGGAGGCTCACCGGAAGCCATGGAAACAAGGAAAGGGGTAAACTTGGGTTAGTCCAATACAACAAACAAATCACCTTTGCGGAGTTGATTTTGACTGATGAGAGTCTAGAATTGCTGCTAATTTTTAAAAGATGGCTGAGGATATTCCTTGCACCCCACTTGAGGCAATGTGAGAGAACCGAGTTCTCAAGGTATGGGGTTCTGAATTGTACACTGATGTGCTGTATTTGATCAACAACTGTCAAGTCTTCCTAAGGTTGTTGCTAAAAATTGACAGAAAAGGGATGGACTAAGGAAATGAGTTGAAGGAAGCCTCATTTATTTGACTCAACTATCTACGTAAATTATTTGTTCTTTTTCTTGGAAAGAGTAGTGTAAGGATTTTTCTCTCCTGAGACTGTCAGACAGGCTGTTTGTAAAGGGCAGATGGGTTTGCTGCAGACAACAGGAGGGATATGATTTCTCTCCCAAGAATTGACTAGTATGTGGGCTTACATGCTACACGTGAACTAGATGCTATGGACTAGATGTGTTCTCCAAAAGTTGTTTTTTCTAGATTTAATGAATTTCAAAACATAATATTTATTGTATTTTTCACTTGCATTATTTCCCCATGCCATTTAAATTCTCTAGAATCATTTTTAACGACTACACAATAGAATAGTCCATCATATGTAATTATAATAATTTACCCTTTAAATGAACTTGGCTATTTAAAGAAGTCTTACAGGGAAACATTTTAAAAAACAACTAGTACTCTCTAATTTGCCTGCTTTTAAAATGTGCCTTCTCACCTAGGCAGTTTGCAGAAGGCGAGCATCTTATACTCTGATGGAATTGCTATTATCCCATGCTTTTTGCTTTCCTTCTGAAGTCAATGATCACAAATGTTTCTTTGAATTGATATAGGAAAGGCTGACAGTGAACAGTCAATGGGTGACAGAACCATTTTACTTTTAAGGTGCAAACCCAATAGCATTAACCCGATGACTCGGCCTCTCTTTCTGAAACAGGTAACTTGGTACTATCGCCATCCATAGGCCCTTTGGCTGCAACTCAAAAACCAAAGCCGATTCCAAAAGCAGTGAAGACCTCTCCCAAGAAACAAAAAGCAAAGGTATTCATATTCCTAGCGAACGAAAGAAAATTGCTCTTCTTTATAATATTCTCAGTGAGATTTGTAGTAATCATATATGTTATAGAATTATACCTTTCACATAGAAATAAACACCATTTCAGTTGTTTCTGGGGTGCATTTGATGTTTAAAAGCGGAGATTGTTATACAAGAAACTCTGCTGTGACATTATCAGTCACGTCAAATTACTGAGAGATTAACTAAAAGATTGGGTCAACCTATACTGCTAGCTGGATGAGAGTCCTGGAGTCAGAACACAACAGCTGTTGCTTTATATCCAAATTTGTGCTGCGTAGTGTATGTTATTGGGAGGTTTTGCTGTCTTTCACTGGTCTTTAAGCCAAGGATAAAAAAGCAAGTTCTCCAATTTTGCACGAATGCCTTAATGAGGAAGGAATTTTATATTCTCTGGCACTGGGACCTCATAGTACAACATATTCATCCTCATGGAGATTCTCTTGGCCTAAAGGTGCTGGGCTTTTGTAGCTTGCCTTCTTATGTTGATGACCTCAGACAGACCTGTGATAATTGAAACTTTCCACCATAGAAAGGAGACAGCTGGCAGTGTCTTTTTCTGGCCTTACCCGATGTGGTCATGTTTACAGCTGCTCCCATTATAAAAAAAAGAAAAGAGAGAAATCAAAATGTCATAGAAAAAATTAATCCTACTGTGTCTACATCGTAGACTGTTACCTGCTCTTCCCAGACCTTCGTCTTTTAACGCCCAGGTCCTCCTCAAGATGTTTTCACTGTATTTGCAGCACTGGTGAGCTGTTTCCGCTTAGATTTCCAAGCTGTTTATGTAGCAGCATGTCATGTGACACTCCAGTTGCCATGGCAAATATTTGTGTTTCATGAAAACTGTCAGTTAAAAAAAAATCAATGTAAATGGCCAAATCCCAAGACAGACAGGCCCCCAGGCTAGCGTTTGGCTTGCACCATTATTGTTTCAGATTCAGCTGTTTAACAGGCTGTGCGAAGGCCACGGGCTAATGTGTGTAATGGGAACAAGCGGGGCACCTGTTTCGATTCTCACCGTGTTCTAGCTCCCAGGTCCCACCGTTTTGCAGATAACAGATCTACAGGTATTACAACGATGACTAGGTTTGAAGCGTTAAGCTGAAAGAATTAAAAGCTTAAACATTTTTTTTAAAAGAATGACATTTTCTAAGTACTAATTAAGCCTACCTCTAATTTCCTATCAATTTCACAAAGCATTTTCCCTCCTGCTAGAAGCAGTCATAGTTAAAGATTTCTTCCTGTGTCCCAGATTGGTACTTTTTTAACTGACTCTTCAGCAGTAAATGTAATTATTCATACACTCTGTGAAAAGTGCCCCAGCTTGGCCAAAGGGAGAGACTGTGATATGACTGGCCTCAAGACAGAGCCAGGACAGACCTGGGATCAGTGCCCACCACTGGGTAGTGTGGTGCCACACTCAGAAGCCCTTTCTTGTAAATATTGCTCCACTGGTCCTGGACCAGTGGAGCTTGGCATCTGGGTATAGTTGTTTTTGTAAATATTTACTTTGTCAGACTCTTTTTTCAAAGTAAACAGAGCCTTTGGCAGGCAGAGCATCATTGTCTGGGGTGGGAAAGGTCTTTCTAATTATTAGCTCCTGCCTGCATGGAAAAGGGAACAGGCTGGCCCAGCAGGGGAAACTGGGGCGTGGGGGGAGGGGAAGGGAGACTGTGCCTTCTATTTGTTTTGTAAAATTGCTGATGAGAGTCATTTTGATTTAAACCGATTCTCATTATTCATTGTAGGGGAAAGGCAGAAGGTCAAGACCATCTATGGAGAGGAAGGTGGGTAATTTGTGTGACTAGTTGAAATTTGGGGTCTGTCACCTGATGTCCCTTCCTTTTGCTGCAGGGCAGAAATATGGGAGGCAAGTTTGACAGCTGGAGATGGTAATAAAAGTTCTTTGCTCTTCTTTTATATAAAAAAAATTACATCATGTTTTCAAGGGGGAAAAATGGTTCATTTAAAGTGGGAAAGAATTTTTTCCCCTTTGTTGGGACTGAATTACTTCTCAGGCTTCAGTCCAAAAAATGCTATTTAGCATACTCAAAATTTGGTTGAATCACATAAGTCTTCAACCTCAATCTAAGATTTTCATCTTTTAAAGAAATAAAATGTAAAAAAAAAAAACCACCCAGTTTTCCCCCAGTGTGTGTATGGGGTGTGTGTGTGTGTGTGTGTGTGTGTGTGTGTGTGTGTATGCATTCACACACGCACACACTGCATATATGATGTAATGGTAGTGGATTTAGAGCTAAACTAAAACAAATAAGGTAACAATTTGGAAAAATAAAATAGTCCCCACAATGCAGCAAGTGCATGCCAGCCAGGAACATTCCATGGGGCCATGTATGGGCAATAAAAATTTTGAACTTGAAGCAGCAAAGAGCTGGTTTCTCCTCTTACTAATAGAGGAACTTTCAGCAAGTCACTTAGATTCTCTGTGCCTCCCTTTCCTCCTCTAACAAATGGGAATAACACCTTCTTTTCCACAGGGTTGCTGTGAGGGTGTGAGGAGTTGATGTCACGTGTGGAAGTGCTTTGGGATTACAAAGCCCTTGTTACCATAATTCATTGGTCTATTTTTAAGAGCATCTTCCAGGTCTCCCTTTCATCTTAGCAGTAAGAATTTCAAAGGGAGCTTAGCCACCCCTTTCCAAGGAAAAATATCCCACTTTTTGGGTCTCGTAATCCTGCAGAGCCGTGACTAAACACAGCCACATGTACAGTCCTAAACCTAGACAAATGGCTTCTAGATAAACCAATCAATGCAATTAAATCCTTCCTCTAGTTCCCCTTGACTTCTTGCTGTGAGGACATTGTGAGCTTGCTTCTGCATTTAAAAATAGGGTGTGCTTCAGGAATACTAAGGTATTATTTATTTGGAATACTTACAACAGGTAATGTTGATTGAGCGTGTTCTTAGAGCATGGCACCAAGCACCTGTCATGCCCATACCCACACAGCTGGGAAGGAGCTACAGAGGATCCAGATGACAGAGGGAAGTTCCAGAGTTTGTGGCCTCTCCACACCCCAGGTTGTCAACTCTTCCCAGACAGTTAGGGCACTGTTCCTAACGCTTTCCATGGGACATCTCATTTTCACAACATCTCTATGCAGTAGGTACTGTTTTTACTCCATTTTACTGGGAGGACCTGGGCACAGAGAGGTGAAGGTCATCCAACTAGTAAGTGGTAGAGACAGAACATAAAACTGGACTGTGTGGCTGCCAGAGCAATTTTTAAAATCTCAACCATTTTTTTATAGAAATCTTTCTAAAAGACATTATATCTCTGCCTTCCTGCTGTAATTTAACATTTCCTCTATCTAATATTATGTATACATATAACCAATTTCTGGGGTTTTTAAAATTGGTTTCTTTAAATATCTGGAAAGTGGTTGTCACCTATGCTATCATATCTGCTTTTTTTGGCTCTGACTTTAACAGCCTTTTCTGCCTTCTAGATCAGTTAGCCAAATAACCGATGCTCAAGAAGTTGAATGATAAATCTGAGTCAGTCAGGTTCTGCACAAGGATCCAAGGAATCTATATATATAAAAGCCTAAATGACCAAACCACTGAATGGCCGGTCGCTACCCCCTGGTGATCAGTGCGCTCCCACAGCCAACCTCCTGTGGCCTCCCCCCATCCAGCTGGCCACAATCGACCCCAATAGGGCTGACCGGCCAACCTCCTGCAGCCCCTACCCCAGGTTGGCCAACCTCCCGTGGCCCCTCCCCCTGCCAGCCAACCCCCTACGGCCCTGATCTGCCTGATGGCTGGCCAGGCCGAGGACCCCACCCGTTCACAAACTTGTGCACCAGGCCTCTAGTAAAATAATAAACTATAGTAGAGTTTGTAGAAATTTCAAGACATCTAAGGCCTTTATTTTCAGGAATCTAGTTTAAAGGTTAGAAGTTGATAAAATTGCCTCTCAGCAAACAAATCTTTTTATCATTTCAGGGCAGCCATGTTTACAACTATGTTAAGATCCACTTAATTTTAATTGATATTTTGATAATAAAAATATATTTTATGGATAAAACAAGCAAGCAAATAAATATATTTAGTGGACATAAGGATCTAGGTTAAATTCATGAGCATGTTTGCTTCTGGGAATGGGCTAAAAAGGAATATAGAAAAGACATCTATTGTACCTAAGGTGTTGTTTATATTATTTAAATGCATATATAAATATATAAATAATTTAAATACATTTAAGTTTAAGTTATAAATAATTATAGAGATATTAAATGTACTATATTTTTTAAATATTAAAAATGTATATGGTTTTGTCTTCTTTGCTTAAGATATATATGTTATATATGATATATATTCTGTATTATCTAACATTAGAACCTCACAATACACCCCCATTCATCCTTGTGGAGATTCTTGTGGTTAAAGGTAGTGGACTCTGTAACATCTGTGGTTAAAGGTACTGGACTCTGTAATATAAGAAACTCTGTTTCTTATATTTATGAGCCTTGGAAATATATATATGAAACAAAGATGACAAAAGATTAACATGTGTCCATGGTAGTTTTTAATATCTATCTCTGTACTTTTCTGTATTTTCTAAATGTTTTAAATAAAAGAAGAAAAAAACAAACAAAAGAAAATTATATTTCCTATACCATACATCTGCTATAAAATTAATTTCCTTTAGTGTAGAAAAAATAGGTTTGAATGATTACATTTTAATGTCGAATTTAGGGTCTTGCTTCTCTTAGTCATTTTGTCATATTGTTGGTTCCTTTAGTATTTTCCAAACATATACCCTTAAACTCTTTTTAGAAAACTGTGATTATTTTATAGGTAAGTCAGCTGAATATTTTAATCAAGCAACATGTGTGACATTGAACATATCACACCCTCCTCCCCCCGCCATTGTCTCATTTCACCCTATCTCTGTAAGAAGGAGATTTGACCAAATTAGTGTTTTTTTTTGTTGTTGTTAAATATCCTTACCTGAGGATATTTTCCCATTTATTTTTAGAGAGAGTGGAAGGGAGGGGGAGAGACAGAGAGAGAAACATTGATGTGAGAGAGACACATCGATTGGTCGCCTCCCACACAGCCCCAACCAGGGCCAGGGATTGAGCCTTCAACCGAGGTACATACCCTTGACTGGAATCGAACCTGGCACCCTTCAGTCCACAGGCTGACGCTCTATCCACTGAGCCAAACTGGCCAGGGCCAGATCAGTGTTTTTAAGGAGCTTCCACATCCCTGCAAGGCTCCCTCCCACTCCCCACAGGGTAAGGAGAAAAGTGGAAGTTCCAACAGGTGGGCCCAGGCCCTTCACACCCACACCTGCTGTGTTAACTGTTTCACCTCCTTTCCAGCAAGTTATGTTTTTGAACAAAGAGTGCCAGGCTTATGTACTTTGAAAACCACCAGGTAAAGCTAGCAGCGTTTTGGCTTTAATATGCCCAACCCAGTGGAGGAATAAGCCTGCTTCCTGAATGTGTATCGTGCCTCTCCAGGTGGATTTGTGGTTCTAGAACAACCTAGTCTCCTTTCTTGTCTTAAAGAGTTCAAGATAGTGAGGTCGGACTTTGACAAGAACTAGAATTCTTCAGCCTGGAGACAAAATATGAGATTTTTTAAAAAATCCAAGGCGATGTTTTTCTCTTTTAGACTTACTTTCCCTCAAGAAACCTCATTTAATTTATCATCTTAAAGTAAGATGCGGGCGGGGGGAGAGGGGGAATCTGAAAACAAAAGAAAATCTTTTAAAAGCAATTTTCCATTTTCTCTAATTTATTAGAAATTGCCACCTTCACCTATGGGTTTTTGACATGAATCTTTTGAATTAAAGGTATAGTTTTATTTGCAGAAAAAATTCTTGCATGAAGGAATTGACAAGAAAAAAAATTCATAATATTGGTTTTATTTCCCTTCATGGCATCTCTAACTACACATTTTTATTACATGTAATTAACAATTTTACTTATTGACACCAGAAAAAGATTAAATAATCAGTAAGCCACAGAATAAAATCTTTACATTTTTAATTTATATTTTTCATTTATCAAATTATGGCCTGATTACTCATAGAAAATGTATAAAGTTCAAAAAGGAGAAAAGAATGCCAAAATATGCAAGAAAAATTTTCCATCATGCCACATTATTTAAGAATTGGCATGTCCCTTGGTTAGTATTATACTATATAATCAATTGTGATTTTACTCTTTTCCTCTAACAATTTATCAAAGCCTTTACATATATGATTTAAAACTTCATAAAATATTTTAATGACCGTGTAATAATCTGTCTTAAAGATATACCATAATTTTCTTAGTCAATAGCCTATTGTTGGACATTAAATTATCAATGTCAAATTATTATTATTAATAAATAATGACATTATTTCCAGTTTTTCTCTTTTGTAGATAAAACTTCCATGAATATCTTCCATATTTGTACACAAGTATTTGTATTTAGGCTACATCTTACCAGTAGAACTCCTTGGTCAAAGGGTATGGACATTTTCAGATCCAAGTAATCAGTTTCTATTAGTGCTGCAGAACTCAAGCTATGAGTTTGCAAATAGTTTGTATGATCAGTGAACAGTGTTATGCTATAGACCCAGCCCAAGTGGCTATGAGCCTAAATTTTAGTATTCATTCATTCATCTGTTCAACTAATATTTATTGAGCTTTTACCATACACGTGGCAGTGTACTAGGTTCTGGAATACAGTGGTGAAGAAAAACAAGCCAAATCTTTGCCCCAAGGGGCTTATATTCTAGTGAGGGAGGCAGAAAATAAACAGGTATCTATATGTATAAAACTCTACTATACAAATAGACGGAACGGCGGAACAGCCGAACAACCGAACAACTGGTCACTGTGATGTGCACTAACCACCAGGGGTGTGCGTGGAACATGGCGGGCGTTGGCCATGGCGGGATAGTGGAGCAGGTGAGTGGGGCAGGGTGCCGGTTGCTGTCATCGGGGCGAGCCTCTGGAGGTGACTGAAAATTCTTTGCTCCCGCACACCACCTGGCGCTCACACCCACTACCGGTGCCAGAGCTGCTTGCACCGGTACTGGCGCCAGGCGCCCAGCACCTGGCACTGGCCCCGATTGCTCGGCACCGTCAGTGGGTGTGAGTGGAGGCTGCTGGCCCCGATCGCCCCTCAGGGCTTCCCCACTTGCCCCTGCTCCTGAGGGGCAATTGGGGCCACCGCTCACACCCACTGACAGTGCCAGCCCCGCTCACACCCGCTGCTGGCACCAGCCCCAATGGCTTCGTGCTGTCAGTGGGTGCTAGCAGGGCCGGTGCTGTCAGCATGTGGGAGTGGTGGCTGGGGGCCTTGCTGGCAGGGGCTGGGTGGGGGTGCAGAGGATGGGCTGAGACCCGCTCCTGTGCCCACAGCAGCCTCGCGGGTCTCAGCCCATCCTCCGTACCCTCACCTGGCCCCTGAACCCACAGTTCTTTTCAAGGTGCACGAATTAGTGTACTGGGCCCCTAGTTTACTATAATGTCAGGTAGTGACAAATGATATGAATTAAAATAAAGCAGAATACACATGTACATCTCTAGGGTGTGAAAAGGTGGGGTATTATAAGAATTCTTCAAGTGTTCTTTAGTGATCTGTGATCAACACAATTTTCTTGAGGTTAACTGTAATGTAAAGTTTTACTTTATACTGATAATAGAGGTCCTTTTCAAAGCTTCCTCTTTTTTCCTTTACCTATTGAGAAAGTGATGATGTGACTTATCGTGGGAAACTAAGAATCCAGGCTGCTTTTGAGGTCCATCCTGGCCAGTTCCCGGCACTTCTCCCAGCAGCTCCATCCATCAATCATAATTGTCACCAAGTGGCCCTTACCTATGTCACATTCTCTCAGAGAATGTTGGAAGGGTAGCAGAAAAGATGTAGTCAATGTTGCAGTAAAGTGAAATGTTTCTCTAGAAAAGGAAATGTCACATTTGACTGAAAAATATATTCTATTTTTTAAAATCTTTCTGATTTTCTTCTGTTTGATCTTCAGCCAGAATTGGATCCATTGAGTGTTTTTGTTCTATCAGAATGCATTAGGGGTGAGGATTTTTCTCCTCAGGAAGTGTTTCAGGAAGACTCATATGAATAAAGATACCCTTCAAAGCACTAGCATAAACTATCACTAAAAAATTGCTGCTGATCTGAGTGGCTTGTATACTCAGTTCTCTTCCTTTATATGTCTCCATTCAGTGAGTTCTCCATTTTTGCCTTTTATTCCCTTTACTAGAGGCTGGTGCATTAAATTCATGCATGGGTAGGGTCCCTAGACCTGGCTGGTGATCAGGGCCCATCGGGGCCTTCAGGCTGCCGGGTCTCCCTTCCCTGGCTGCTGGCTGCTGGGGAAGGCATTCCTTCATTCCACGCCTCCCCCTGGTGGTCAGCACACATCATAGCAAGCGATTGAACTCCCAGTCTCCTGGTCGAACTCCCAAGGGAACACTTTGCATATTTGCCTTTTATATATATAGATAAAGGTTAAGGACTCTGACTCTCACTTTTAATGGGCACTTAAAGCTGATGCAATTTCTAGGTCCTGTGGACTAAGGATTGTTTTGTTGATTTGTAGACACTAAAATTCTGGAATATAACTCTTTAGGGTTCTCTTCCCATGCTCATCTTTACAGCTATTCCTTTATTGTGCTTTGTAAGTTGTTAGAAAGACCTTCCTATCTAAAAAGTAGGAAGAGAAAAATATCCCTGGCTCTTTTGTATGGTACATGAAGGGATGTTGTCTTTGATTAGATAGCTTGACTAGCACCAGGAGTTTATTAATCTGCAAATACTCCTGGAGGGGTAACATGTTAAGTCAGAAGGACATAGGGTGTCAAAATTAGAAGCACCATGAATGATCCCCTAATGGAAATTGAAACTCCCCTAGGAGAAGTGACTTGCCAAGGCCACAGTGAGAGGTGTGACAGACTAGGTCCCAGGTCTTCTCACTTCAAATCCATCACTTTTCTACCACACCATGGTTCATTAGCATGTTCATAGTTGATAGGGCTAGTTTAACAGATTGCTTTCCAAATAAGAAAGAAACAACAGGTCAAGCCCAGGTTGACTCTGATGTAGGAGATGGGAAAAGTAAGGCTGAACAAGGAGAGCACAGCTTGGTAAGAGGCCATATGGGAAGTTCTGGACCATTAGGGCTTTGGGCATTGGTGGTATGGGGGTAAGGAATGACAGCTAGCTCTGTGATCTTGGGCAAGTCACTTAATCTCTCTGAGCCTCAGTTCCCTTATCTATAACCATGTAGACTGAGATGAGATACTGTGAAAGGTTCTTCACACTTATTATGATCATCACAGCAACTCTATAGGAACCTCTTATTTTTACAAATGAGAAGCATTTAGGTTCATAGAGGATGTTATCTTAGTCAGCTCAGGCTGCCATAACAAAATACCATAGACTGAGTAGCCTGAACAAAACCACTTACTTCTCACAGTTCTGGAAGCTGCTTCTGGTGAGAGCTCTCTTCCTGGTTTGTAGATGGCTGCTTTCTTGCTAGCGAGAGATCATCTCTCTTTTGTCTCTTCTTATAAGGACACTAATCTTATCATGAAGCCTCCATCCTTATGACCTAATTACCTCTCAAAGGCCCCACCTTTGAATACCATCACACTGAGGACTGAGGTTTCAACATATGGATTTTGTGGGGACTCAGAAATTCAGTCTATGGCAGATTGCAATTTGCCCACGCATACATAACATATAGTGAGAGAGCTGGACTTGATTCCAGGTTAGTAAGACTTCATATTAGTAAGGCTTATTTCCCTGGGAGTAAAAGGCGAGGCCAATGACCTTCAAGATCCCTCACGCTTTCAAATTCAGGACTGTGATTATGCTGAGTCCTTGAATCCTGTTTAGTCAGCTAATCTCTCTAAATATTATATCTTTCTAACATTTTAGCAAGCTGAGGTCTTGACATCTGTTCTGTATAAAACTAAACACATTGTGGACCCTCAACAAATATTAAAGCGCAGGCCTGACAGATGGTGTCCCTGGTCTTCAGAGAAGAATGAAGACTCATCTCCAAGGGTCACTCCACTCATACTCTGAGCTAAGCTCTCACTTAGAGCTGTGATGTTGGGAGGAACTCTTCTCTTACACAATGGAACTGCCTAGGCCAATTACTAATGGATATGTTTGGTGTTTGAGTAAGTGAACATGGGCTTATAGATCTAAAAGTAATTTAGTCTACCCTTCTAGGCAAATCATTCTCTAAAGATATTATCCATGTTGGATTGTCCCAAGTACTTAACAATCTTCCACCAAGAGATCTTGGTTATATCTAATTTAGAGATCCCTGACTCCAGTTTAATATTACATCCACATGCCGTCCACATGTATGAAAAGAACATTTTTCATAAAAACATTCAGCTTAGAAATACATGCCCTTTTCTTCTGGAAATTTTCTTCGTGGCACTTAATTTCTAAATTTTAGATCGTATTGGGCCTGCCTTTTTGGCTTCACATCTGGCATATGTAGTCATCATCCTGCTTCCTGCTCTTTGTTTTAGAATTAGAATTTTTCCTAAACAACTGCTCCAGAAACTCTCAAAGCTACCTCACTAGTGATTACACTTTGCAAATGAAGAAGAGCATTTCCCAGCTAGTTGACTCAGCAGGATGCTAATAATTAGGCCATGGCTACAGGTTTGGGCTCTGTGTGGACCAGAGAGCTATCCCCACTAGAAGGAAACAATGTGGCTATTGAGTCAGTGACATTACATTGGGAGCACTGCACAACTTAAACCAAAAAGAAGGGAGGAGAGGAGGGTGCAAGGAAGGAGAGGAAAAGAGAGAAGGAAAGAGAGGGAAGGAAGGAAGGAAGGAAGGAAGGAAGGAAGGAAGGAAGGAAGGAAGGAAGGAAGGAAGGAAGGAAGGAAAGGAGGAAGGAAGGAAGGGAAAGAAGGAAGGAAGGAAGGAAGGAAGGAAGGAAGGAAGGAAGGAAGGAAGGAAGGAAGGAAGGAAGGAAGGAAAGGAAAGGAGGAAGGAAGGAAGGGAAAGAAGGGAAGGAAGGGAAGGAAGGGAGGAAGGAAGGAAGGAAGGAAGGAAGGAAGGAAGGAAGGAAGGAAGGAAGGAAAGACAAATTCATGAGATAAATGGTAAAGGAAGAATAGCAGAAGGATCCAAAACTTGAAGCATGGCCTGACCTTTAATCAGGGCTCTTATTCCTAGCAGGCTGTGAAACAGCTTTGTCTCTACCTGCTCAATGGGTCTCACAATGCTGATGCACGGTTTTAATTTGGGAAGTCTTTCTCTTGAGAGACATGTCTTTCCTTGCTCTAAGTCTAAAGTGTTCCCAAGTGTGGCATTCTCTGTGACAGATGTACTACAGTTATGCTTTAGCTGACTCCAAACCCATAGCTTCCCCGTGCCTGAGTGGTCTATTTGATGTCCAAGAGTGTGTTTCCTTTAAGAGCAGGTCTTTACTAGACTATCATCCAAGAAGGTAGGGAGGTGTAATCCCTTTGTTCTCAGAGAGCCATTGTTAAATTCTATAACCTCACTATCACCCCACAGCTATCCTGTATAATAAAAGGCTAATATGCAAATAGACCGAATGGCAGTACAACTGAACAATCGGTTGCTATGATGTGTGCTGACCATCAGGGGGCATGCATGGAACATGGTAGGCGTCGGCCATGGCGCGATGGTGGAGCAGGTGAGCAGGGGTGCCAGACCAAGGCGGGGCATCGGTCGCTGTCATTGGGACGAGCATCTGGTGGTTACTGAAAATTCTTTGCTCCTGCATGGCGTGGTCCTGCCTGGCGCTCGCTCCTGTTGTTGGTGTTGGTGCTGGCCCCGCTTAGACCTGCTGCAGGCACTGGAACTGCAGCTTGCACCCACTGCTTGCACCTGCTGCCAGCACCCAGCACCAGTCCCGATTACTTGGTGCCGTTAGTGGGTGCGAGTGGTAGCTGCTAGCCCTGATCATCCCCCAGGGCTTCTCAACCTCCCCCTGCTCCTGAGGGGCGATCGGGGCAGCAGCTGCAGCTTGCACCCACTGACAGCGCCGAGCAATTGGGACCGGCATTGGGTGCTGGCAGCGGATGCAAGCGGTGGCTCCAACACCGGTTGCGGTGTGAGCAGGGCCGGCGCTGGCAGTGGGTGCGAGTGGGGCTGATGCCATCAGTGCGTAGGAGCGGTGGCAGCAGGAGCGGGGCAGAGAGGGGACAGGAGGCCACAACAGGAGGGGTTGGGTGTGGGCTCAGAGGTTGGGCCGAGACCCACCCCTGTGTTCACCACAGCCTCGTGGCCCACAGTTCCTTTCAAGGTACATGAATTCATGCACTAGGCCCCTAGTTCTTTTTTTAATTATTAAATATATTTTATTGACTTTTTACAGAGAGGAAGGGAGAGGGGTAGAGAGTTAGAAACATTGATGAGAGAGAAACATCAATGTTTCCTGCTCACCTCCTACTGGGGATGTGCCCGCACCAAGGTACATGCCCTTGACTGGAATCGAACCTGGGACCTTTCAGTCCCCAGGCCGACACTCTATCCATTGAGCCAAACTGGTTAGGGCCCTAGTTCTTTATAAAGGTCAGAAAAGCATTCGCTGATGTAGGTAGAAGCCTTACACCTACCCCAGGGAAAGGTACTGTCCTAGAGAGACTTAAGAGTCCTCTCCTTTCATAAACTGCTTCCCAGATTGCTCCATTTTTCAAGGATGGTCCCAATTTTATACAACTCTCTGTAAAAATAAGGAATATCAAAATATTTTTAACATTTCCAAGGAGACCAGATTCTCTGGCAGAATCCTGTCCATAGCTGCACATCTTATGGGAGTCTCAGGGTCTCGTTGACAGAATCAAACATGGGACTAGCAGGACCAGCCAGCTCCATACATGTCCATCTGTGATTATTTTGCGTGTCTGTTTCTCACTGATGAAGCACTGTAATTCTTCTTTGAATTCAAACCTTTCCATCATCAGAACCCGTTTGTAAAGGAAGGCAGAAATGTAGCCATGGGCCATTTCTGTGGGAGCATGTCCCACTTGTCTTCTTCCAGGAGTGGCAACTCCTCCTGCCAGAACTGATGGCTGCTACGAGGCTTACTTTTCTCTCTCTTAACCATCCCAAAAGAAGGAATTTATTTCCATTTACCAAACAGTTTGCATTCTTGGCTCCTTGATTAGAACAGAAAGGACTAGTGTCTTGGCAAGAAGGCTTTTTACCATCACTATTAGGCCTATAACTAGTGACCCCATGCACGGATTCATGCACATTGAAAGGAAATTAATTAGAAGGTGGCCAGCCGTGCAGGACTGGGCGAGATGGGCCAGATACACCCTGGAGCCAACCTCCCATGGTCCCTCCCTGGCACTGGCAGAGTGAGCAGGGTCCCTCTGCCTGGCCTACGGGGATCAGGTCAAAACCAGCTCTCCGACATTCCCCAAGGGGTCCCAGAGTGCAGGAGGGCACTCTGCAAAGTTGCTGTCGTACAGGGTGTGGAACACAAATGCAAGTGTGCAGTAAACCAGATTCAGGGCCGACAGTGCCCCAGCAACAACATAACCCACTGCCGAAGGTGGAATTGCATAGCCCTGAGAGGAATCAGGCTCCCTCCTCTCTGGTTTCAGGGTGTGTCATCTGAGAACCACTGCTGCCAAGTCACTGCAGCTCAGCAGCTCCTGCATTGACCGTCTGCTCCCTGGTGGTCAGTGCGCATCATAGTAACCAGTTGGACTGTCGGAGACTTAGCATAGTTGCCTTTTATATATATAGATAACTCTTAAATTAATAGCATAAAAAACCTCATTGCTATTTAAAGTAAACTTCAAAAGTTCAAGGAAATTTCCTCCTTTGAGCTTAACACTTGCTTTTCAGTATTTTTATACTTGAGATGATAGTAATTAATTCCATTGCCTAGAACCTAAGAAAAGAAAAAGAATGTGAAGTTGTTTTTTTAATTTCCTATGTTTGCTTATTATGCTTTTTTAAAAAGAATGTTTATCCCTAGCCAGTTTTGCTCAGGGGATAGAGCGTTGGCCTGCGGACTGAAGGGTCCTGGGCTCAATTCTGGTCAAGGGCACATGTCCGGGTTGCAGGCTCGATCCCCAGTAGGGGCCTGCAGGAGGCAGCCAATCAATGATTCTCTCTCATCATTGATGTTTCTCTCTCTCCCTTCTCTTCCTCTCTGAAATCAATAAAAATATATTAAAAATAAATAAAAAGAATCTTTATTGTTGAAAGTATTTGATTTGTCCTCCTTTCCCCAATTGACTCCTTCCAGCCCACCCACTTCCCCCACCCTAGGCCTTTACCACCCTATTGACTGTGTCCATGGGTGATGCATATATGCATACGAGTTCTTTGGTTGATCTCTTCCCATCCACTCACCCACCCCACCTTATCTCTGAGATTCCACAGTGTTGACTTTTGTCCAATGCTTTTTCTGCATCTATTGATATAATCATGTGATTTTTGTCTTTCAATTTGTTTGTGATGTATCACATTTATTGATTTTTTCAAAGATGATACTAGACTTGCATCCTTGGAATAAATCCCACTTGGTCATGGTGTATGATCTTTTTAATATATTGCAGGATCCAATTTGATAATATTTTGTTGAGGATTTTAGTATCTATATTCATCAGGAATATTGACCTATAATTCTTTTTCTTTGTAGTGTCTTTATCTGGTTTTGGAACTAGGATAATGCTGGCCTCATAAAAAGAGCTTGGACATGTCCCTTTCTCTTGGATTTTTTGGACTAGTTTAAAGAGGATAGATGTTAATTCTTCTTTGAATGTTTGGTAAAACTCCCCTGTGAAGCTATCTAGACCAGGGCTTTTGTTAGCTGGGAATTTTTTTTTTTTAATTATTACTGCTTCAATTTCATTAGTTATTGGCCTCTTCAGGTTTTCTGATTCTTCCTGATTGAGTTTTGGAAGATTGTATTTTTCTAGGAATTTGTCCATTTCATCCACATTGTCCAGCTTGTTGGCATATAGTTGTTCATCATATTTTCTTACAATCCTTTGTATTTCTGTGATGTCAGTTTTACTTCACCACTTTCATTTCTGATTTTATTAGGGTGCTTATATATTCACCAGGGTTAGATCCTTTGTTCAATCAATCCCTTTAGTATTATGTAGTGATCTTTATTGTCTCTTGTGATGGCCTTAATTTTGAAGTCTATTTTGTCAGATATGAGTATTGCTGCCCCAGCTTTTTTTCATTTCAATTTGCATGAAAATTTTTTTTCATCCCTTCACTCTTATCCTGTGTGAGTCTTTTGTTCTGAGGTAGGTCTCTTGTAGACAGCATATATTTGGGTCATGTTTTCATATCCATTCAGCTACCCTATGTCTTACACTTAAGGTTATTATTGATAGGTACTTATTATTGCCATTTTAATTCTTTATGCCTATGTTTCTCTATATATATATATTTCTTATTATTACAGAAGTTCCTTTAGATTTTCTTGTAGTGCTGGTTTGGTGATGATGAATTTCTTTAGCTTTTTTTTTTTTTAATCTGGGAAGCTCTTTATTTCACCATCTATTTTGAATGATAGCCTTGCTGGATATAGTAATCTTGGTTTCAGATCCTTGTTTTTCATTAACCTTGAATACTTCAGGTCATTCTCTTCTGGGCTGTAAATTTCTGATGAGAAATCAGCTGACAGCATTATGGGAGCTTCTTTGTAGGTAATAAATTGCTTTTCTCTTGCTGCCTTTAGGATTCTTTGTCTTTAATTTTTGGCATTTTAATTATGATGTGCCTGGGTGTGGGCCTGTTTAGGTTCTTCTTGCTTGGGACTCTCTGTGCTTCCTGAATTTGTGTGACTTTTTCCTTCACCAGGTTAGGAAAGCTTTCTGCCATCATTTCTTCAACACTTGCTTTTCAGTATTTTTATACTTGAGATGATAGTAATTAAGAGATAGGTTCTCTATCTCTTGCTCACATTCTTCACCTTCTGGTACTCCTATAAAGCAAATATTGTTACACTTCATGTTGTTCCACAGCTCTCTTAAGCTGTCCTCCTGTTTTTTAATCTTTTTTCTTTTTAGTTCTCTGATTGAGTGTTGTTGTTTTTTTCTACACTGTCTTCTAATTCACTGATCCAATCCTCATCTTCCCCTAATCTGCTGTGTATTCCTTCCAATGTGTTCTTTATTAGTACTATGTCATTCTTTATTTCATAGTTACTATGTCTTTTCTCATGCATCCTTTCCATCATTATTCTGAACTCTATCTCTAATAAATTTATTATCTCCATTTCATTTGTTCCTTCTGGAGAATTCTCTTGTTCTTCCATTTGGAGCTTTTTTTTTTAATCTCCCTATTTTGGCTGCCTGTTTGGGTTTGTGTCTGTGTATTAGGTAGATCTGCTATGACTCTCAATCTCTAATGCAGGACAATGTCAGATGCTGTTTGAGACCCTGTTTGAGCTATTAGTGATTCACCATTTTGAAATCCTCCTTATTGTATTTTATTGTGACTATATCGCTTGGCTTGCTTTTCTCTTTGCTAGCTTTCTGCCTTGAATTTGTTAGTATCAGTTGACATTTTAAAAATAAAAATAGATTATGAATAGTCTCTAACATAGTAATACTCAACACAGAGCTGTGGCATAATAGTTACTGATACATTACTGGGTCCTTTTTTTTTTGAGTTCTTCAAAATGTAGAGAGCAGCATCATTTTACAATTTGGTAAAGATGGGTTTATACATCTGAAAATATTGACATATTGAGGACAATCTGTTCCTTAAATCTCTAAGCAAGAAGCAGTCGGCACAGTAAGTTGATACCTGGCTTATTGCAAAGAAGGCAGGGCCTGAAACTTCTATATGCCCTCACTGCCCCCCCCCCCAGGCCATTAGGAACATTTGGACAGTAGGCAGAGTGTCTATTTTTTCAGTGCAACAGGTTTCAGTAATGAAATGCAATGGTTTCACAGTGAATGTGAACATGTCAAAATTTTATTTTCTTTATTGATTAATGTATTATATATGTATCTTTATTCCCCCATAACCCCCTCAACCTCCCTGCTCATGCCCTCACCCCCCTGTTGTCTGTGTCCATTGGTTATGCTTATATGCATGCATACAAGTCCTTTGGTTGACCTTTCCCCCTTCCCCCCACCCTCCCCTGCTTTCCCTCTGAGGTTTGATGGTCTGATTGATGCTTCTGTCTCTGGATCTGTTTTTTTTCATCAGTTTATGTTGTTCATTATATTCCACAAATAAGTGAGATCATGTGATATTTATCTTTCTCTGACTGGCTTATTTCGCTTAGCATAATGCTCTCCAGGTCTATCCTTTGCTGTTGCAAATGGTAGGAGTTCCTTTCTTTTTACAGCAGCATAGTATTCCATTGTGTAGATGTACCACAGTTTTCTGCTGATGGGCACTTAGGCTGTTTCCAAATCTTAGCCATTGTAAATTGTGCTGCTATGAACATAGGGGTGCATATATCCTTTCTGATTTGTGTTTCTAGTTTCTTGGGATATATTCCTAGAAGTGGGATCACTGAGTCAAATGGGAGTTCCATGTTTAGTTTTTGAGGAAATGCCATACTGTTCTCCACAGTGGCTGCACCAGTCAGCATTCCCACCAGCAGTGCACAAGAGTTTCTTTTTCTCTGCATCCTCGTCAGCACTTGTCATTTGTTGATTTGTTGATGATAGTTATTCTGACAAGTGTGAGATGGTATCTCATTGTCGTTTTGATTTGCACCTCTCAGATGATTAGTGACTTTGAGCATGTTTTCATATGTCTCATGGTCTTCTGTATGTCCTCTTTCGAAAAGTATCTACATATTTAGGTCCATTGCCCGTTTTATGATTAGATTGTTTATCTTCATTTTGTTAAGTTGTATGAGTTCCCTGTAAATGTTGGAGATTAAACCCTTATCAGAGATGACATTGGAAAATATGTTCTCCCATGCAGTGGGCTTTCTTGTTTTGTTGATGGTTTCTGCAGAAGCTTTTTATTTTGATTTAGTCCCATTTGTTTATTTTTTCTTTAGTTTCCATTGCCCTAGGATCTGTATCAGTGAAGATTTTGCTTCGACATATGTCTGAGATGTTGCTGCCTGTGGATTCCTCTAAGATTTTTATAGTTTCCCATCTTACGTTTAAGTCCTTTATCCATTTTGAGTTTATTTTTGTGTATGGTGTAAGTTGTTGGTCTAGTTTCATTTTTTGCATGTATCTGTCCAATTTTCCTGACACCATTTATTGAAGAGAATATCTTAACTGCATTGTATGCTCTTGCCTCCTTTGTCAAATATTAATTGAGCATAGTGGTTTGGGTCGATTTCTGGGTTCTCTATCCTATTCCATTGGTCTATATGTCTGTTCTTGTGCCAGTACCAGGCAGTTTTGAGAACAGTGGCTTTGTAATAGAGCTTGAAATCTGGTATTAAGATCCCTCCTACTTTGTTCTTCTTTCTCAGGATTGTTGCAACTATTCGAGGTCTTTTTTTATTCCAGGTGAATTTTTGGAGAGTTCATTCTAGGTCTGTGAAATATGCTGTTAGTATTTTAATGGGGAGTGCATTGAATCTATAGATTGCTTTGGGTAGTATGGACATTTAATGATGTTGATTCTAACAATCCATGAATACGGTATGTTCTTCCATCTGTTTATGTCTTCCTCTATCTCTTTTTTCAGTGTCCTGTAGTTTTCTGAGTACAGGTCTTTCACCTCCTTAGTTAAGTTTATTCCTAGGTATCTTAATTTTTTTGGTGCAGTGGTAAATGGGATTTTTTTCAATCTCTCCTTCTGTAAGTTCACTATTGGTGTATAGAAATTCCATAGATTTCTGGGTGTTAACTTTGTATCCTGCTACATTGCTGAATTCATTTATTCATGTGTGTAATATGTATTGCTGTTGTAATCCAAACCACTTCTGATTTTATTTTTAAATAGCATTTACTTAGCTTTTTTCATACAGAAAAGTATAAAGAAGAAAAAACTGCCCATCATCCCATTCTTAGAGAACCCATCTCAACATTTAAAAACAAAAGTAGTATTTTTCATGACTTAAAATTCAATCAGTATAAATAGGAACAAAATGAAGCAAATACTTCCTTGGATTTGTTTGCTAGGCCATTTCACTTCTACCTGAGGATAGCTCCAGATATGTCCCTAAGAAGATACTGGATTTAAGAATAAAAGAACATATGTCAAGAGGAACCTAGAAAGTGGCAATGGTAATAACAGACAACTTAATGCTCCTTGTAAAATCACTCCTAGATATTAAGAGAAGGTGGCAGAATTTCAAAACACCAGCAAGTGAAGACCTGTTAGATGTCAGAATAGACAGAAAACCTTTGATGAGCATATTTGAAATTATCATAAAGATAGTAAAGAGCCCTGGCTGGTGTTGCTAAGTGGTTAGAGCATCAGCCAGCCCCCAGAAGTTTCGGATTTGATTCCCAGTCAAGGGAATGTATCTGGGTTGCAGGTTCAATCCCAAGCCCCAGTTGGGGCATGTGCAGGCAGCAAACAATCAATGTGTCTCTCTCACATCAATGTTTCACCCTCTCCCCCTCCATCACTTCCTTCTACTCTCTCTAAAAAAATCAATGAAAAAAATATCAGGTGAGGTTAACAAAAAAACAAAACAAACAAACAAAGCAAGGCTTCAAAGAAAGGCTTCACCCTGTTTTTCAGGATTGGTGGATAACTTATGAACAAGAAAGCAGTGATATGCTTCCATCCATGCATATGTAAAAAGTAAATCGCAGAGATTATAGGGTCAGTTGGCCACATAAGGTGAACTAAATGCACAACTTGTATATGATCAGTTTCAAGCAATTAAATAACACTTTTATTAAAAATGATAATAGCTTTGAGCAACCTCTAAAATATTCTTTTGGTAATGAGTTTTATGATATATACTGGCCAGACTTTCATATTATGGCATATAGGTATTAAATTAAAACTAGGATCTATATTTTCCCTCCATTGAGTAGTAAATGGTAATGTGATTGTGTGTTTCTTGACCACTCCTTTAAGGTAGATCATAATTCTATTTCATCTCGGACATTGTCTTTCCACAGTGCATGAAAGTCATACCACTTTGTAGAGCTCTGAAATCACCGTGGGATCACGACTTTTTTATTTATGATGGCATCATAGACAACACAGCCCCGGACTTTGTAGCATTCAAGTCACATTTTATTTTATCTTGGGGAAGTATTTTCTCTCTCTTGGAACACATCGAGAAGTTACTCAAGGACTATGCAATACCAGAAGTCAAAATAAAAGGGAACAATTTGGTAGCCCTCCTTCCAGAGTTTGAGCTGAAGAATAAACTTACCAGAAATGACCTTCTCTCAGTGGTAGAGAACCCTCTTCCCATCCAAAAGATGTTAACTGTTCCTGGGCAGAGATACAAGGGGCAAGGTGGAAAGCTAAATGCTGCCAGCAAGATCCAAGCCACGTGGAAATGCTACAAAGCAAGAAGATACTTCCACATTTTTCGCCAGCAGAAGTGGGCATCAGGTGTGATTGCCATTGCGTGGCTCTTACATTGCCATAAGACGCGACTGACGAAGATCCTGAAGGAGTCACGTGAAAGACACCTGCAGAATTTCCGCATTCGAGCGAAGGTACACAAGGCTGCCAGCTGTTAAGGCAGACTCTTTTTCTAAACATTTCTTGCTTGAACGATTGCAATAAGTTGTCTCTTTATCTTTCCTTTCTCTCTCCAACTACCC